>JAVRXN010000010.1:108889926-109352426 GCA_033556935.1 Timema podura
CTGCTAGATATCAGTTACCACCACTCCTATGTCATTGGATACTTGTATGTTTAATTATAAATTATAACAGCGATTTTTCTATTTCCTTAACTTTAGACATTATTTATATACCAAAGTAAAAAAGTTTATTTTTAAATTGGGGATGTTGCTTTAGAACAGATACAAATAAAACACTATTTTCTTATAACAACAAACCATTAAGAAATTTCTATTACCATGTATACTTGCAAGTAAACAGCAAATCAAATGATACTATAATCATATCTAGGCCTATTTAATATAATTTGATTTTGTAAGATTCAGACATCTCACTAGAATCAAAATCTAGACGAAGGACATTTATTTGCACGTGAAAGGTTAAGTAAGAAGGGGACGATGCTCAAAAACCCCATAAATATCTCACTTGTTTTTGTTAATTATTAAAAAGTTGATAGTTTTTATATCAATACACTCACAAAGATATGGAGGATCGATGGAAACTAAAATTATATTATTTGCATTCGAAAGTATTTGACATCACATTGAAAAAATAACACCATTTGTTTAGTTTTGCTTTAGTGGTACTTGGCACAAAAGTATTAAATTATTCATAGAGGACTGAAACCGCTCACATCCAGACTTGTTAAACTCTCTCTTAAAATGACTGCACTACAGCTTGGTAGTAAGAATCAATATGTTGCTGCAAGTAATATTGCTACAGTAATTTAAATATTATTTAGGGATGATACTATTAATAATTGTCTTGGCGTTAACTAAGTCAAATATAGTATTTTAAAAAGTCTACTTGAAGGCGGGAAACAAACCTGGGGCCATGGTAAAGACGGAAGTATCAAAGTACTATATTTAGATCTAATTTTTTAAATAATAAAACTATATTGAAACTTTATGGACTATATGAAAGAACGAAATGAGTATACGTGAAAGGTGAGTGGTGTTGATTTGCCTCGGTATTGAGCCTTCTGCAAGAACATACCCTCTAAGATAGCTAATTAGTAATTAACACCACTCACACTTTCGAATGTAAATTATTATTTTTTAAATTCACTCAAAAATCACACTTCTCATTCACTCTTCATGTTTGCTTATTTCATTCTTGCATTCTGCCTTATCCCTTTACTAAGGAAAGACTCTAATTTTCGTATTCAGACAAATTACCCTAAATGCTGCTCATCAGGATTAAATCAAAAATCCCCTCAGATATTACTATCTAGATGGTAAGACTGATTGATGCCCTAGTGCCCTCATACATCAATACATTTTTTAAATTATAATTTATAGCTATATTTATATGATCAAATTTTACCAAACAAATTATTAGCATGTGATTTATAATACAGTATTTTAAATTTAAATTATTTTACAGCGATGAGCAAAGGATTAATTGTAATTTGTATGTTATCATTTGTTATGAGGTATTATTTTATTCACTAGCTATCACATTCGGGGGAAAATAACTACTGTCTAACAGTAAAATGTAAACTTGAAGGTTCAAGCTTATATTCAAAATTTAAATTGCGCGCGCGCTATTCCGCATCAACACTAACGCCATTTGGCTTCAATGTCTGATCACCGGAACTAAAGAAAACCAGACCCGTATATCTTAGACTTTGGTTTTTTCTTTGATGTGTTTTATGATTTGGATTTGAGCCAGCTCGTGCAGGTTTTGCGCTTTGAAATTTTGTTTTGATCTAGTTTTGCACTTAGTCTTGTTTATTTTTATTATGTTGGCTAAAAACAGTTTATTGGAGTTGTGGAGCTCCCCTGGCTGCTAATTGAAAAGTATATATTTTTACTTAGGTTAACTCATGAATTAATTCATTTTTACTTAAAAGATATATTCATGCATTATTCTTTACCTGCAATGGTACTAAATAATCTGAAATTTTTCTCAAAACGCTGAAAATAGGCTCTCTAAAGAAGAAATTGTATGCTTGAGTGATTTGGACCTTGATCCATCAAGCTCTTTACTGTTGTTAAGCTTGATAAGCAGTGCCTCTATGTTTGCAGGTGAGTTAATCATGTTACTTTTGTGAAAATATCGTGATAATATCTTAAAAATGAAAAAGGGAACACATAGAGCAAAACATTGAAGTTGACCAATCTGTTCGAGCTTCTTTTTTCTCTAATCACAGCAAGGAACTATCAAGTTCCTAATGCCTGGATCACGATAGACTAAACGTTCACGTACCGGTAACGTAACGTAGCGTAAAGGGTCTTGTGTTTTTAAATTAAAGCCATCATAATGCAATTAACACAACGTTCACTTGACTTACTTTAAGAGTTGACCAAGGCTGATAAAGGGACCTACCAAACAATGGTAAAAATTATATTTGAGACCTTAAAGGGAAAGATGTTAACATATTCTACTTTGATTATATTATTACAAAATAATTAGTTTGTGAGCCGACTAAAAGATTAGGGACAGTGTGCACTAAGGGTGGGAGTCCTTAATTTTTTTTAAAGGTAGATTACAGTGCAACAAAATGAGAAATTTAAGACACACCAACTAAAGCAAATTCCTGATATAAACATTTAATTAATATTGTCAAATCTATATAGTTTAATTTTTTTTTTAACTCATATAATTTACAAAATAATGTTAATATGTTGAATGTAAATATTCAAAAGAATGTCATATCAGTACTATGACACCAAAAGTATTTTAATATGGAACATTTTTACTATTAGGTTACATGTAAACTATCCCAAACCAAACCCAACCTTTCATGCATCAACAACATATTTTTCATTAAATTCCTTGGTTCTTAAATATGTTGCACTAAAATACTGTTCTCACAAACATGCTCACAGATCACATTTACACTATTTTGATGCACAGGCCTATGGATTCCTATTCTATCATGGTATCTTAAGGTGATGTGCAAGTGGATGTGAGAAAAAGACCAGTGTTTTTTACAGTTTTTATGGAAAAACATTTTTTTTCCCCCAAAATAAATCAAATACTGCACCAGTAGGAACAAGGAGTTTTAATTTTATCCACACGTTGATATCAACAGTTGTTGTTGAATATCTGTCAAGGGTGTCCTGGAATTTAATAACAACTTTTATCTTCATTTAAAAAGTTTGTCATCTAATGCCGCTATGCTCATGACAAATATTGAACAACTGTTGATATCACTACGTGAAGAAAATTAAAGTCTAGGTTTCTACTGGAGCCATATTTTATTTATTTTGGCAAAAAAAGTTTTGCCATAAAAATTGCAAAAGCACTGGCTTTTTCTTGCATCCCCTTCATTCCCACCTTAATCCTTCAATTCTTTCTCATGAAATATTTTAAAAACCTAAGTTAATACATTTTTTATTAATTCACACATGAATGGCTAGATTAAGCTTTTTTGGGATAATTTTGGTTGTACACATTTAAATACTGTGCACCAACATGCCTAATATCATATGCCTAACTATCTTTGACGCCATTGAGATAGCTTCCAGTTATGATCGAAATGTGTGACATTCTGCTTCAGGTACCTAGTTTTCATGAGAAATGTAAAAAGTGTTTTAAATCATAATAATTAAGAATATTTATTAATTTACAAGAATGACTTAGTCTTGTTTTGAACACTTTGAAAGGTTTATATGGACTGATATAAATTTGAGGCATTCTGCAAATGGCTATACAATATGTTGAATTTTTTTTTTAAACTACAGCCAATGAAATTATGTTACAATAGTAATTTTAATTTATAAATCGATTTAAACTAGGTAGTTGAGAAAAAACACTTGGACCTAATAATCAAACGTGCAATCTTTCACTTAATGTGTAAATACTTTACCACTGAGTTATCCAGGATTCGTCTCGTTCTCAGAGTCATTCTTCACTTATAGTTTAAGGCCGAGTCTGTGATGGTCATGTGGGAATTGTCAGATACATAGGAGTGACCAATAGCTTGTGAGCTATCAGATACTATAACCATCTGCGATTCGGGAGAACTGTCATGCTATATAGACCATCCGTACAATGCCATTGATTTGCAACCTGTGTGTTGATATTCAATAATATTAGTTTTGCTATCATTGAAAATTTACTTTTGCTGTTGTGTGTATTGATTGTAAAAAAATATTACATTTCTCATTGAGTGTATAAAATAATCACTTATACCTATGTTACCCCGCAATTTATCAACAAACCAAACTAAGATAACCTTTCATGTCTGAGAAAATAAATTTTATTAAAAGTTGGGGTGGATAAATAAGAGGGCAATTGTCAAAGTAACTTCCGTAAGGTCATTAAAAAAAATTAACACTGTTATAGATTTTTTATTATATACATGTTACAACTTATAACAACATTTCGCTATTTTTCGACATAATGGAAGTCACCAGCCAACTTGAGATAATTTACTTGTTATATAGTGTTTGATAAGACTTTGTATTTTGTCATCATATAATTCTGCGGCCTGCATTTTGAGCCACTCTTCAAAACTGGACTGTAACTCATTGTCATTGTCAAAGCACTGCGATGCAAGCCATTGCACCAAATCCGAGCTCTATGTAGGGTGATCAAATAATGTCCAATTGAATGTTTGGAGCAGGGTTTGAGTATGCACAGCACTACATGGGCAGGCATTATCATGCAAGAAAACCACCCCAGAGCCCAACATGCCCTCACGTTTTTTCTGAATGACCCTCCTTAACTCATTTGGTGTCTGACAATAAACCTCTGCATTGATTGTGATGCCCCATTTCATGAAATCCACTAACATTACTCCTCTTCTTTCCCAAAAGACAGTTGCCATGAGTTTACTGGCACAGAAAGCTTGTTGGCACTTGTTTGGATTTCTTGGTGAGCGAGTATGGCCCCACTTCGTTGATTGAGTTTTGTTCCCTACATTTTGTAGAGACCCAAGTTTCATTAATGGTAACAATCTTATCCAGAAAAGCATCACCTTCTGTGTGATGACGCTCAAGGAAAGCCGACCCCCTCTGTTGTGTCTTGTGTCGTTCTGAAAGCAATTTAGGCACCCACTGGGAACAAAACTTCCGGTATGTAGCCTAATGTTTCATTTATCACTTCATGAAGAACTTGTAACGATATTGATTTGGACCCCTCTCATATATTTAAAAAGTCATGGATGAAGGTATTTTATTTAAAAGTATTGTATGTAAATTATCCTTTTGAGACTTCATCCATGGAGAATCACGCGCTTTTGAAGAATAGTCTAGAAGCATTGCACCATTAAAACTTATTTTTTATTTTCAAAATTTAACTCTGTAATATTTACCAAACAAGCAAGAGAAGCCAACTCCCTATATCCAATAGGAAGCTAGCCTTCAAAACACCTGTCGCAGGGTCGCCTTTGATTGGTTGGTTTTGACACTAGTCACGAGAGGTCCAAGGGGCAAGGGGCATGTGGTATATAAGCTATGTGTGCGTATGAATATATAGAGAGAAAGTGCTGGCAAGAGAGTGTGTGTCGACGACAGAAAGAGAGAAGTCACATAAACAGACTGTACATAGTTTGTATCTTAAATAAAAGTGTATAAGAAGATATAATCATTCCAATAAATTGTGTGCAACATCAACAGTTGTATTTATTACATAATAATAATAATAATACCGTAATATCATAATTGGCACTCGACCACGTAGCTACAAATACCAATTATATCACAAACATTCCATATCATCATAATTGACGCCCAATCTCGGGGTGAATAATTCCATATCATAATAATTGGCTCCCAATTGCGGGGCAATTATAAGTCGAATAATTCCATATCACAATAATTGGCGCTCGACCACGGGGCTATAAATAACCAATTATATCTCAATAATTCCATATCATCATAAACTATGTGAGAGATCTGTCGGAGAATACGAGAAAGCTCTGAAATTGTGAATCAGCAGTTCTCTTGAACCTTTTCATTAAGCTTCTGAACCAGTTCATTTATTTACCACAATCACCTGGCCATTACTTTACTCATCGTGGACATTGGTCCACCCATTTTTGAACATATGACACTTGTTTCACACCACCCTCACTTATGATGTTCTCCCCATAAACTTCGCTAAGTTGATGTTGAATTTCAACCCCTTTATCTACCATTTTTGGCCAAGAGAAATCTTATCACTGAGTGTACCCCACAGATGGTGGGAGTTTCATTTGTAGCATGTATTTTGAATGACAGTTATTGTGTGAATAATAGTGATGCAAACTTTTCAATACTGAATACCACTGCTGCACAAACTCGAAGCCATTAGCCCCCCACCCTCGCCAACCTACTTCACACGCCACACTATATCAGAAGTTACTTTCCCGATTGCCCTTGTACATTTATTTAGTTGGACATTTATGCTGGCTCAGAGGTTGAAGCATTTTAGGAAATGCTGAGGAATAGTACTGAACAATACCCTATGAAATAGGTGAATCTAGTTATTATTTTCTAAATTTGAACTTAAGTCTTGTTAATATTTTAGCGTTTCCCTTTTATATGTCAAATGAAGTAAATAGCATGTGTTAGTGTTATTTTCATAAAAATATATATATTTTTAAAAATTCTTTGCATACAAGACTTGATTTTGCACCAAAATGTCTTAATTGCCTTAACACCATCTTAGTAGTATTCATTTTCTTTTCTTACTCATTAAAATATTCCCCAAAACATTATATAGTTTATTTTAACAATATTAACCATCTAACCTATTTATTTATTTTATGAATGGAAGGTTAGTTTGGAATATTTCATAATTATAAACACACAATATTGCAAACAAAAATACCTAGTTTACTTCAACGCCAATGAATTGATTAATTTATCAAGATGTTGACAGATCATGAAACTGAATAAAAAATCATGAAATGAAAGATTGGCTATGAGAGATTAAAAATAATATTTTAATATACCTGCTTCGGCGGTCGTATAGTTTTTAAGGCATTATTCTTGATATTGACTAGTCTGCCGATGACAGGGAGATTAGGGTTAGAACCCTGGTTGGGTAGGCTATATCGAGTGTGGTTTTCCCTAAAAAAATTGTTTTCCACTCTTCCTTCACACAAATGTGGATACACTTTTTCTAAATTCAACCTTCATCATCTCTAACACATTAGTGTAATTAGTACATATATGTACAACCTGAACAGGTAGTCAGACGCAGTGATATATATATATAAAAAATCTAATGTGTGTTGTGTGTGTGTGTGTGTGTGTGTGTGTATATAGATAGATAGATATATACACACACACTAGATTTTTATGATGATCTCCGCAGACTCCTCTTTCAAGTAAAGCTCGATTCACTCGCTCGCCGAAAAATATAAAGCAGAATATGTGCAGTAATTCACACACTTTAAGTTGACCCATGATGCATTGGAACACTTTAAAACAGCTGATTATCAACATATTTTATTTTCTAGTTGATAAACATATATCTTACATCATTGTCTTGATGGTTGTTTACAAATTATAATGCTGTGTCATGACACAATCCAATACATCAATAAACACTTTACATAAACGAGTTATTTCAAATCTCCTCACAATGACCAACGAAGCTGTCTGCTAGCTTCTGGCTGTAGAGCATATGCACACTAATTTGAGATGGTTAGTTCTGAAATTTGATTGGTTCTTCTGTGCCTAACATCTCGAGCAGAGCGCACATAGTAAAGAATAGTTGAACTTCAGCAGAACAGCTCGCGCCAGTTAAGCGAAAATCTTATGATTGGCTTAGAGTGCATCACGTGACCATGCTTCTGTTCTGCGCTAGTGTTTCGGTGAATGTGTGAATCCACAGTAAGTATGTATGTGTGTGTGTGTGTGTTGTGTATATATATATATATATATATAGATATATAAGGATACTCATAATTTTCATAGGTAGGCCTATATTCACTGACTTTGAATAAAATAAATTACCTATAAAATGCTTTCTTCATTATCCCTACTCTATTAGAGCTTTGGAGTAATTATCATATATGTGTATAACCTGAACAGGCACATGAACGTGGTGATAACAAAAATTTTTATGAAAATTGTTAGAAATAAATATTTTAAAAACATTAACTTCTTGGGTTTGAAGTGTTGGTTAATATTCTCTTGACATGTAGCCTCTGTGTTGATAATTCTAGCACCTCTTGTATGATTCATGAATATCACTTAAAGCCCTTATAAAAAATTGTTAGAAATAAATATTTTAAAAACATTAACTTCTTGAGTTTGAAGTGTTGGTTAATATTCTCTTGACATGTAGCCTCTGTGTTGATAATTCTAGCACCTCTTGTATGATTCATAAATAACAATTAAAGCCCTTATAAAAATGTTATCAAACTCTTAAGCATTAAATTTGTGTAGGCTAGGCATGATGGAGAAGATAAAATATTTCATGTAAGATCTACTTTATAATAATAGGTCTATCTGGGAAACAGGCATCTTAGCACTCTTGGCTACAGTAAGGTCCTTGAAAACCTAAACATTCTTATTATATTTAAGATATATATATATATATATATATATATATATATATATATATATAATTTGCTTTTAGTAAGTGCCAGTGAAGTTTATTAATGAACAGAAATTTAGTGTGTTCGAAAACAAGGTACCTAGGAAGATATTTGGTCCAAAAATGGAAGAAGATATAGGGAGTAGAGGAGACTACATAATGATGAGCTGCATATCCTGTACTTATCACCAGACATTGTTAGGGTAACAAAATCTCGCAGGCTATTGTGGGCAGGTAATGCAGCGCGAATGGGAATATCTAGAACCCCGTTCAAGATATTGAATGGCAAACCCAATGAGAAAAGACCTCTGGAAAGACCCAGACGCAGGTGGGAGGATAACATTTGGATAGACCTGAGAGAGATAGGGTTTAATTAGATAGACTAGATAGAATTAGCTCAAGATAGGGATAGGTGGCATACTTTAGTGAGTGTGGTAATGGACTTTCGAGTTATTAATGCCATAGAGTAAGTAAGTTAGTGAAGTTAAAGATTATTATTATTATTATTATTTAGCACCGCGTCTTACTACCCGTTCGGGTTATACGCTTAAGTACTAATTACGCTAATGGATTAGGAATTGGGAAGGTTGAATTTAGAGGAAGTGAACCCGCATTTGCGTGGAGGGAGAGTGGAAAACCATTTAGGAAAAACCACCCCCAGTTCACCCGACCGAGATTCGAACCTCGATCTCCCCGTCCTCGAAGGTCTGGCTCAACACGACAAGTTAAAGATAGATGGATATTAAAGGTAATAAAGTGAAAATATGGTCTATAAAATTGAGAACATCTCCTTCACTGCACTGAACTGAGTCGGCCAAGTGAAGTCCATAACCATTGAATATGAAATCTAAATAATGAAACTTATTCATAGCAAAGAATTTACAACATATTAGTCCACATTTTTACTTTCTCTCTATCTTACAGGTAGAGAAAGTATGGTGATCGTCAAAAAATTTGAACTCGAGATTTTGATGAATTTTGACGTTTCATGCCTTCCTGAATCCGAAAAAGTGGTTTTTGAATTTCTGTCTGTCTGTCTGTCTGTACCTCCAACTAGAGCCTAAACTATTTTACCGATTGAGCTGAAACTTGATATCTAGGGTTTTCATAGGGTTGCCCCGAGGGGTTTTTGGAATTGGATATCTACCCCTAAAATTAAGGGTAGTTTACTGAAGGGAAAAAAGAGAAAAAGTCGATTTTCTCAAAATCGGCTCTAACGATTTTGATTAAATTTCATTTATGAACATTAATAAATATTCCAAACAAAATGGCTACTCTCAATATTTCGGCAAAATCGATTTAAGGGCTCCGGTCTGATGCGTAAATTAACATTTTTTATAATATCTCCGAAACTATTTGAGATATGAAATAACTTAGCATTACAAATATGTATATATATTTATAATACAAATATTTTATCCGAAACATATTTTTATAAAATCAATAATTTTCAATCTATACGCAATTATATATATATTTTTAACTTTTTGGACATTAAAGCTTAAGTATTGCGATCGTAAAAAAAACTAACCTGAAATGTTGATGGATGTCGACGTCTCATGACCCCCCGAACCCTAAAAAATAGTCTTTGCAATGCCGTCTGTCTGTGTGTCTATAAAAACTTAAAATTAAGGGTAGTTTACCGAAGGGCGAAAAGAGAAAAAGTCGATTTTCTCAAAATCGGCTCTAACGATTTTGATTAAATTTCATTTATGAACATTAATAAATATTACAAACAAAATGTCTACTCTCAATATTTCGGCAAAATCGATTTAAGGGCTCCGGTCTGATGGGTAAATTAACATTTTTTATAATAGCTCCGAAACTATTTGAGATTTGAAATTACTTAGCATTACAAATATGTATATATATTTATAATACAGATATTTTATCCGAAACATATTTTTATAAAATCAATAACTTTCAATCTATACGCAATTATATGAATTTTTTAACTTTTTGGACATTAAAGTTTAAGTATTGCGACTGTAAAAAAAAACTAACCTGAAATGTTGATGGATGTCGACGTCTCATGACCCCCCGAACCCTAAAAAATAGTCTTTGCAATGCCGTCTGTCTGTGTGTCTATAAAAACTTAAAATTAAGGATAGTTTACTTCAGGGCGAAAAGAGAAAAATTTGGTTTTCTCAAAATCTGCTCAAACGATTTTGATTAAAATTCGTATCTAGGCGTTGATTAAGATTATAAATAAACTGGCTATTTTCATTTTCCTATGAAAATGATTTTTAGGGTACATTACAGAAGCGTTAATTTCCGTATCTCCACAACTATTTGAGAAACTAAACAACTTATCATTGCAAAATTGTAGGCCTATTAGAAATAAAAAACTTTTATTTGACATATATTTTTATAAAAGCAGCAGTTTATGAGATATTTGCAAATATATTAATACAATTTTGTGAGCTTTAGTTGTAAACATATACTACTTAAGTCTTAACGCAATAATTCTCCAATGCCATAGAGTAATTAATTATAAGTATCTAAAATAGTATATTATTTTTCCTTAAATCTCTTAGGAGAAATGTTTGCATAGCAATGATCTATCTCCATTTTAGACTCAATAGTCAATATTTACATTTTTTATTGGTCAAAATGTATAAATGAATAATTAAATATCAATGCGATGACTTGAAGATCTGCAACACCATATAAAATGTTAAAATTTTAACCAGAAATCGAAATTTTAATACAAAGTGTTGACCCTTGTGGAAGACATTAAACTGTTTGAAATGCTCTTAGGTGGACAAAGATGCGCCTCTTTTCTCATTGATTATATATCATTGTATATTATTTTATGCGTGTTCTTATGTGGAGTGGTGATGATACAATGTACATTATTCCGTTCAGAAATCTTACGAGTTTATAGAAAGAGAGAGAAAGTCTGTGCGGTGCGCCGTACCATTTATTTTATTACTTTCTCACTATCTTACAGGTAGAGAAAGTATTGTGATTGTCAAAAAAAATCAAACTCGAGATTTTAATGAATGTTGACGTTTCATGAGCCCCCGAATCCAAATAAGTGGTTTTTGAATTTCCGTCTGTCTGTCTGTCTGTCTGTACCTCGGACTAGAGCCTAAACCATTTTACCGATCGGGCTAAAACTTGGTATCTAGGGTTTTCATAGGGTTTGTGGAATTGGATATCCAACCCTAAAATTAAGGTTAGTTTACTGAAGGGCAAAAAGAGAAAAAATATTTTTTTTTCAAAATTGGCTCAAACAATTTTGATTAAAGTTAATTTCTAAATATTTATAAACAAAATGGCTACTCTCATTATTTCAGCAAAATGGACTTAGGGTTCCGGTCTGATGCGTAAATTCTTTTTTTTTTTAATCATAAATTTGTAACTCGTATTTTTGCAATGTCGTCTGTCTGTGTGTCTGTTAAACCTTAAAATTAAAAGTAGATTAATAAAAAGCGAAAAGAGAAAAAATCGATTCTCTCAATATTGGGTCTAACGATTTTGATTAAAATTCGTATCAAGGCATTGATTAAGATTATAAATAAAATAGCTATTTTCATTTTCCTATGAAAATAACTTTTCGGGTACTTTACAGAAGCGGAAATTTCTGTACCTCCGCATCTATTTGAGATACTAAATAACTTGCTAATACAAAATTGTATTACTATTAAAAATAAAAACTTTTATTTGAAATATATTTTTATAAAACCAACAGTTTCTGAGATATTGTCAAATATATTAAGACAATTTTGTGAACTTTGGTTGTAAAGAGATACTACTTAAGTTTTAACGCAATAATTCTCTAGTTCCATAGAGTAATTAATATAAGTAAGTCTCTCAAAATGTTTGTACAACAATGATCTATCTGCTTCATTTTAGACTCAATAGTCAATATTTACATTTTTTATTGGTCGAAATATATAAATTAGGAATTAAATAGCAATGCGATGACATGAAGATGTGCAACACCTAATAAATGTTAAAATTTTAACCAGAAGTCAAAATTTTATTGTGAAGTATTGACCCTTGTGGACCCAATATCGATCTTTTTTATTGGTCCAAACATACAAATGAGGGCATTAATTCCTTAAAAATTAAATTATAAAATTTAAAACCGGGACTCAAAAAATGTTTTACATAAGTATAGTGCAATTTATGCTTGGGTTTGCTATTGTATATTGTTTCGTTTCACATATATTACGAGTTTTGAGTAAACAATAGAGCAAGAAGGACTGTGTAGAGCTCTGTACCATTTATAAGTAGGACATTTAGAGTAATAATTTTAGTGGTTTCCTAAGACACTATAAATCAAATTTGTAATGGAACAAGGTTTTTTTTAGCATTTATTTTAACACAGTATCCGCTAATTGTTGTATAATTGTATTGGCTGCAAGGTAAAAATGGATATGAAATGTTTGATGCTAGAAACTTTACATTGTAAACTTCAGACTTAGTATTGAATTTAATAAGTTAAAAAATATTTTTTGAGTGGAAAGTTTTTAGATTTGTATAATTCTTTACAACATTATTTTGAATATAAGTAACGCAAAACTTATTTTATTCACATTAATTTGGTAAAATAGTTTTGTGTGATTATAGAAAGATTTTTTTTCCAACATTCCCAATGCTTGTTTTTATCCTCCAAATGTTTTATAAGGCTAGGGGCTGTATGCAAGAACTTGACTAAGTGGATGCCTAGTGGACACTAGCGTGGGCTTGCTTGATCGTAGGTTAAAAGGTGGAGCAATAGTGTGCTCGGGACCACATTATCGGTCCTCTAAGCATTCACTATACGTTCTTGCATACCACCCTAGAGTAAAAATATTAATACTAGTTTATGTGTGTTCCTGGAAGATTTCTCAAGATGTTGACAGGTCATGAAACTCAAAAAAAAAAAAAAAATCATGAAATGAAGGTTTGGTCATGATTATTTTGAGAGATTATGAGTAATATTTTAATTTACCTGGTTCTACGGCCATATGCTTTAAGGCATCATTCTCACAATATACTATACTGCCAAAGACAGGGAGATTAGGGTTAGAACCTGGGTCAGGTGTACAAAGGATGGGTTTTCCACTATTCCTTTACACAAATATAGATACACTTCCTCTAAATTCAACCTTCCTTATCCCTAACATATTAGTGTAATTAGTATATATGTGTACATCCTCAACATATAGTCAAACGCAGTACTGATAATGTTCATATATTCACTGACTTTGAAGTGAGACATTAATTGAAAAATATCTTTATTATTGACATTCTTAGTAACTCATTTTGGGGAGGTACCATATAATATTATTTGGTAGTATTTTGAGTCATTTTAGAAAACATTCTAAAGATTTGTAAGTAAGGAGTAACAAAATCGTAGTTAAGACAGCGGACCACTTTTTTTACGTTAAAAATTAAAAGTGTGGTAGGGTGTATATTAAAGCAAGATAAAAACCATGAACATTTGACAAAATGACAATTATAATATAATAGTACACTTCTACTCCATGACATATTTAAAAAATATGTGATATCAAATTGAAATTTAAAATATCTTTGGAGAAAACTATCAGGTTAGATATTAACCTTCATCCTTAAAACATTTATAAAAACCATTTATACAATATTTAGATTGATATAAATAATCATAAATAACATTGGATAAAAATAATAAAAACCATGGAACGAAATGGGTAGGTGTAATTAAATTTGAAAGTATTGATTAATGGAATTATCCAGTATACATAAGTGGTTTACAAATTAATAACTTATTGAAAATCAGTTTAGTCACAGGGCCTAGATTTACTAATGAGTACCCCGATTTGCTTCCCATTTGTTTGTTTCTGTTTAGTATTCACTCTGGGAGCAAATACAATTTCAACATCAATGATACCCATATCGGTGGTTGCATGGTCTAAGGCGCTACTCTCGCCATAGACTAGACTGCCGACAATGCAGAGATTATAGTTTGATCTCAGTCGGGTGTACTGAGGATAGTTTTTTTCCTAAATGGTTTCCCACTCTCTCTCTTCACGAATGTGGGTACACTTACTCTAAATTCAATTTCCTATCCCTATCCCTAACCCTAATATATATACATAAATTTATGTATTAAAAAATATAGTAAAATATTTGTTGAAACTTCTGAAACAACAAAATTACTCATAAAGTATATCTCTATATTATTAATACAACAAAGCTTTGCTTGTAATAAAAAACATTATTATAAAACAAGTTACTAAACAAGTCATATTTGGTGTATAAACGTCTCAAGATTCAAGGAACTTGGTTAAATATTACAAACATTTTTGTGTCTGGAGAAATATTCCATGTTTATGGGTGCTATTTTTTATAATAGTAAAAAATGATATGGTGTTTTATATTAATGAAAAATTAAACAATTCCAAGTAAGTAATTTAGATTTGTTACACCAGTTTATTATAGAGTAAAACAAATTATATCCATGTCATAAGTTCATTATTTTAATTATTATGTTAGTCACCAATTTGTGTACAGTTTGCCAGTTATATTTTGAGCTATTATAATTGTTTGAACAGCATAAGCTTTGCCAGCACGTTAACTATATCAATAACATAGAGTATTCCAAATACCTAATTTAACCTCTCGCCTGACTTAACAATAGCATGTTTAATTAACTTTTTAACAACCAAACATGATAAGCTAACACATTTGTGTACAGTACTTTTCTTTGATTTAAAGTTTGGCCAAATGTAATGTTATATTTATATAAATTTTAATAAACTAATTACTATCAATTCCCTGCTATTTAATTTTTTTGAAAATAAATAATTTACTAGTTTGAGGTGGCAAAAGTAAATGAAGAACATTTGCTCTTGAACTGTGCCTGATCTTTTAAGTATATACAGATCTAGATCTTCAAAAGTTGCCACACCCTTCGGTGAATCCTGGCACATTTGTACAGGAAGAGCCTTTTCCCTCATTGGGGTATTCAATTCAGTGGTTGCTCGTGAGTAGACATTAAGGGCACTCTCTTAAAAATTGTCAAATAATGCATACTAAAGATTACCTTATATGAACCTTATACCACCTTGTCCATTGTGAATAAATACACGCAAACACGGGTGTGCGCGCACATACACACCAATAAAAAAAATTATATATATAGGTTCTTAACACTATATTGAGTACTATACATAATACATGGATAAGAATTAGTTAATTTAATCAGTAAGTTTATCATTTCTTTTGTCCAATATGAAGTTTACTTTTACTAGTTTGTTAAAGGCTGGTATCTTGGGAATCATCAACTGTTCTATAGAAAACATGGTCAAAGCATTAATGAATCTGTCATCACTCATGGTGTTAAGTAGGATTTGATTAATTTTAGAGTTGAAAAACACCGCTCACTTGCTTAAGCAATCATAGGAATAGTTACAAGAATTTGTAATGCTTTTGTGATTTCTTTAATTGTACCCTCCAATTCATTCTTTTTATGTTCATTGAGGTGTTTGGACTGAAATATCTTTACTCCACATACATGTAGATAGATGGTTTTTTAATACAAAGCTATCTTTTAGTTGAAATATGACCACAAACTTCCTTTGCCAATAAATTTAAATTCTTATTATTTGTTTGTCGCCTTTTTCTAGGCGTAGATCCTTTTGTGAGCATCTCGATTCTTTCCTTTGTACCGAACACAGAATGTATCTTATTTCTAATTTCGATTATTGCATTTTTGAAATTGTCAATAAAAACTTGAATTCTCACAGGATCGGTTTGCAGAACTTTTAACTGATTAAATAATACATCAATGTGAGGCACTCAGTAAAAATTAGCCAAAACACTCCATTAACAACCAGTAGCCATTGTTACCAATTACCTGGCATATATTTTCAAACACTGTCTGTATAGTTAGAAACATTCCATATATCGTTTTTGTATTATATTATTATTATATATTATTATATTATTATTATTATTATTATTATTATTTATTATTATTATATACCGCGTCATGCTACCATAATCTTTGTAAATTAAGACTATTATCCTGGATGAAAATTCCATCTAGTTTGTGAGGGTTGATTTTTTTTTATTGCATACATGCTCTAAAGCAGCTCTCCTGTCTGTAGAGTGGGAGAAAAATGCAACAATCACTTAAATTGACAAAAAAAAATTCTCCCACTTATTATATTAGAATTAGCTTGTTCGAGCAGTTTATTAAACTGGTGGGCTTAACATTAAACATAATGGGCATTTTTATATAGTGTGTCTCCACGATCATTTTGTTTACTGCATGTAGCAGAGTCTACAGGACATAGTAAATGACCACTTAGATAATGGCAGTGACGTCAGGTTGTCATGGCAACCAGCCTATGATGAATTCAGAGATTGGGTGGTGTGACAGGCCAGGCCGCCCAACAGCCACCAAAGGGACGATGAGCACATATTACCATAATTTAACTTATAGATGTACCTTTTTTCTTGTGTTGATGTGATTGTGGTTTTACTAATTTCTTCAATAAAATGGGAAAATTATGTAATGTAAATATGTTATTTATGTTTTTCATTAGGTAATGAAAAATATGAGAAAATTTGTGTGGGCTTCAAATTATGTTTTGTTTCTTATTTTGATTTGTTTTGCATATAGGTGGGGGCAGCAGCTCCCCCAGAGCCCTCCTTACAAGCCACCACTAATTCTATTTTCTTAATAAAAAAAACTATTTTTAAACTCACCCCTCTCCCTATGTCTCATTATATTTAATAATGTACATCAGTACAGCCAAACAACTGGCTGAAACTAACATATTCTAAAAGTCACTGTAGACCTACTTTTAAAGGAAGCTGTAAACTTTACTGCTAAGCAACAAACACAGAAGTAGAGAAAGTTTATGCTGTGTTTTCTCATTTTTTTCTGTTTTATTTTTATGAGAAGGAATTGAAGAATCAAGATAGCCTAGTAGAATAGGAATATATCATCACGTGCATCAAATAGTGTTCATGAATACATTATTTTAGTGGAACATAGGTATTTAATGATCACGGAATTTAACTAAAGATATTTGGTTGAAACTTGAAAGGTTAGGTTTTATTTCTTTTGGATATTTTATAGTAAAAATGTTAACTATTGGGTATTAAAATACTTTTGTGGCCATGTTTTGACTTTCTTTTTTATATTTACATTCTATATATTAGTGTTGTTCTCTTAATTAAGTGAGCTTTCTTTTTAAAAAATCAAACAGTATAGAATTATTTTACAATATTAATTGTGTTATTATTGGAAATTTGTTTTTATTGATGTGTTAATAGAGAATTAAAAATATTAAATATATCTTTATATGACATAGAAAAAATAAAGCTCACCTTTGACACACACTGTTCTCCAGCATTTTAGTATTTTATTTTTTATTTTTAGAACAGCGTCTTACTACCTGTTATACGCTGTTTTAATTGTGCTAATGGGTTAGGAATTGAGAAGGTTGAATATAGAGGAAGTGGACCCGCATTTGCCTGGAGGGATAGTGGAAAACCATTTGGTAAAACCACCCCCAGTTCACCTGAGCGAGATTCAAACCTCAATCTCCTCGTTGGTCTAGCTCAACACGAAACTAGCATGTTAGCTAACTACGCCACCAAGGCGGGTTAGTATTTTTTAAAGGACACAAATTTATAACTATTTATTTACTGCGATTTAACATATCACTTCCAAGAAATTACTATCACATTTACTTAAACTCACCCTTATTTTCATAGATTAGATAAGTTTTTTAATCTCACTTATCCCACTATTGCTTAACAGATACACCCTAATAGATAATTACATTTACCCTTTAAATATACCTAATGTGTGCTAACATTTTGTTTTCCTTGTGCAGGTATAATTCCTGTGAAGACTATTGGGGTAGCTGAATTTAGGTCCAAGAATGTCTAATATCTGTAGTAAAATTGTTCACCCGCATTGTGATACATGCATTCAATTGAAAAAATGCTCTGTGCTGGCAGATGGTCTTTCAAGTTGTGACATAATAATGTGCACTTTAAAGTGTGGGTCTCGATTTCATTCTTGTAAGTCTGAAGAGCATTCTCTGCTCTGTCCAAATGAAAAAGTTCCATGCATCAATGCAGAAAATGGTTGTCCAGCAATAATGTTTCGTTACAAACGAGCTCGGCACTTGGAGGTGTGTCCAGCAAGTGTAGTCGTCTGTACTATGGAGTGGAGCCGGCCGTGGATGTGCACACATGACTTTAAGCTCAACCCATGTCGCACTTTCAACTCATCGCACAAACATCAACTAGGTAGATACGGTCTTGGTTTGTTTTAAACTCAAGGTATTTTGTTTATTTTAATACTTACATGTACCAAAATAATTTCATAACATTGATTTATATTCATTGGGAAAGCCAAGATTATAACACTTAAGTCCTCACATTAAATATACTTTTTTAATTTAGACCTTTATCCATATCAATTAAAAAAGAATCGTGTTACGGTTTAAAATATAATACTGTCATCAATTTAACACAGTTTCCTGACACATTTTAAGAGATGCCATTTTATTCTCTCAAAGTGAACACAGGCACAAAACAATTAATAAACTAATGCAATGGTGGCCAATTTCGCACACTTGCACATTTACTTTGTGCATTACTAGTCTTCGAAAAACAAAAATTTATTTCAGAAGTACGATTATTTGCAGTAAATTTATTCACTAGGACAAATTTTTATCTTAGGCAATGTCTCTTCATGGTTGTTCTTGTTAATGTAACTATGCTAATAAATTATTTCACACATATATTGATAAACTGTGTCAAGTGTCGAGCTCCTTTTTAAGACCTGTTGTCACACATGAGCTTATTAAATTTGGTTACAAATTAATATGAAAGAGGAAGAGTTAAAATTTTTTTTGTTTCAGATGATAGGCTAATAAATGAAATTTCAATGAAAATCTTTACTCGCCATTTAAATTAATTGAATGAATCATATATTGTGGTGGACAACTTTACTTTCAATTTGTTAGCTGTTTGTTTTATCTTACTAAGGATAAAGTCTTTATCCCAGATCCAGCATCATTTATCTCTCCTCACGTTGGAACTAGTTAACAAATTTTGACCAAACCTGGAACATAGCTAGATAGTAGGTCACTATAAAGTAGTATAAAAAAAGAATTTTGAATCCACCAATTTTGAAGTGTGTCTAAGATTGGTTAAGAATTAAAAAGAAAATATTGTAGCGGGTGACCTAGGGGTCGCGGGCCATTCACACGTCACTGTGAAAACAAGTTATTTTCAGGATATTGGGGTATGCTGTAGATTAAACAAGATTTAAAATGCACATGGTGTATTCAAGGTTTTGATTACTTAAACTAAAACAAAACATAAACTGAATAAACTACATTTAAACAAGTCACTGAATAATAAGAGCCATAATTAAGTCTCTAAATCAATAAGTGAATGAGAACATATAAAATAGCATTAAATAAAATAAACAGCTAATTGATAAGAATACAATATGACTAATTAAACATCAGCCTCTTATAATGTTCATTTACTGTACAATTTATAGTTGAAGTCCAAGTCATGTTATATATATATCACTTTCCTTCATTCAATCCCCCGCACCCTCTTTTCCCCACCTCCCGAGCAGTGAGGCTGGTTGGTTACCTGGTAATCAAGGATGAGAGAGAGAAAGAGAGAGCAAGCAACTAATGACAAACGCGCTGACCCTGGACTGCCCGCAGTTGGACACTAATCTTGTCACAATATAAGTTTACCAAATTTGTTGAGTGATAGTATTTTCTTATGAGGCTTACATAATTGTTATATGTTTATCTTTGATCTTCATGTTTTAATCAAAGGGGCCCAACGTTTTGAATTTTTTTTATGTTTAGCAATAAAAAATTAACAACTTGCTATTTTTATATTTTTTTATTTAAAAAGAAAAAGACATTGCTTGGCCCTTTACACTTATTAAAATTGAGCTAAACAATCTATTTCTTGTATTCACTTGTTTGAAGTCTATTAAAAAGGGTTTTCTATCTAAGATATCCTTGCTTTTGCTAAGTATATGTGATTCTTAGTTTTTCTGATATCTTTGTTGGAAATGTTTTTTTACTTGCATTCCTAGAAGGGCAGTATCCATTCTATTTGGTTTTGTATTTGCTATGTATAGTAGTGAATTTTCTAATTGAAGTTTCTGTTATATTGTTAATTTCTTTGTTTAATCTTGTTCAGAACACTGTTATTTGAAAATGTAGGGACACTTTGATTTGACTAATATTTAAACTCTCTTTCAATCTTGGAATCACATACTGATTTGCTATAATATTGTTTTCCATCAAAGCCAGCCACAAATCGCCTTATTGATTACCCCTTTCTTCCTTCATTTGTAAGTTGAGCTTGCTGATAACACGCTTTCCCGAAGGGGAATTATTAAAAAAGAAAATCTCAAAAACATATAGATAAGGAAGGTTTGATTAAAAGAAGCCCAGCTCTAAAAATATCAGTTCAGCCCAGTTTGTCTAGTTTGTTTGGGAGGTATATTCATAGTGTGTTTAAACTAATTTTAAATACCAAAAAGATACATTAGCTAACATTTTGAAAAATAAGGAGACTAAAATAATAATTCTAATTAATATAAGAATATCCATTATTATATAGTTTAAATATTTTGTTTCAGATATTGCACTAGCATTGCAAGACAGACGGATGTGGAACAAATGGAAAGAAATTCCAGCAATACAGAGCCAGTTGGGAAACATGTGTGGAAATATTGCTCATAATGAAGAGAATTATACAGAATCAATTAATGATCCTGAAAACAAAAGTAACACAAAGAAAATCTGGACTAGTATAAATCCATGCTATGATAAAAAAAGGGAGTGTACCTTGACTGATAGTATGATTGAAGAAGGCTCAAGTAAGAACAGCAATGTTAACCAAATAATCACTAGTAATGGTGAAAGTTCAAACACTATATTTGATTCTGATCATTTACTGGACAATTTTTCCTCCCTTGATACTTGCAATGTTAAATTTGTTGAAAGGGTTGAAGTGACTGATGTGTTTACCAGTAAAAGGGTGTTAAATACGGTTCTCATTTCATCAAATCCTTCAGTAGTTGTAAATTGTGCTCCTGATAAGGTTTTGCATTACAGACCACTTATGAAACCTATTTGCCACTTCCTTTGCGCTCGACCATTTCGGCGGGATGAGTATTGTTGGCATTATAAGAATGTTCACAGTGATATTCATGGAGGACTAAATGGTTGGCTAGAACACAGATGCCCTTTAGCAGGTGAAGGCTGCATGTACAGTCTGCGAAGGATACATCCCTGTGCAACAGAAGCTTCTGTGATTCACAGTGATATTTTGGAGAGTTTTGGAGTGACGCTTCAAAAGGAATGTAATAACAGCAATATCAAAGAAATTCCTAAAGGCGAGAGTATATTACAACCCAACGGTGGTATTATTACACATCCTCAAGTAGAATTTGATCATCTTCCGTTTGAAGTTCTAAGGTACATCTGTCGATTCATTGATTCATTCAGGTAATTTTTTTAAATATATATTTTTATATTATTCTTAAATGTAACACTTTTTATTTACAGTAGAGCGTCGATAATTCAGAGGTCAAAAATCCAATAGTCCATAATCCAGATCGCCAAGAAAGAATATAATTTATAAAAATAACCACAGTAGTATCAATGCCAAAAAACAAACCTCACCCCTTGTTTAAAAAAAAACAGACTTTCTTGTTGCAAGATTTTTGCCTAATTATATTCCTTCAGAGTTTGTGATATTTAGCAACACAAAAAAAATTGTAAGTTTGTTGTTTAAATCAAGTAAAAATATTTCTACCTTAACACGAGTTTTTGTAAGTATCTTGTCCATGCCTATTTTTTAATTTTGGTATAGGTACTGTATTTTTGAAAATCTGGATAAATAAGTAATCTGGACTGGGTTGATTCACAACTAGACCGAATTATTGATGTTCTATCGTATGTGTGTTTAAGACAATGATTATAATACAACATAGATGAAATGACAAATATTGTTTTTTGGAAAAAGTTTGGCTTGATGTTTTTCTTTATTTTAGGGGAATACTGTAATTCCTTGAGAAATTATATTTTTAAAAGGAGAAAATAATTTTATTTTTAATACTTAACATGGTATTCTTTAATTTTCAGCTTGTGTAACTTGTCATTGACATCTCGTCATATTCGTGATGTGTGTCACTCGCTTGTAAAAGAAAGAGGTATTATGGTACAAAAGTGGAAAAAGTCAGCAATTGATGGTGAAGTTCACTGGACTGTATCATCACAGGTGAGATTTTTAGATAAAGTATTCTTGTTATAATTTTTAATTCATTTTCTAAATAATACCAATGAAGTAAATCTTTTAAAAGGTGTGGGATGTAAAAATTACCGAAGTTAAAGGGAAAGCATGGTTTATTATAGGTTCGATGCAAAACATTTTGATAGCTGTGTTTTGTTTATTTTCTTAGCATTGGTTATTTAGCACGGCATTTTCTCCTGTGGAGAAATGGCGGTTTGAAGAAGAAGGTCATATGTCTAATCATCTTAAAAATTGTCATCACTATGAAAGGTAATACTGAAGTAATATCTTATCTAAGGATCAAAATATTTGAGCTTTATTTTATTTTTATTTTTGGGAGAATCAACAGCTAAAAACTGAGACTAACTGTATCAGCCCTTTTTCTTTTTAATATGTTATAATCATAGTGAAATGGGAATTATGTATGCATGAGTGATAATTTTGTAAATTATCAACAGCTGTTTTCCATAATGGTGTTTTATCGAAACAAATTATTAAAGGCTATGAACTTTAGTTGATATCTTTGAAAGCTATATTCACATGTGTACAGGAAGTTTGAGTAAAGCTAATGAATTTAATAAACAAACCTTTTTTTTACCATAACTATTTAAAGATTTATCAAAAGATGTATTTATATGATCTGTAAAAATAAATTATCACCAGCTCAATCTCATAGAATAGTTTTAACTAGGGATGGATTGATTTTACTTAACCCCAGATTGAAACTTAAAATAAAAACAAAGAGGTTATAGTGTGCAACCAACTAACAAGGAAAAAAATGTAAGCAGGAATGGTTGACCTCAGTGGTGTTTGGGTAAAGTGCTTGCCTCAGGACCCAAATGCTGTGGGTTCAAACCCAGTTGGGGTTGACTGACTTCTACTGTGTTATAACAAATTTGAGTAAAACTTCCTTCAGAGAGGAAGTAAAGTTGTCAGTTTCATTCCGATTGTGGCGCCCGATAAGGTATCTGAAAGTACCTCTCTCATCAAAATTGGTAGGCCCTTTTACTCTCACTCAGAAATTCTCATGTTCTGTTATAATCAGTTAGTTTAGAAAGTGCATTAAACACCTCTAATACATAGAAATAAATAATCAGGAATTGCCATATTGTGCTTGGAAAACCACATTGGCTTTAGTTGTTATTTTATAATGGGTAAAGTTTAGAAGTTTTATTGCTAATATACTTAAGAATAGTATATTTTTTCAGTTGATATGCATTGAAATATTTACTATCATACTGAATTGTAGTTGAAATCTCATTCCTTTTTATCAACCCAAAATTGTGGCATTACATTTATTTCACTATCTTCAATTTTCCTATGTTGAAAGCCAAGCCAATATCCTCCCCAGACCATAAAAATTATCCCTGAGTGGAACATTTGCAGAGATTTGTGAAACCTTTAATCACTAGGATTTAACCTTATTATTGCATTATCCAATGTGTGTTTGCATCAATTACCATTGAAAACAAACGTGAATTAACATAATCAGGCCTTGCAAATTTACTTCAAAATCTTGTGTCAAATAAAACTGATTATTACAGAAGTAATGAAATATTACTCTTATATGTATTAGTATAAATTAAGTGACTTTAGATTAGTTTGTGAATGTAAAATTGGAACCTAGAATTGAAGTGATAGAAACAGCACTTTAACCAGTAGAATTTTGGAAACAAACCATCATGAATCTAAACACTTATTATTACCAAAATAAACAAGATATCTAGGCCCAATATTACTTTTATCTTTTATTGGTTTTACACTATTAAAAAAAGTTTTAGATCAGGTGTCTATCATATATAGTTTTTTTACAGCAAAATATGGAATGCCTAGTTAATCAAAATGATTTGAAATATCTTTTCAAAGACACTGAACCGCTATGAGCACCTTTTTTTTTCTTTTTAAATACTTGAGCTATGTTTAAGCTTGCTACCTTTTTAGTTTGCCATTATAAATAGAGATAATTATATATTAACTTTGTTAAGTGTTAAATGCTTAGTTACATTTTAATCACAAGATATACTCTAATTTTAATCAAAAAACGTGTGTTAGTGAATTAGTGAACAGAAATAACTGTATGTAAACATAATGTATTTATGTGAGATCTTATGTGAGTTTGCATCTCAAGCTTAGTTGGCATCTTGTCTATTACCTGTAGTTCAAAACTCATCTCATGTGGAAATGGGGGATTGATATATACACAGCACAATCCCTCAGGGTTTCTTTCTGATATGCTTTAAAACACTAGACATACGGTAATATACACATTTTTTGGTTTTATTAGTCTTTAACTCATTATATATGTCATTTCAAGAAGCTTAATTTACAACTCATTCTTAAAAATGTGTTTCAAAATATATTCACACTCAAATTCATTGTGTGTCTTATTACTAGAAATGTTTTTTTTTTTTTTAGGAATGTTCATTCCAAACCGTTCAAAGTGATGGGCTTCAACTGAGAGGCACAAGATGAGCTCAAGCTGATACATTTGAAGGAATACTGGCTATTCCTTATGTATACCAATATTTCAAGCTTAGTTCACTTCTTTTATTGCATGCAACAGTTTGGGGAAGAATTTATTTACAGCTCTTTAGTGTATGTCAAAATAAGGTCAAATACCGTATTTTACTCCACACAGTAGTGTGTGGGAAAATATTTGTTTGCTATAAACTTAGACAGCAGTTGCTTTTATTAAATACCATAAAAGTGCAGGAGAATTAATTTTAGCCATCTATAATCTTAACTTCCTGAATATACATAATTATTTAGAAGTTGTTAAACTTTTTTTACATGCCACAGATGGTAGAAAGTCATTATTTGTTGAACAATTTTGTTACTTGATGTATATCAATATTTTATTATCAAGTATGTCAAAGAATTGGTTTAGTTGATTTTTTATCTACATTATTAAATATAAAATGTATACGTCAAGCTTTCATTAAGCTTTTATTAAATGCCCTAGCATATGGATGGATGAATATCTCCTTTGATATTATAAACCTGACTACCTTTTTATGGATATCAGTATTTCAAGATAATTTTAATGTCATTATGTGAGATAATTTATTATTATGTATTATTATTATTATTATTATTATTATTATTATTATTGTTGTTGTTGTTGTCTATTTATTACACCTGGATAAAATTCATTACTTTAAATTTAATAAGCTGCTTTTATTATGTCTGTGTGTGAGTGGACCTACACCTCTCATGGGCCCTCTTCACCACTCACCGAGGACACCTCAATCTACCAACTGTTGAAACTAGTACCTTTCCTTTTACCTTACTTTATTTTAATGTTCTGTGACCCAGACTTGGAGCATGTCACAATGGAAGTGTTAGGGAGGGGTTGGCATGAAGAAAGTACTTAAGACTATTAAGATGTATTCAGGTTTTAACGCAAAACCCATGTTTAATCCAGATACACATTTAACAAACAAAAACCTTTTCTTTTCAACCGTGCATTTGTACAAATAAATATATCAAACTCTGAACACCACAAAATACACATAATTATAGTAGGGACATGAGTCCCTTCAATAGCCAAATGGTTCAGTCACAAGTACAAAACTCACATAAACCTCCATTTCTATGTGCGCACATTTGCACATTTAAATAGATCAAACCAAGAACACCACAAAATATACATTTAGAATGGGGCTAAAGTCCCTTCAAGAACAAAATAGTTCATTCACTTAAGAATTCAAAACTTGTAAAAAAAAATCTCAAATTTCCATGTGCAGTGCATCACTACCCCCCTAGCCAAGATCTGGCCGACACACTCACAGATAAGTTCAAGACTAGACTGCCTGTCCAAATAAAAGTAAAAACCTCCAATCTACCGTGACACCACACATTCGGCTGCACATCCCTAAACAGACTCCCAACCAAATTTCCAAGGTCAAACCCTTCCTCTGGCAAGTCACTCAGAAGAGAAATATGATGTCTAAGGTCTGAGATTACGACAACTGTATATGCCAGGGTCGCGCCTAAAAGCATAACATAAAATAAAGAGTTGAGACAATCCATGCTAATGAGGTTATGTTTTTTATTGTTATTATTTATTTGACCTGGGTAAAATTCAATAATTAAAGTTCAGTACCAGTAAGCTACTTATATTATATGTCAAGAGTTTTAAAGAATTGTTATTTTAAATTATTTTTTTAGACATTAAATTGCTTAAAGAAGTTTTATAATTGAAGAGTGAAAACGCCAAAGGTTCTAAGTGCCATTTTTCCATAATTTCATTTTATTGCCTTAACACGTTCTATGTGCCAAGGCCAATGTCCTGTGGATGGTTCCACACGCCAAACTTCC
This sequence comes from Timema podura, assembly GCA_033556935.1. Classification (NCBI taxonomy): domain Eukaryota; kingdom Metazoa; phylum Arthropoda; class Insecta; order Phasmatodea; family Timematidae; genus Timema; species Timema podura. The sequence continues at coordinate 108,916,997 of JAVRXN010000010.1, forward strand.
ATACAATTAGTTGTAAGCCCCGCTAAGAGATAGCGTTTGCTACAACTCCACATAGGATATGCCTGACAAAGGTTCCAAGTGCCAGCAAGTATTTAATCATTGTATGTATTGTCCATGATGTGATCAGCTGTTGTTTAACTGAAGTTTGTGGCAATGCTACTCTTATGTTTATTATAATTATATATTCAAGAGTGTTAAGAGTTATTTTACTAATTATTTGGGATGGATTTCGAAAAACAACGTAAAAGTGAAGAAGGCTCGGTAAGATCTGAGCAGCATAAAAAGCGGGTGAAAGGAGAAAAATATATTAACAGAAAGAATAAAATGGTTACTGCTTTAACCAATCCTGAAAAAGGGGTATGTTTTTATTCTACTTACATACTTGTAAATATTAATTAGTGTAAATTTACTGTTTCATATACTACGCTACTATACTAATTACAAGTGATGAAACCAATAAAGTGTAGAAACCAATAAAGTGTAACGTATAGTGATCAGTTTACTTTTAATAAAATACTATCTTATTCTATTTTACTGAATCTTGATTTCTTCCAAGTGACGTGTAAATGTATTAACATGTGCCGAACAACTACACATGAATAGAAAGTAAAGCTCTTTGAAGATTATCACAAATTGGATGAAAATATGCAGGGGACATTTTTGATGGGACTTATACATGCTGTTCCTGTCAATCGACGTCGGCATGGGAAATATGATGATCCTATTGATAGTCACAGACAATCAACAGTGCACTCCAAAATTCCTGGTATGGATGGAGAAAGCATTAATTATCCAAAAAAAAATTCCAAACTAATTTTCAAATAAGCCACAGAAAAATACAAACTCTGCAGAAAAAATTGAAGCTAGGGGAAACATACTATGAAAGTAAGAGAGGGATGAACAAAAGGAATAAAAAGAATTCAGATGTAGATAGGGAAAATGTTAAAATGCATATCCTATCATTTCCAAGAGACGAAAGTCACTATGGACGTGCAAAATCGACAAGAGAATATCTCTGTCCAGATTTGAACATCAACAGAATGTGGATTCCTTTTAAAACAAAAGTATTCAGAAAGTCTTGTCTCTTACAAGTTCTACCGCTAAGTTTTTAAGAAGAACTTTCCAAATATGTTTTTTCATTGTCCAAGGACTGATACATGTCGGAAATGTGATGAGTTGGCTATGCAAGTTAAGACCTCAAAAGATGAAGCAGAAGTGCTTAGTCTTAAAACAATGCAGCTGTTGAATCACAAAAAATATAAACATGCGCTGCAAATCATGCCAATGATTAGTACAACTGTCGGTTCCCAAATTGTTTGTTCTCTCTGATATCCATAGATCTTGAACAAGTTTTGCTTGTGCCTAATTTATCACACAGTAATATGTACTATTCCGTCAATTGAATTGCTATAACCTAGGGATTCATATCGGGGATACAGACCAGGCCTACATGTGTATGTGGGATGAGACAATTGCCGCTAGAGGCAGTAATGAGATCAGATCCTCTTTGCTTCTTCTTTTTAATCTTTACAATATTTTAAAAAAGGTTACACTTGTCCTCTGGTCGGGTAACTGCGCGGGACAGAATAAAATCCACACAATTGGGTTTTTGATGATGTTCCTGGTACAGATTGGTCAGTTCAAAGAGATTACTCAAAAATTTCTTGAAAGTGGGCACAATTTCTTAAGTTGTGACTGTGATTTCGCTTTGATTGATAAAAGGAAAAGGCTCTGTACCAGTTTTGTACCTACTGATTTACATAGTGTAGTCAGATCTGTAAAGGTATTTAAACCCTTCAATACTGTTGAAATGAAAGAAAATAATTTATTTTATTTAAATGTTGCCATAGATTCAATCATAAATACCAGCAAGTGCCAAATATCTAAAATGAGCATGATCAAGGTGTCAACGGATCATCCTGGGCACATTTCATTCAAGGAAACATACAGTGATTGGGAAAGTTGGAAGCATATCATTGTAATGAAATAGGGAAAATTTGTCTGACTTAAAGAAGATAACTTTTGGATTACTAACCGCCCCGAAATCACCAGAAGTCAAGAAATATCTCGCAATTATGATTCGGTTCTTGCCCGAAATGGCAATGAAAGCTGATTTAACATGGCACTCTTATTAGCTGATAAAGCTTATGGCACTTGGAACTCTTATTAGATACAGCTTATGGCACTTGGAACCTTTATTAGATAAAGGTTATGTCATTTGAAACTTTATTTTTTTTTTTTTTTTTTTTTGTGTAGACAGTAAGCAAAATATTGAACAACTTTTAAAGCGTAATTAATGCCAATGATATACTTTATCATAAATAAATTTGGTTTAAATAGTATTGAAATATATATAATATACAATGTTTATTTTCTTTCCTGAATTATTCACTTTTTGGCACTTAGAACCTTTGGCATTGCCACTCTTCAACGATCCATTGTTTGCTGTCTAGAGACACGATCCATATTTAATGTAGAGTATCGTCAAGCCCTGATATGTGCAGCAGATGTGATCCCAAGAATCGCAGCAGAAACCGATTCCGCGTAAAACGGGATTCTCTTAACATGTAAGAATAAGGATTGTGTTCCAATTTATTCAATAAGTTGAAGCTAACCCTTAGTTATAACAAGGTTGATAATAATTTTGTCTGTGTTTATTAGGTACATATATCATTTAACAAAATAAAGAAATTATTATATTAAATAAAAACAGACTGAAACAACCAATGAGAAAACCTAATGAAAAGAAATAAAAAATTTAATGTTGTTTCTATTTATTATAACAAGCATTCTGCTGATCAGTGTCAGATAATTCTGGTAAAAGTGTAGGCATCTGTCTTCACCTTGGAGCTAAAAATGGATGAGTGGAACTACCAGATGATGTGTAACATGCAGCCAGAGGATGATGAGTTTGCAGGTTTTGTGGCAATCAATTGAAATGCCACACATTTTCGTAAGGAGCCCTTTAATAGAGGCCTGAGTCTTAATCTTTAATTTTTGATTGTAAAGATCTTTGTAACATTTCAGTACATGCTCTACCTCCCTCTTCACTTTAGAACTTCTCAATAAATCAGGGTTGTGTTATTAAAAAATATTCATAGCTGAGTCATTATTTTGAAGGCCTGGGACATGACTTTTGTTATGAGGGTTCTCAGAGGGTCTTCTTTTTCTGGGCTCAGCTTTGATTCATCTCTAATATCTTCCTCTTCAATATCCTTGTCAGATCCTCTTTATGAGTGCGTAAGAGCTCATCTACGTTTTCTTAATCAACGTCTGTGAATCCAATCTGTTGTGCCATGTCTACAATCTCTCTCCTTAGGTTACTGAGCTCATTCTCCACTGCAATGTCTGGAATGCCTGCTACAGCTTCAGGCCAAAGCGTCTTCCATACACCGTCCATGCATCAGTGAGTGATCTCATTCCAGGCCTCACAAATGATATCAATCACAATCTTAATGTTAAACTGATGCCAGAATTCCTTAATGGTCAGTTTATAGTAAGTTTATCATCTCTATCACACTGTTTGATAAGCATTGAGAAGGTTCAACAAAGATAATAGCTCTTAAAAAAAAAGCTATCTCTCCTTGGTCCATGGGCTGAACAATAGATGTGGTGTTAGGAGGGAAAATAAAACTTTAATATTTTTATTTAACCCTGCAACAGCAGGAGGATGACTAACAAAGTTGTCAAGCAAGATAACAATTGAAAAAGAATGTTTTCCTTCTCACACCATCCTGAAGCTCTTTGAGAAAATACAGAAAATAATAGATGTCATTCATCCTTTCTTATTGAATCTCCAAATAATGGGCAATCTGGTTTTAACATAACCTTTTAATGCCCGAGGATTTACTGAATGGTAGATCATGAGGGGCTCTAATTTGTAATCCCTGGAACCGTTCCCTCCAAAAAGAAGTGTGCAGAGTTCTTTGGCCATCTGGAAGCCAGGTGCTGTTTTTTTTTTCAACAGAAATGTGCGACTTGGCATTTAGAACAGGCCAGTTTCATTAAGACTCAACACCTGTTTGGGTGTGTATCCTCCCTATGAGATGACTGTTTAAAGGTGATTTGTTTAAATGTCTCACATGCAACATGGTCTGCAGTGGTTGTCTTCCCAGTCCGTTTTGAATTATGGAATGCATGTTGAAAACGACTAAACCAATCTGATCATGCTAAAAAAAGTTACCAGTTCTTCATCTTTTGCGAGGTCTGCATACATAGTTTTCACTTTCTCTTGAGTAACAGCTCAGTAGGGTGGCATGTTCCGCTGGTTGTGATGTTATATCCAGTTGGTTAGCATTTTCTGCCTTGAACCAGACCATAATTTAATCACTATAGTTTCACTAAGATTACACAGGTTTACAAATTGATTCAGCATTAGCACGAATAGTTCTTACTTTCGAATCACTAAATCCCATGACGCGTTGAATGTAAATGCGTCTACCTCTATCAAACCTATTCAGAACTTCTGATTTGGCACATGATTTCTGTACTCTGTTCACAAATTTACCATGTTTCACATTCTTTGGATCATATTCTTTGCATTTTCTCGACATTTTTTGTCTTGGAAAACAAAAATCACAAGAATAATATGCCGCTTCAAGCTTTGGTACAACACTGACAAAGAGTTTGTGTACAGCGCTGAGAATCAAAAAATGGGAATGATGCATATAAAGAAGTGCACACAGAGCATTTTTACCCCTGAGGGAGTTCGCACTTGTTTCCATCTATTAATTAACAAACGAACCTCACAGTTTTGTTGCACCATTTCTCCTCACATATCAAAATCTGTGGATGTACGGATAACGAAAGCGCATATAACGGGGTTTGCCTGTACACATTTACTTTGCTACCAAACTGCAGTATGATTAGGATAGTTATTTTTTATTGAAAACTAAAAAATAATTTGAGTTGCTCTGCAATGTAAGAGATAAGTTCATAGCCATATCTATAATTCTGTTGAAAAATATAAATTATTTTAATATTATCGGCAATTCACTATAACATCTTGGAGAAATAATAATGAATACTTTATTCAAATTAATTTTCCACTCATTATTAGAGAAAATATGATGAAAGACCTAGATGGCGATTATTGGATATTATTTTACTGGAACATTAGTAGAGTTATTTACTGCGTCAAGGTGGCATAATAATGTGAAGTATAACCAAATATGTGAAGTGAAAACATATTTATTCAATATATATACAATAAAAATGCATTGTCGGTGGTTACAAACTAGTTTTTACACTAACTTTACATTGGTTAGTTAGGCCACAAGCTAAAACTGGCAACCAGAGAACATTAAAGATTTTCTAATGCATATATATTTATATAGTACCACATCTTACTACCTGTTCAGGCTTTACGCATATGTACTAATTATGCTAATGTGTTAGTTTTACGGAAGGTTGAATTTTTAGAGGAAGTGTACCGGCATTTGTGTGGGAAAAAAAGTGGAAAACATTTAGGAAAAACCACTCACTACACCTGAGCAGGATTTAAACCCTGAGCTCTCTGTCCTCAACTGTCTAGTGAGAGTGACACCTTAGACCATGCAGCCACTGAAGCAGGTATTTATATGATTAATTTAAGAAGGAAAAATTATAAGTTTAAATCAAAATACTAAAACACCACTGTATAAATAAAAAAGTGTCTTCTTTATCCTCTTGATCTACTAATGTAAAAATTAGAAAATACATTTATTAAAAAAAATTAAAAACATTTTCAAATTTTATTTATTTATTTTTTACACTGTGTCTTAGTACCCGTTCAGGTTCAGGTTATATGCAAAGGCACAGTGAAGAGCATCAACATTGATCTTTACTTTGACTATTTTCATTTCACACCCACATAAATCATTATCTTTTGCTGGGTTCGTGCATCAAAATTATGTGCACCACAGCTCAATAATTTTTTGCAGACTAGCCTTCCTACAACATTGTACATTGTATTTGTGTAACCATTTAACACTAGTTTTTGTATTTTAAAGACTCATTCTAATTACTTTAATGATTTGAACTATTTTGCATGCATAAGTACTGCTAATAGGAATAAATTGTACTTAATTCATTCTAATAATGTGAATTAGAAATCTAAGGTTCTTAAACATGAGGGATTTATTGCGTGAATTTTAACCATAAATGGTCTGGAAAATAAGTCTCATATCTGTAGTGATAAGATATTATTAAAAAGATTATATTTTTCAAAACCATTTGAAGTGCTTTTTAATTGGTTTATTTAGTTTATTAATCTAAATTATATAATAAACCCTTCACAACATATGTCAAATTTAATATGTGTTTTAACCCGCCTCGGTGGCGTAGTTGACTAACACACTAGTCGTGTTGAGCTCGACCGCCGAGGACGGGGAGATTGAGGTTCGAATCTCGGTCGGGTGAACTGGGGGTGGTTTTTTCCTAAATGGTTTTCCACCCTCCCTCCACGCAAATGCGGGTTCACTTCCTCTAACTTCAACCCTCCCATTTCCTAAGCCACTAGCATAATTAGTACTTAAGCGTATAACCCGAACAGGTAGTAAGATGCGGTGCTAAATATTATTATTATTATTTTTTATTAATATGTGCTTTAGATGTTAATTAGCTATTTTTGAAGATAAATTATTCCAGCCTCATTATACCCATTTTGTTTCAAGATACCTATAAGTCTCCATGTTAACTTTTGTAAGATATGTTTTAGTGCAATAGCTAAATTATTTTTCAATCATTTCTTGTTGACTATTAAAATAGAGCAGTAATTTAAGGCATCTTTAAGGTACTTTCATCACCACTTGACCTATAATGAAATTGTACTAAACAAGTCAAAATTGAAGTATAACACACTGCCACAGGATTTTTACATGTGTTCATTATAGTACAATTGAATTATGAAAATATATTGCCTCGACAAACAATGATACCAATTAGTTTTAATTACTGGAGCAGAATCATCTTATTTTCTGTTCTGTTTACATATTTACACTAGTGGGTAATGAAAGAGGAAGGTATAATTAAGACAAAATGTATCCTCATTAGTATAGAGGTGTGGGAAACTTTTTTTTTTTTTTAAAGTTGGATATTATCTTCTTCAATAAACTTTAATCTATACAAACTCAAAATTCCCTCCAATTAAGGTAATAATGGATTATTTTCTATATATATATCCTAAACATGCCTAAAACAACAGTTGTGTGTCAAAATATGAACTGAAGATGTGTATGTTTTGAAATTAATTTTATTGTTCAATATGTAAACATTTTAAAACTGTTAATTCATTTTTTTATAGTTCCTCATTTTTTAAAGTTCCTGTATTGTAATAAAAATTTGTACATTTTTGTAAGTCCAAACGTTTTTTATTTTTTATCCTTATATATACATATTAAGATTTTAATATAATAAAGGACAGTTTTCACTAAACACTTTACACTTTTGAATAGTCATTTAAAGATGTATAAGTTTACACAAGTTAATGAATTTTAAGTGGACAAACTCATATCATTAGTTTTGGGACTCAACAGGAATGGTAACTGCAAATGTTGAATGGTTTCAAGGGACACATGAGTTGAAAAACTTATTTTTTTGATGTCATCCACATTCCTTATAGTCCATCATAAAAGTATTTGTTTAAACTTTAGTAATGTAGAGGATATTTAAACAATCTAATCCCATTATATTGTATAAAGTTTGCTTATACTAGAAACGGTGCTCATCATGTAAGTGCTATAATGTTATGTAGAGATTTATTGATGCATTTAAATTTTCTTATAGGCACTGTGTTTAGCCGTTGATGGTGCTAGTGAAAATGTGCATGAGGCAGTGATGTGGCAAAATTTTGAAATTCTTATATGATACAGTTAATAGTAAACATACAGAATCGCAACAAATATAGACAAAATAATTAAATATGGTTTCGAACAAGTTCTTACCGGGTATTATTCACATCAATTATTTAATAAGAGATTAAGCTTATCGTAAGCAAGTCTTGTAACTGAATTAACTGAAATTCAAGATGGAAATTTACTTTATAAAATCAAAATCTGTAAGGAAGACTACCATCCTTAAATTAATAGGAGGTCCAAAACACAAAAGTAAAAAATAACAGGGCAAAAAAGGGCAATAGGAGCGAGTGCTTGGAGTTCTATGCTTTGAAAACATTCAAAAACCAGAAATCCGCTACTCCCACCAGTTGCGGATACAAATATTGGAGCAGTCTACCTCACAAAACTTTTTTAAGGATGATTTATAACTTTCAAAAAAGGTTCCTAAACTGAAAAGTTAACAAATAACATATACAACATAGATTAAAGTTACCTCTGGCTTGGTTGATTATAGTTATAAATAATATCATGACTTGTTTCAAAAGGTATTTATTTATCCATGATTCAATCTTTAGAGAAAATATATAAATATATGACAATGTTGATAATAGTTAAAGGAATTTAAGACATTAAAGGAATATATAAATAAACAATTAGAGAAAACCTCATAGGTTTTAAATATTATTACACAACTTGCACAAGTAGTTAAATCGCCGTTATCCTAAATAAATCACAAGATGTAATAAGGCGTTAACTCAATAAAAAAATCTTAAATAGGTTTACTTTATACAATACTTAGATCTGAAGATAAAAAAAATTAAGCATATAAGTTAATCCGAACAATATGTCTCACCAATACCCAAGAAAATACTCGATACCACAAAGTTAAAAAAGCCACAAGATTATGCAATATAAATAATATAAATTTCCCATAAATGCAATTGATTAAAAATATTTGGAACTGACATGTTTTGAGAAAATCTTAAAGTTTCCACGGAAATATTTACATTTAATGTTCACAAAACTGAATACCCCAATATTTACTAGATTTAGTCCCATTCTACCGATAATATCTTTATAGTCTAACTCGATTTGTTTGCTTCGCTAATCCACAAAATGATCGATCCTAAAATATGAATATCTCGACCCTGCAACTAAATAATATTTGAAGTGATGACAAGTTAATCTTACAATATTGTTGAAGTTTAAATTAAATAGCCGAAAAAGAATTTTGAATAAATTACAAGATTGAAAATAAGAGATAATTATCTACGCCGAAAAGTAAATTTAGATCTTACATTATGTTATAACGATGAAGCTAGAGCTTCACCAGCTCTTAATCTAGCCAAGTCCAATAGTGACTCTTCATAGCACAGACGCCACTATATATACGATATAACCCAGAAGATGGAGCGACGGAACAAAAGGGTAGGGGTGGACATCTGGAATATTCAGGAAAGAAACATGTGCATGATAATATCGTTCTGGATCTATTGGGACAGTTTCCACCTTCTTCCATAACTAGGGGTGAGCAGCACATCTTCACCATCGAAGTTCTTTGTTCTTTGGCACGCCAGTATCCACAACAGACGTCCAGTAGTACGATCAACATGTGGCGGGAGGTTGTGTTTATTCGTGATGTTATGAGTGTTCCTTTTTGACGCTGCTGGCAGTACGGGGGGTAAGTTTAATCATAATTTTGTCCACTCTTGCAGCAAAATGCTACAAGACTTGTGTTGGTTTAATATCTTATAGAATTATAATCTATGTCCAACACATACACTAGAAAATGTGTTAGCATACAAAATCTGTTATATTTCATTTAAAAGCTTATAACTACAAGTTAATTCAGCCAAATTAGCCTATAAATTACTTTTCAAAATTCCAACAAAGTCTAGGTTAAAGAAAAGTTGCATTTTAGGCTTGTATATTTTATTTAACTGCACCATCATTGAATAATAGACCTATGTTAAATTTAGTGTAATAAATAGTGACAAGGTCTTACTCCACATAGTAGGGCTACATCATGTTCTACAAAGTAGCAAGGGCCTATTATTGTGAAATGACATATGTACTTTTATTATTTATTGTTTGGCCCATACTAGACAAAGATTTATAAATAATAACAAAACCTGAGATACACTTATCATTAGTCAGGGTGTCTACCATCAGGGAAAACGGGAATTAGCCGGAATTTGAAGTGATAGGGAAAAAACGGGAATTAGTAGGGAATTTGGTAGATCACAATTAAAATCCGGAAAAAGTGGTTTTACTCAAAATATTAAATATTATAGTAATCACTAAATTAGTAAATTATAATGTGATTCAAACTGTCGTTTTTTGTTTGTAGTTGTGTAATATATTTTATAATTCCTAGTAAACAATGTTAATAACAATTTAAAATAACATTTTTATTTAGATTTTGAAAACTTTTTATATTATTCAGAAAAACAGGGGGGGGGGGGCGGCATACTTTTTAGTCAGGAATTATAGGAAATGATCAGGGGAAATCAGGGAAAAAGTCGGGAATTTCATTGGTCAAGTTGAGTAGACACCATGATTTATTTTGTCAAAAATACAAGATACAAAAATGACAGTTCAAAGCGGCATAGTGACTAGGACTTGTCCTTTAGGAACAAGGTCTATGAATCCCAAGTTTTATTTAATTCATTTTGCAAATATAGCCTAAAACTATTGAAATTAATTGGTTTCTTGGCATTATTCTTGGCTTTATATTTGAGAAAGAGTCAGGGTAAATACAGATAGTCACAGGTCTACTATATTAGTTTTGTTGCTTATTTGACCCCAATTGTTTAGTTTTTCTTCACTCCATTCCTTTCAAGTAAAATGTCAAATGCTATGTCTTTATTAATGTTTTTTATGTCAATTTGAACATTTAAATGAAGTTTTAACACAGTGCACACCGGCATGAAATTACATGGTGAATTGTCAAATACCGGCCAAATTTATAATATTTTGAATTGATGTTGTGAGAATACTTTTTGACATATAATAAAAACAATTTTGTGTGTTTTTATTATAGTCACGTTTCAGGTTTTGTGTGCATTTTATTTTATTTTATAGAAGAAGAATAAAAAAAACTTTGTGTGGTAGTTTTTGTACACATTTTGTTATGAAAGCTAGAAAAAATTACCATAAATGAATTACAAATTAAATAAAAATAAATTACATCTAGGCCTAACAATAATTTGCCTTAGTGTGGTAAAGAGCAAAACAATTTTGCTACATTGCAGTTTTGAAAACCATCTAGTGCATCTAGTATTTTTATGTACCAAGACATTCCTAAAAAAAACCTTCACAGGACACTATACTTGAGCATATCTCAGGCCATTTTGTATGTAAACATTTAAAAGAGGACCCTAGAGTAGTTCTGGCATGGTATTCATAAATTCGCTAGCCCGAGCTTAGCATAGGTGTGATATTCAATGTGTTAAACATGTTTGAAACATCAATACACTATGATTAGCTGCTTGTTTCAACATTCAGCTTCATTCAAGTGTTAAGATATTCTGCCGCTACCTACCAGCTCAACATCATCAATCCACAGTGCCTATAGGATTACCCTGTTTGTTAAATTCAGTGATCTCTATATCTTACTAGATGGATGTGAACACACCCCTTGCAAATGACCAAAAGTTTGTTGTCTTCTTCATTATGAGAATGCAGATTTAACTAGTTCTTTTAATTGTTTTTGTGCATCAAACTGTTGTTTGAAAATATTAAAGTATCGTATCACAAATGGTTGAAGAGTCATTTAGGTACATTAAAGGATACCTATACAATTCAGTTCCACAGTTAATATTGTACAAATAAGAATAAATCTTTGATATATTAAAATGTATTGCTATCACCCATGTTGTTTACATTCTGCTATTTAAAATGGGCCATTAGCTTGCACATTTGTTTCAGAAGAAGAAAAATAAACCATTATATTGGATAACATTGTTAGAATAACACACTTTATGTGGTAGCTATGCTCAAATGATAATTTAGGATTATAGGCCTGTAAGAAGTATTACTATATTAGCCTGCATCAACTTATTTAAAGAAACAAGTCACAAGTTTCGAACCCAGTTATGCTGTTCGAAACTTTTACTAGGTAAGACATTTATTTCATTTAACTAAACATACATTGATGTAGCTGATTTGATCAACTGTCTTCAGCCTGTGGCCGGTCTGTTTAGTAAAATGCCTCTATCTGTCCACCATTCTTCTTCCTTTAATTGCTTCATTTCTTCTCCTTTCACTTGCACACTTTCTGTTATCTGCTCCTCCAATCTCTTTCTTGGCTTCCCTTGCAGTTTTTATCCTACATACATCATTTCCATCTTTTTCTGCCCATAGCATCTCATTCTTGCTTCCTCAACTATCTCATGAACTCTGATGTAGCTCATAAACTGGGTGTTCATCTGAAAACCTTCCACCCAAATATCTCGAAAACAATGCATTGTAGAAAAAAAAAATGTTTTAAACAAAAGTTGTTTGGTTCTGAGAGGAAGTAAAGTGGTAAGGCAGGTATGACCTTGGGTGGCGTTGCTAAGGTGACATTAAAGTCACTATGATTTTTTTTAATGAGACTTCCTATTTTTTATTACATATTTTTGTATATCACATACCATTTTCAAAGCGGTGGTTTTAAGCTTTTTAAAGTAAAAGCTATCACAAGAAATGAGCCTCTCAAGTTTTGGCTCAGGTGGTTGGGAGCGCCTTCACCCCAAACGCCCTTGAGCCTCCCCTACTTCTCAATCCTGCATAAGCTACTGTCAAGTATAGTATAGAGATCTCTGATAACACCCTACGACCAGTGAGGCGGGTTATGTCAGCAATCAAACTTTGGTCTTTAATCGGTGGTGCACCCAGTGAAAAGGGGGTAAATGGGGCAGTTACCACCCAAAACCCAAATAATTTTAATAAAATCTTTTAATATATAATAAATTGAACTATAAAATTGAGTACTCAAGCTAAATTGACTGGATTAAATCTACGTTTTTTAGTCTAATAAGAAACTAATTTCAACTATTTGCCTAGCAAAGACCACTCCAAATGGCTTCTAGGGCATCTAATTTTCAAAAATTTCCCAAGTGAAGATTATTTCAAATAGTTTTTAAAGGAATTTAGTTTCCAAAACTTTGTTAGGTGAAGACTACTCCAAATGCTTCTAGAGGCATCCAATTTTCAAAAATTGCAGCGAAGACAATTCCAATAGCTTCTAGAGGCATCTAAATTTCAAATATTTCTAGGATTCCCCTTAATAATTCTAGGTGCATCCAAATATTTTTACTTTTTACTGGAAAGGGTCCTCTGCCTTTGGGCTAGAGGGCAACCTCTTTTTAAAAAAACTTTATTTTGCTAACCATCTCTCCCTGCTTTCTTCAAAATTTAATTCTGGCTACAGACTTAATTGTTTTCCCACCCCAAAGTAAATTTCCGGTTGTGTCATTGATTTTAATTGCTAGTCTGGTGCACACCCGACGAAGCTATAGTATCAAACAACGTTTGCCTATTTGAACTGACTTAAGCTAGTCAGGCCACTTATTAACATATATATATATATGTAATTTTTATTTTTACTATGCACATTTAATGCCAACCTCATTACAACACTCTTATCTTTACTGATCTACAATCCAAAGTCATTCATTAATATAGTCCATTTGTAATGGAATATAGTATAGATTGGTATTTGTAGAAAACTATAATATATAAACTGATTTTCGAAAAATTGCTATTCGGTAAACTCGTCGGCTAATATATATATATATATATATATAATCATATATATATATTCAATACTATGTGTGTAGATAGAATATATAATTTATACAACAAGCAATTGTATTGAATATAACATTACGAGCCGAGTTTTACGAATAGCAATTTTTTCGAAATTCATTTTTCGAAGTCTCATTTTTTAAACCAATTTTTGAAACTAATTATTTTTCGAAAAATTTTTTCGAATCAATTAGGCGAAATATTTTTCGAAACAATTTTCGATCTAGAATCTCGAACGAGAAGTTTTTCGAAAATAAATTTACCTCAAATGTTTTTCATAATAAATATTTCCAAAAGGTGGTTTTCGAAAATTAAATTTTTCACACGATAAGTTCGAAGTATAATAAAATTTTAGCTTAGGTTAGGTTATGGGTAATCCTCCCTATAGGGGGGGGTGAGGGTAGGGGTAGGTGATTTCCAGTCCTCGATAAAATAGCTTTAGAAAAACTCGCAGTTTGCTAAATTGATTTTCCAAAAAAATTAAAATTAATTTGCAATTCGCAAAATTGATTCTTCAAAAAATTCATTATTGATTATTTGACTGTCAAACAATCAATTTTCGTATGTGTATCAATTCAGGCGCTTAAGACAACAAATGTTGCAAGATTAACTCTTGATCAAAAAAGAGAATTGAAATCATTAGGTAGGTCATGTCCTAAATTCTGTATAGAACAAAGGGAAACGAAAAAAACAGAAAATCGAGTTTTTAAAAGGCAGCTCAAGTCCAAATATACACACCAAAAAAATGGCTGGATTTGCAGCTGTGATGTGGACAAATCTTTGTATTGTTTCCCGTGTATTTTGTTTTCTCCCAGAAACGGTGGTGAGCGCTTGTAGATAGTAAAAGGCGTCGATGATATAAAACATTTAACAGAAAAAAATTAAGAAACACGAAGTATCTGTGAATCATATGAATAGTGTCGTTGATCTTTATTTGCTAGGCAAAGTAAACATATCGTCTAGTCTAGACTCACAATACAGAGAAAACTTTAAAAAGCACAGTACTCACGTTGACAAAAATAGGCACACATTAAAAAGGTTGATTTCATGTGTGAAATTCTGTGGTGTTTTTGAATTACCTCTCAGAGGTCATGACGAATCAGCATCATCTACAAATCCTGGTGTCTACAGAGGTCTAATTAATTATACTGCTGAGGCTGATTCTGCAATAAAAGACCATTTAGAATCGGCTACTGTATTCAAAGGAACATCGAAAATAATACACAATAACATACTAGACTGCATGCTTAATGTCTGTAGGGAGGAAATAGAAAAGCAGATACGAGATTTTGAATTTCTAGCCATTGAATGTGATGAGACAACTGATGTAATGAACCATTGTCAGACGGTATTAGTTTTTAGGTATGCGTCTGAGTGGTTGGTTTGTAAGAGGTTTTGGGGTTTTCTTATTCCTGAAGGAAGATGTGCAGAAACCTTAGCAAAATGCATAATGGACCACATCAAACCTCTTTTAGACACTTCAAAAGGAAGATTAATAGCACAGACTTATGATGGTGCTAATGTTATGAGTGGCTCTGTTGGGGGTGTACAAGCCAAGATTAGAGAAACATACCCATTTGCCTATTTTTTACATTATTACACTCATCAGCTAAATTTGGTATTGGAAAAAGAAACTAATGCAAACAGCAAAGTTCGAGTTTTTTTTCTCAAACCTTTCTGCCATTCCCGCAATTTTTTTTTTAACTTCGTGGAGAAAAATAATATTTCAGTTTTCAGTGAGGTGACGAAGCTTCTAAAAATTATCATAACGACCCCAATGACGTCTGCTGAATCTGAACGTTGCTTTTCAACACTGAAAAGAATAAAGACTTTCCTAAGAATACAACGACAAATGACAGACTGAATGCTCTAGCGATGGTAGCCATCAACAAGGAACTTATCACACAAATGAAGGACTTTGACGACAGAGTTATGGAAAAGTTCATTAACTTAAAGGAAAGGCGTATGGACTTTGTATATAAGTAATTTCTTTGTTTATTGCGTACCAAGTCATTTCTCGTAAGTGTAAATAATGTAAATATTGTGTATCCTACATATTAATGTTGTGAGCTTGCGAGGACATTAAACATACATACCTATATATTTATGCACATTACACAGCTGCAGAGTTTCTACAACAGATCTTTGGGGTGAGTTTAATTTTCTTTTAATCTTTGCATGTTGCTTATGATATTAATTTTTGAGTTTAAATAAATGAGTATTTAACAAAATCTATTCCGAAATTTGTGTCTTATTTTAAATGTATTATTTAGAAATAATTAATGAACTAAACAGCTTCTAAAGTGACGAGTCACCACTGGATGCATCGGAATCCTTCGTGACCATTCGGACAGATCTACACTTGATCACGTGATTTCCAATGCAACTCTCAAGGATATGTATCAAGGCGACAGCACATAAATATACTATTAGGATACAGCCTTTGTGTAGAAGTCTTACGTTCAAACGATCATTTAGCTTATATGCTTGAGGGAAGTATTACTATTTAAGACTAAATAGACTTATTTAAATAAACAAGATATGAGTGTTTAACTTAGCTATCCTCTTCAAACCTTTTTATTACCACATTTATTTCGTTTATCTAATCATACATTGATATATCTAATATATTAATAAAAATTAGAGGACGATGTCAAAATGTCACATTGCCTTGTATGAGAGAAAAAGATACCCGAAAGTTTCCTCCTCTCTTACACAAGGTGTGCAGACGACAGCTCGAAAATTTACACGCAGATGACTATCCAGTTATGTTATAGAGATGAATGGTTACGAGCAATGAGCCGTGAATTTGTGCGCCAATTTCAAAACACCATCACTTCTTATGTTAGATTCAAACGAATATAACTTCGTAGTCAATGAATTTTAGTTTAAAACGAACAGCAATAACTAGCTAGAAATTCATAACAGTAAGTAGGTACCTAAAACCGTTTAGATGTGTATAAAAGAGAGTACTATGTGATCTAGGCCGATTTAATATTACATATATACTTCCATGTTTTCTCTAGACTATTTTTGGGAAGATATGTTTAGCTTGATATGTTGTGTAAATATTAGGGCTAGTCAAAATAAGCATCAATCTAACTAAGAATAAAATTAAAAGTTCATTTTCCGTCGATTTGTTGTACATGCAGTTTCACCTACCTGCTGTCAGATCGACTCTGCTCCAACCGGCATTTTTAAGAAAACATCTCAAAATCGTTTTCGTGCTCCACCTTGTTTGGAACCACTTGGTCATAAACCCTTGATAACAAGACATAACTAAGTCAATTGCGAAAACTCGCCTAATGTTTAGTCTGGTCAAGAAAAGCATTACCTAACCGAGCTCTGATATTTTCTCTCTCATAAACATTTCGTTAACATCGAATTTCTGAAGGTCTGAATTTCGGTCAAGTGTGGATTTCAAAGGGTTTTCCACTCTCCCTTCACGCAAATGTGGGTACACTTCATCCAAATATAACATTTCTAATTCATAAACCCATTAGCGTAATTATTAGCCCATAAGCGTATTCCCAGGATTGTTAGTAATACGTGGTCCTAAAATATATATTATTTAAAAAGTTGAAAAATTAAAATATGACTTTTTAAGCCGATTATTCCATTTGATTAATCGTGAAAAAGATAATAGATTCATCAATGCATCGCGAGCCTCTGTATCGGTACAAATAATCGATTAACCATAGTAACATAATCGATGCATCGATAAATCGACTATAATCGCCCATCCCAAATTTGTGCTGTGTATGTAATTTTATGTAGTTAATTTTTATGTTAGAAACTCGAATGTCAAAATATGTCACTTGTGTGGTAAGCACAGGTGTTTTATCTACAAAATGACAGACACCGTTTTAAAAGGTATGCAAATTTATAATATTTGTATAACACTTTGGGTTTATCTAATTTTATAAATATATTATAAGAAAAAATAAATAAACTCGATATATTCGTTTTTGGACCCTAGGTAAAACTTATGATATGGATAGGCTACTGTGACACCTTCAACTGAATTATTGTTTTTATGCAACCTTACTATATAATCTCTTAAGGCCTAGAACCAAATAATGATTTAATTTCACATTTATACGTTTGTATGAGGCTGATATCGTTTTCATAAACAGATTTAATTTAATTTGCTGAGCTATGGAAACTGTTTAAAAACATAACTTTCAGTATTATTTTGTAAACCTTTTATAATAATTAGGCTACAGAATGCCTATAACCTTATGAATAATTTACCCAAAATTTAATCTATGGCTTCATGAACCGATTTTTTGACTTTCACAATTTCTTTATGATTTTTCATGGTCACATACACATGTATTACTCTTAATCCCAGAAACATGTTTCCTTTGCAAGTTAACATTACTCCGGTTTATTCTGACAAACTTTATATAGAAAAAAAGTAGAAAAAAGCTTTAATACGCTTTATCTGACCCATTTTAGACTCTTTCTCATTGTTATTGTACAATGTTAATATATTTTATTCACTTTATTACACACTCTCACACAGGAGTAGGCCTATATGGAATTTAATGACAAAGATTCAGAAAGTCTTAACACTTTTAATAAATACAACATCTAAACAAAATTCGACAACACATCGCCCAAATCTCTTTTGAAATATAAATATTGACAATGATATGTAACTTTCCTGTGATCCTATGCATTGGATGAATGATGTTATACCATGATGCTTTGTGTTACATGCTTGATTCTGTGCAGTGCACAATAAAATGGTTATGATGTAATTGTATGTTTAGGCCTACCACCCATGTTTAATTATTACATTGAATAGTTTATTTTACCTATAACTATAAATTTAATTTATTATCATATGAAAGGTTAGGTTAAGCTGGGTTGGATGAGTCTCAAAATAATTGATATAAACTAGGCCTAGTTGTCGTTTTATTTTCATGACTTCATCAATATTATGTTTAAGAGATTTTACACTTCTTCTTGAATTTAGTCGTTAAGGATACTTGTGGTCCTTGTAGATGTCTTTTACGCATTTGTAAATACAGTAAATTCTGTTTGGGGCTTAGTGTACCTAATGTGTCGAAATTGTTCTAGAATGGCCAAAAGAAAACATTAAATTTATCTTGATTTGCCATAGAAAATAAATTAAGAAATCCCGCCCTCGAACCACCGCCCGTCAGCCATTAAAATATTTTTATTGGCTAGTTCAATAATTAATTTAAATGCCTCTATAGGAATAATCAAGTAACAACTTTTCATGGGATTAACTAGCCCTTAAATGTATTAATCAATCCAAAATTTTATTGTAGGGCCTAATTTAATTTCCATATACATGGAAGGTTAAGTTAAGTAATTTTGTTAATTAGAAACACATTAAAGATAAGTTTTATCTAATTATAACTAAGATAAACTTTCTCTTTATTACTACTTATTTAAAAAAAAACATGTACAGTATGACAAGTTTGCATGTAGGCCTAATGAAATGTAAATAACTATCGGTAATCTCTAAGGTAACAACACCAGTAGTTGACATGTCACTACTTTGAAGTTTGGTATTTATTATTAAAAATAACATATATAGTAAAGCTTAGTCCACACTGACATACGTTTACCCACAAACACCTGGGCAGATGTATTAAAAAAACTACGTAAAGACTGTTTGGAAACTGTTTTGGGCATCTGCCCACATACAGAATTAAATGTATGCGGGCAAATTTCTGCCTACATTTGTATTCCGTAGAGGATGGTAGACACACATTTGCTTGCATATATGGCGGTGTGGACGTTCATAGTGGGTAGAAATACGTTCATTGACAAAGTACGCCGCTCTCCTTATCTAATCAGTTTTGCTAGAGAGGGCTGAGTGGAGTGACTTAGTCGATGTTGACTGTTCACATCACTGCCACCTCCTTACCCATCTCATTCCCTTGTTGTGAAGACTCGAAAACAAGGCCATGGCAAGCCAATAATTTCGGCAGGGGGGGGGAGGGGGGGTTGTTGGTGGGCACATCCCCCAATTGCTGGAGGCTAGAAATAATTCTAAATGGTAAACAATTTAGAAGCTATCTGAAGTTTTTTTTATGGCAACATAGCTCCATTACTGGCAGAGGCTATGAAAAATCTATATATTTAAGCACTCTAGAAGCTCTCTAAAGTGTTTTTTTATATTAACATAACCCCCTAACTGTTGAAGGCAAAGAAAAATTCTAAATATTAAACACCTTTATAAGCTATCTGAAGTCCTTTTTATGGTAACACAGCCCCCTAATTTGTACTTGTACCTTAATTTTGATATTGTTTGAACCACACATAAAGCCATATAGGCCTATATTTAGTTCATAAGATTTAAAAAAAAAGTCAAGACATTTTAAAAAGCAGAGTATAATTAT
Source organism: Timema podura (assembly GCA_033556935.1). Lineage (NCBI taxonomy): Eukaryota > Metazoa > Arthropoda > Insecta > Phasmatodea > Timematidae > Timema > Timema podura. Next base: position 108,936,987 of record JAVRXN010000010.1, read on the forward strand.
TTTATTTTTACAAATTATTAGGCCATCCATTGACACTTGTATAATTTTAGAGACTGGAAGAGGAGAAATACCATTAGAGAAATGCTTAAGTAATTCTTCTGCGGTGCTTCTATCGAAAAAAAAACGCTGTCCAAGCAATGATTGACAACTTTATGATTTTCCTTGTCCCAGAATCTGAATACAATGTCCATTTGCCCTCTTTGAATAACTTTATTCAATGCCTCATCAAAACAAATTACAAAGTTGTTACATGATTTTAGGCGGTCCAGTAAATTATTATGAAAAAACGGAGCCAAGCCATGCACAATGAAATATGCAGCCTGTCTCCACCAAGAGTAATGAAACTGGCTCCATTATAGTGGAAACTTTGTGAGAAGTTGGTCAGGGAACTTGGGAAAATAGTCAGGGAAAAGTCAGGGAGAATTTTTTTACAAATACTGTAGGAACCTTGTTAAAACATTTACACATACATATTTGTAAAGATTTGTTAAGAGAAAGGAACAATCATTAATAGCTTGCATGCAAAATTAAAAGATTTCTTGTTTGAACACCTATTTGTTTTAGTTACTTGAATCTTAAAACATGACCAATAGTTGACACATCACTATTTTATTTTATTGCTAGTTGACATAGCATTGTCATCATTAATTGACACCACTTTTATCATAATATAAAACAGTTGTTTTCTTGATAATGGTTTCCGTCATTGCTATTTTGGTAAATAGATATTTTTTTTTTAGCACCGCGTCTTACTACCCGTTCGGGTTATACGCTTAAGTACTAATTACGCTAATGGATTAGGAATTGGGAAGGTTGAATGTAGAGGAAGTGAACCCGCATTTGCGTGGAGGGAGAGTGGAAAACCATTTAGGAAAAACCACCCCCAGTTCACCCGACCGAGATTCGAACCTCGATCTCCCCGTCCTCAGTGGTCTGACTCAACACGACTGGCGCATTAGCCAACTACGCCACCGAGGCGGGTGATAATTTTTATTAACTTTGTATCTTTTTGCTGTAATTTTACTAACGTCTCACTAAGATTAAGTCTATACTTTAGTAAAGTACTAAACATTAAGTAATAAAAACACTCTAGACACTTTCACATCAAAGTTCAAAATAGGCCTACAATAAAATTAATCATGACTGCAAAACTGCAATATGAAAAAGATGCCACACCTAAATACATCTACATTATAGGTGTTCGAATTAAACATGAAGGGGCATAGTCGAGTAACAATAATTTAGCATTCAATCATCATCATCATCCAGTTTCCTGCCATTGGCAGGATCTGTCTCTAACACAAGCCTCTCCATTTACTCCTTTCCTCCAATTACTTTTCTTCCTCCACGCCAGCTCAATCCACTCCTCTCCTCCTCCGAACTCCCTTCAACCACCTGTCCCTGGCCTGTCTTGGTCTCCTGCCTGCCACCTCCTATTTGTGAATCTTCCTTGGAACCTCGCCCTCTCTTCCATCCTCTTCACATGTTCATACCATCTCAATCTCACCCTCTCCCTCCTATCCGCAGAGGTTCCTCCTTCACTCTCTCTCTCTCACCCTTTCATTTCACATGCCTGTATCCTGCTCCCAACCCTTTCCTTAATTACCTAGGTTTCTGTTCAAAATTAAGATAAGCAATACTATCCGCTTTGGTGGCCGCTACTCTCGCAATAGACTAGACTGCCGAAGACTGGGAGATCGGGGTTCAATCCTGGTCTAGTGTACTGAGGGTGGTTTTTCTTAAATGGTTTTACACTCTTCCTCCACACAAAGTCTGTTACACTTCTTCTAAATTCCACCTTCCTAATCCCTAACACATTAGTGTGATTACTACATAGGAGTATAACCCAAACAGGTAGTAAGGCACGGTGCTAGAAAAAATAAGATTGACTATTAAACCCTTTAAACAACTTACATTATTCAGATTCTTTTTCACGCATGTCAGAATGAATCTCTTCACAAAGAAGACACAAAAAGTCACATTCCGAATCATCTACAAAAGTTGGATCATTAAGTACACATTTAATTCGGTGACATTTATCTATACAATCTGCAGGGCAACTTCTCCGACAGTTTTCATCTCATTACAATCTGATCCAAACTCATGGCGATCTGGATAGTTGTCATAGTACACTTCATTTATAAAATTAGATACAAGGTTGATACACATAAACTACATACATAATTATGCAGGTCATGGAAATGAGTAGCTATGTTCAAAATATGTATACGTTCTCTAGTTTTTTTAGTACCGTGTCTTACTACCCATCTGGATTATATGCTTATGTAACCTACTAATTATGCAATGGGTTAGGTTAAATTTAGTGGAAGTGTACCCGAATTTGTGTCGAAAGAGAGCCGCAAACCATTTAGGTAAAACAATTCTCATTATACACGACCCTCCCGTCATCTACAGTCTAATCTATTGCGAGTGTAGCACCTTAAACCATGCGGCCACCGAAACGGGTGTTTTCTAGTTACTAAGTTTCGTCTTCACTTGTCATTCCTCTATTCCAGGAACTCTCTGAGTGTAAAATGGGTGTTTCAAAAGCCATTCTGTTATTGTGGTCTTCAAGTTTTTTTCATGGAGTCTCTTAAGATAGCCCAGGAGAATGTAAAAATAAGCTGCTCCTCTGTATGATGGCATCTTTTCATACATACGAAGGTGGTGTGGTGATAGGGGAGAAGTTGTGCTTATTTCTTGGGTTGTATAAGTGCTTGTCTCATTCGTTTAATTAATATATAGGCGTATAACCCGAACGGGTAGTAAGACGTGTTGCTAAAGATAAAAGAATAAAAATATATATATATATATATATATCAGGGTGTCCAGCCAAACTATATCTTTAAATTCCCTGACTTTTCCAGGTTTTCCAGATCCAATTTACTTTTTTCCAGTCCACTATATATCAATATTAAGTATATTACGAAAATATATTTTTTTTTAAGATCACAGATTAATATAGTGATTTTTTCCCTATATACATACACATTCTGAAATTGTGTCACTCAATAAAGGGACTAAGCGATTTCTGCCTCCGGGGAAATGGACTATTTTAAGTTAAAAATAGATTTCAGTAAAATAGTATTGAACAATTAAGAGATTGCCTCAAGCAAGAACGATTTAAAATAGTTGTGAGACAGAGTCATTCGTAGTTCCTTCTACTTAAAATGTTGGTCTAATCAAATTTCGCGCATGTGAATAACCATGGCTTAACTTTGGCAGAAGGGGGAAAGGCACAAAACTCACTTGTTGACCTTGAGAAGTGATATTAGTTTGCTCAACAGGGACAATGGTGTGAAAGTGATTCCAGGCAGGGACTAACCGGAAGAAAAGTGTTATTTTGACTACTGTGAATCAAAATATGAGACTTTTTATAGACAAAATGTAAAAATTCCAGAAATTTAATAAAATTCCCTGACTTTTCCATGACTTTTCCCTGACCAAGCAAATTCCCTGACAATTCCCTGTTTTCCAGGTTTCCCAGGTCGCTGGACACCCTGATATATATATATATATATATATATATATATATATAGTACAGCTCTATGATAAATCCACTAATATAGGACTGAAAAACATTCAACCAGTTTCTTAGACATTAAATATGATTTTTTCTCAGTTAAAATTTGTGAAGGATGCTTTGTACAAAAAGGTGCTGCTGGTACAACCATGTTGTAAAAACAATTTTTTTCAGCACCGCGTCTTACTACCTGTTGGGGCTATATGGCTATGTACTAATTACTCTAATATGCTAGGGATGAGGAAGGTTGAATTTAGAACAACTCTACCCATATTTGCATGGAAAACCATTTAGAAAAAAAAAAACACCTTCAGTGCACCCGACTAGGATCAAACTCTAATATCCTCATCATCGGCAGTCTAAGTCTACAGCGAGAGTGATGCCTTAAACCATGCGGCCACCAAAGCGGGTAATGGCTATGTTCATTGAACCCTAGCTGTAGGTAAAATTAGTCAACCCAATGTTTCCTTCTTTGTTTAAAAGTGGAGACTTTACAATTTGTAATGGTTACTTCAGAGCTATGTATTTAATGGAATATGACTGGTAGAACCTTAAAAATTTTTCTGTAATCTAGCACTGTATATTCAGTTGCATGTAGGCTAGGTCTCTACATATACAACGTGTATCTAAAACATTGCATCAAATTTTGTCAGGCTATTCCTTGGGTGAAACTAGAATAATTCACATCAGCAACTTAAGACATGGAGTAAAAATTAACAAAAAAGGTGTCTTGGAGAAACTGTCTAGTTTTTCCCGTTTCCCAGATAATCACACAAGTTTGAGCTCAGAGACAAATGTATCTAACACAGCTATACTGGCTCCCTACCTGGCAGGAATTAACACTTGTCTTTGAAATCACACATGCATGATTATCTCGGAAACGGGGAAAGCTAGACATTTTCTTCAAGACACCTTTTTTTGTTAATTTTTACTCCATGTTTTTTAATCTTAAGTCAAAATCGGTAATACTTACTCTGAAATTTTTTTTGCAGAAAAATTGTTACAACACCCCCTTTTTTACATGATGTGGGTGGGTAACGATAACAGCACATTTAATTTATTAATGATCAAAGTTTCAATAAGTAGTATACAAATATTCGTTGTAATACCCTAAGCAGTTTTCATAATATTTCACACAACAGTCATTTTTAGCTCTGTCTTTAGGGGTGAATACTGCCCTTATTATTCAAGATGGACCCAAGGTTGAAGATGTGAATTATTCTATTTTCACACAAGGAATAGCCTGCCAAAGTTTGATACAATGTTTTAGATACACGTTGTATATGCACACCCATCTAACCTAGGAGTGACGGTAACTGACAGCTAGCCTAAGTCACCAGATCTACTCTCATGCATCCATTCGTAAACTATATGATCTGCAAGACCATATATTGATCTGTTGTTACTTTTGGCTGTCAAAACCTTTACAACAAACAATTTGTTTTTAATTGTGTTTATCTTTTAACAATTTTCACATTTTAGGCTGGTTGTTAGTTACCACCACTCCTATAGTGAATGAGCTCTATTTACGAACTCACAATCTTGATTTGTGGCTCATTAGTTACTACACATGTCAAACTTAATGACATCACAATAGTATCATGCGAGATTTTAAATTGTTTATTAAATATGAATACTATTCAAAATTTTAAAAGTGATGCCATTTAGATACTACTTATAAAGTCTGAGCTGTTTTGGATTCAGTTGTAGGCCTAATGTGTCATATCTTTAGAGCATGTTAATTTTTATTTTTTTCCCCCACAAGAGTTGGGTTGGTTACAAAAAAAAAGAATGTGACGTTAGAAAAAAAATCTAACATGCTTTATATGATATGTACTATCTCCCAAACAACTATTGCTTATTGGAATTGTTTGTAGGTCACAGATTTAATCATGCAATCTTAGTGAAATGTGTATAAGATAACTAAATTGTACCCAGAATTTGATTATTGCTTCATCTAGACATGACATATGTAACTATGTCAATGATTTAACACTGTAACAAACACAGTATCCTGCATGTTGTGTAGTTCTTTGACAGTTTCCTACTATCTTGTTTGCAACACCGTTAGGGCATATGGTGTTACACAATGATAAGCAAATTACTGGATTTTATTTTCCACTTTCAGTAGGTCTTAGACATGGTTGTAGCTAAGATTTAGCTCTATTTATGGCCTTATTTTTTCTTTCTTTTTAGCACTGCGTCTTAACTACCCATTTGGGTTATACGCTTATAAACTAATCACACTAATGGGCTGGGATAAGGAAACTCTAATTTGGAGGAAGTGTACCCGCATTTGTGTGGAGAAAGCGTGAGAAACCATTTGGGGAAAACCACCCTCAGTACATCCAAGTGGGATTGAACCACGATTTCTCCATCATTGGCAGTCTGGTCTATTGCGAGAGTGATACTTAAACCATGCGGCCACCAAATTGTGTTTTAGGTCCTATTGCTACCAGATTTAACTCGGCTTGACAAATATCTTCTGCGCGTCCCTCTTTCATATATTTGTTTGACCAAATATACACACATTAATAAAGTGATAAAGTGTCGGTGCATTGGCTTTCAGCGGCAAGTTTGATACTAAATGGCAGTGGCGGTTGGTAGCCTCCTGAGCTGGGCAAGCAGCTTTGGATGTGGGGTCGAGGGTAAAAATGTTCCAAGGGTTGTTTTTATCTCTGGGCTTTAAATAAGTTTAGAGGCATAACATTTATTTAATTATCATGTTAAATACATAAAATTATTCTTAGTTAATATAAATATGGCACAGACAATAAAAGATTAAAAAAAACTCTTGAATAATGTGAACCAAGACCGGTTAGAGCAATCCTTGATATAAAACTGACACTGTGCTTACACCAACATTGACAAAGAGAATTTGGCTGAAAAATGGAGTGGTAGCGAAAGGCAGTTCAAATTTTGCTTATTTTGCCTTTACTGACACACATGCACCTTAACCTTTTTCCCCTCCCTTTTATCCCTCAAGCCAATTGAATGTTGTAAAAGCAGATTTGAGTTGGCTTTGAGTAGGTCCTCGTGGTGGGGACAAACCCACAATCTCGCTTGACACATTTGAGGCTCAAACAAATATGCAGTCAAATTTATCACACATAGGTTTGTGATTTGAACACTTTCAATGCTTATATGGCCGTCCATGCCTGCTAAAGGGGAAGGAACAATTTATTGGCATAACCACGTCAAGAAGCCTGGCCTACACTGACAACATCCTACAAGCCATCCTTGGTCCATTTATTTTATGCAACATAATTAAATAGGCCGTATCACTTTACTTACCCATACATCTGAGAAGGTGCAGTTAAGTCTAATCTAAATATAATTATTTCACAAAATCTTGTTTTATTTTTTCAACAAGTAATTTAAAAAATTGAATAGCCTCTCATTAAATAGTTGATGTGTGTAAGCCAACACTCAAAATTTTCAACTGCAAGTTGTAAGAGAAACTTTCTCTACTAATAGGCCGTACATCCTTTTTTGTTTTGTCCTCATTACTTTATAATTCTAAATTTACCTTTTAACCTAATTTGTTTATTTCTTTGGATGGGCCTTTCTAAGGTATCAAAATAGACTGGACTGCCAATGATGGGGAGATCAGGGTTTGAATCTCGGTTGGGTGGATTGAGGTTGGTTTTTTCTAAATGATTTTACTCTCTCCCTCCATGCCCATGTGTGTACACTTCCTATAAATACAACCTTCCTCAACCTTAACACATTAGCGTAATTAGAACATATATAAATAACCTGGACAGGTAGTTAAGGCTCGGTGCTAAAAAAAATCTTTTGTTGCTAATCCTAGTCTTTCCTTTAGATTAGTAGCGATTATATTAAATTCCACTAGACTGGAGTTGTTAAACAACTTAATCATAAGTGTTTCAATTCTTATATCACTTATCTCCAACAAAAGGTTTTGAAGCCCATAGTGTACTCTTTTAAGGCTCGCCCACACATAAACTTCTTTTCAATTGCAATACACAAGAATTCGTAAGTATGTGTTTATAAACTTAGAGGAATTTTTGTGAACAACATTTTCTCTTTTATATTTAATCAACCCGCGTTGGTGGTGTAGTTAGCTAATGTGCTAGTTTCGTGTTGCGCTAGACTGCAGAGGACGGGGAGATCGAGATTCGAATCTTACTCAGGTGAACTGGGAATGGTTTTCCCTAAATGGTTTTCCACTCTCCCTCCATACAAATGCCGGTTCACTTCCACTATATTCAACTTTCTCAATTCCTAACCCATTAGCGTAATCAGTACTTAAGCATATAACCCGAACAGGTAGTAAGACGTGGTGCTAAGTATTATATCAAAATATAAATGTTTATGACCTCAATTTATTTGTTAAGTTGTTAATTAAGCATTCTAAAACTTCAGCTTTACTAATAAATTTTTATGTAATCTCCACCCTATGTCTGTTCTTTGGGGAGCCGCGGGGGGAGGCAAATAGGTCCAAGGGCTTACACGTGTACTTTCTGAATTTACTCGTCCAGCTATTAACAATATGAAAGTGAAAAGCGGCTACCCACTTTCACAATTTTTTTTGTTATGATAGGAATTGAACTTGAAACCCATTTGATCAATAGGCAAACATACTACCAACTGAGATAAAATGTATTGATCTACTTAGTTTACATCTTTCACTTAAATAAAATAGCTTGAATAAATTATAAAACTATTTACAATAAATATAAGTATTTTTATATTTTTTTGAATTTAATTAAGTTGTTAGTAGGCTACTTTGTCTCAATTATCATAAATGTCTAATTGTTTGTTTCTTATTTGCAGCTGTGAAACTAAAGAAAAGTTCTACAGAACATGAGGTATGTTATTATTTATTTTATATTCATGGTATTTTAAACATGGGAAATTTTAGTCCTTAAATAATCGTAATTATTGTAATTCTTTATTATTACAATTCAAATCCACTTCATTGGGTTGTCACATGCACATCCTCTGTACCCTTGATTCTTTACCCACAAGAGTTATTTGAATTACAGTACAACCTTGTTATTTCTCACTAAGATTTCATATTTCTTAGTGTTTGTTCATAAGTATAAACAGGGTGTCTACCAATACTGGAAATACAGCAATACTTGAGTTTCGTCACAGCGATACTTCGAGTTTCGTCACTTCATTTTTGTTTTTCAAATGTTTCAAAATTTTGTCGCACGCATCATTCTTTTGTCACATTTTATCACAGAAGCATTGCTTTTCTTGCTAAGATAAGCATGTGATAATTTTTCCAATAAATTACGGTCATAATGTGAGTGGCACTATTGACATAATTTCCTGGGAAAAAAAACCCCTGCTCCCTCCTGTTAGCAAGCAAACAATGCCACCAACCCTCAGTCTTTGAATATAACTTATTTGGTGTGCATTGTTTTTTTAAAATTGATTGTATTAATCTATTATACTTGTGATTAAACATATTAATTAGGGGTGGTCGGGCACCCGAAATTTCGGGTAGTAAATTGGGCATCTAAAAATCCCGGAATGTCGGGCAAGTATTTTTATGCCCGTATTTCGATCGGGCATCTCAAGAACTTTGTAAATATATAATATTATGTTAGCACAAACCTCTAATATAAACTTAGAAAAAAATAGTGTTTAACTGATATTCATAGTTGAATTATTTCAATTTAACTAATATTAAACAAAGGTAAGTATTATTTTTTATTAATTCATAAATTATTATATTTGCTTTCAACAAAGCTATGATAACGTTTCTCACCGTTTACAAGTCTACAACATAGCAAAATCAAGATTCCTACGATTTAATTTTCTCTATCAATGCCAACATTATAACAAATTCAACATATCCACATTGAGATTTTTAGGTCCTATGCTTGCGAAAACCTAAATAAACTAGTTTTCTGTACATTTCTTTAATTTATTATTATTAGCCAGATTTGTTGTATGTATAGAAAAGTACACATCAAATGAACATTAAATAGGAAATGGCCATTTTGCTTCAAGTAAACACGTTTTTAATTTCTGTATGTTCCAAGTTTCGTGCATACCAACTATATTACCTGTATTAACTATAAATTCTTGAGCATAAACTAACCATTTTAATTTTTTTTTAAATCACATCTGACTGTTTTAACTTGTAAATTGAAATTAAATTTACCTGTGACAAAGTTGCTTACATCTTTTTTAAAAATTAAATAAGATTGTTAAACTTATAATTTGAAATTGTATAGGCCTGCGACAAAGTTGTTTGTAAAATGAAATGCCTGCCCGAGTGTAATTTGGTAATGACTGCTCGAGCCCGCCCGATACAAATATTTACTGCCCAACCACCCCAAATATTAATGCTACTTATTTTTGTATTTATATTGTAAACAATTCTATATTGTTAGTTATTTACGCTTTTTGGCTTCCCTAATGCATTTTCAAGCCATATAAAAGCTATTGGCAAGTTTTCCATTTCTCTCTCTAGCTATTTTGTATATCCATTATAGTTGTTAAAAAAAATTTATTCAAACATTTATATCTACTTACAATATATACATTACATTAATAAAATTTCCAAATTTTATTCTTTTTTTTAGGGTACATTGCCTCAGCCTAAACGTCCACGTACAGCAGAAGACTTTCTCCTGTTTTGCCAATACATTTTGGATTATGTGAACTATGATGAAACGAAGACAGAAGAGGTATACATTTTTCCGTTTATTGAATTTACTATATCATGGTTGTTACAGCCAAGGAAAATCTGTAAAAGTCATGGAATTTTTAATATCAGGGAATCCGGCAAATGTCAGGAAGTTTAATTTTAAAAAAATTGCAGAAATCAGAAAATTTAAATGTTTGGTTTGAAAACCATATTACACAAAATAATGTTAAATGTTTAGTAGCCATAGCATCCTTTTCAAAATATGTGATAAATGTAAAAAAAACAAAAAAAAATCATCTTTCATAAAGAAAAACTGGAAAAAGGGTAATTTACAGGTATTTGAAAAATGCTGTTTGGGAAGTAAAGGAAAAGTGAATTATTTAATGGATAAGGTCTTTTTTTTAAGTTATCAACTTAAATATGATGAGAATAAAGTGGCTGTATACCATATGCACAGAAATATATTGTAAGAAATTAGAAATTTTATATTTTGTCGGCAAGAATAGTGCCAATATTTGTATAAGTTGTAATAATGTAAGTCTCTCATAATGCATAGAAATATATACACCACAATATCAAAGGTCAAATATAAACTCAAAATACTCGATTTAAAGTTTCTTTATTTTAGTATGTTTTGCTTCAAACATGAAATAGAACAAGTTTTCTTAGTGCTAAAATTGATTGTGATTGCATTTTAACTTGATATTGCCACTTGAGCAAACTGCAATGTTCATTGCAGTAAAAGTTTAAAAATTGAAAAACTTACATATTTGTGCTAACTACCAAATATTGCAAGACTATTGCCTTACTAGTTAGTTTATAGTTAAGATAATAATGTCATATATTTTGTTTGTTCCAGTCAACAAACGCTAAAATAACCAGCCAAAGCAAGGAAAGTGGACTGTATTTGCAATAGGAATAGCTTACCTCGTCCAATTTGGGGTTCGTCGATAATGAAGGCCTACCTTGTGGGTTGCTGGGTTAGAGTGGGAAGGAATGGGAAATAAGGGGCTAATTCAGCAGTGTCTCTCAAACTCTTGTTGTGGTTTCTTGATAAAGGAGGCCACTTTAGGGCCTGTACCACTTGACTCACACGCATACGATCTGTGCAGCAATTAGTGCACCCATTATGGCAGGCACTCTTTGTGTACTGAATAGTGCGCTGAACTGCACTACACACTCTTCAAAGAAAGACGACCTACCTTACCCCTCCCCTTCCCTCTCACAAATGGAGGGAAACTCTCAAAAACTGCGGGGAATGTCCTAAGAACAAACAACAAATACAAAACCAATATAAATAACTATATCAAAAAAATCTAGGTTAGACAAATTATTACACAAAAACTACCTTACAATATTAAATATATACAGTTCAGAGACTGAACATATTTTAAAGTAGTTTTTATAATATTACTACTAACACATTTAAAAAATATTTTATCATAAAAATGGGAATATTACATGACAATGTAGTATTGTTAATTTCATTTAATTGTTAATTTTATTGACTGTCTTATTTCTAGGTAGTTGTAGAAAAAACTGAAAATTCCATAGGAGATGACGAAAGTAGTCCCAACAGTGTAAAATCAGAGTCTGCCATTAGCAGTGCCACAGAAGATGATAGGAAATCTTCTGACACAGACTCTGGTAAGAATTATTCAGACATAGACACTGGTATGTGATGATAAGACAAAAGTCACCATTCATTTCCTCTTAAATTAGAGAAATTGCTGGTAGTAACTTAATTTGGTTTTCTAAACATATTTGCTAACCCTTTATTTTAACTATCAATAACAATATTAGATTGGAAATTAGGAAAAGAATACAGTTGGGGAAATACATGTAATTACTTGGTCTGTAAGTTAACATCTCGCCTGCTGTCCAGGAATATAAAACTCACAATATTATAAAACAATGAATCTACTGGTTGTTCTCTGTGTAATGTGGTCTTTTACCTTACATGACAAAAAAAATTAGGGTGTTTGAAAACAAGGTGCTTAGGAATATATTTGGTCTAAAAAGGGATGGGGTGGATGAGGCTACATAATGATAAGTTACATAACCTGTGCTAATCATAAGACATTGTTAGGATAATCAAGTCTTGTAAATTACGGTAGGCAGTACATGCAGCGCAAATAGGAGAATCTAGAACAGTATTCAGGGTATTAACTCTTAACCCCAATGAGAAGAGACTATTTGGAAGATCTAGACCACATTAGAATGGACCTTAAAGAAATAGGGTGTAATGAGGTGGACTTTATAGAACTAGCTCAAGATAGGGATAGTGTGTGATGAGGTGAACTGGATAGAACTAGTTCAAGATAGGGATATGGTTTAAAGAGGTGGACTGGAAAGAATTAGATCAAGATAGGGATAGTGTATAATGAGGTGGACTGGATAGAACTCAAGATAGGCATATGTGGCATACTTTTGTAACTACATCAATGCACTTTCGAGTTCCTAATGCCATAGATTAAATACGCAAGTAAGCATCTGCTAACCCAAATATCCAATGAACAGATAACATTTCAGATATAGACAATATTTATTTTAGACAATGTGTGTGTGTGTGTGTGTGTGTGTGTGTGTGTGTGTGTGTGTGTGTGTGTGTGTGTGCGCGCGCACGTGCACTTTTACCCACATATTGCATTTAAAAGTGTTAAAGTTGGCCAGCTAGGGGATTTTTTTTGTACAATAGTGGAAATATATGTACAACCATAACCTATATCATGTTAAAATAGGCAATTCTATACAAGTATATTCTAGTCTAGGTTGGCACCACTGTTAACTGTGTCGTTTGTTTGATTTAGCTGATCTGTGTCTATGCCTATAAACCTGTGTAACACTTTAGTCATGCTCAGTCTAAAACCGGTTAGTTAATTCTATAAACCTGCGTACTCTGACAGGTTATGGGCCCAGGCTTGTGGTGATTTGTGAATTTTAGGACGGGTAATGTTTATAAGTCAAGTGCGCTCAGTAATACGCGTGAACTGTACGTGTTTGCTTGTTTTGCTTTTTTGTGACGCCGTTGCCAATCACCATCGCCATAGTGGTTTTAGAAGAATACAAAACTTACAAAATTCCGCTTTTTGATGGTACTAATTTTGACAACTGGAAGTTTCAGGTAGAAACTCTTCTAGATGAAATTGATTTGTTGCCCTTTATTCAAGGTGACTATCGGGACTTGGTAAAAATTGCATCTAGTGATAGTGCTGAAATTAAGGCGGAAAAGGAAAAAGAGCTGGACAAGCTTCGGAAAGCCGATCGCAAGTGTAAGTCACAGATTATACAGCGAATACCAGACATCCACTTGGATTGTGTGAAGGATAAGAATACCGCTTATGATATATGGCAAGTGCTTCGTAACACTTATGCTCGCAAAGGTATTGCTAGTCAGCTTTTACTGCGCAAAACCTTGTTGATGATGAAATTTGATCCCTCTATAGAGACCCTTGAAGTACATTTTATTAGGTTTGATCGTACTATTCGGGAACTGAAATCGTCGGGAGCTAACCTCAAAGAACTAGATGTTGTCTGCCATCTTCTCTTGACTATGCCATCTGAATATCAAGTTATTGTCACTGCCATAGAAACACTATCTGCTGATAATCTCAACCTGACATTCATAAAAACGCGCCTACTTGATGAGCAGAGCAAACGTCAAGCAGAAGGTATTGATGGATGCAGCCAATCATTCTCTAGCGTTACTGATTTTAAGGCTACAAAATTGAAATCTTCACAACCGGAATGTTGTCCTAATGGTAAAGAAAGCAATTCAAAGCAAGTAACTGGTAATAAGGGTTTTTTCTGTCATAAAGCTGGTCACTTTCGTTCGGACTGTCTAAAATTGAAAGGTACGAAAAAGAATTCAACACGCAAAGCAAACATAGCTGAAGCTAGTGATGATGAATTTAGTTTGACTTTGTCAACATCATTGGCCTGTTGTGATGGATCTGTGTGGTTGCTTGACTCTGGCGCCACTGAACATATGATCAGTGATAAAAATATTAGTTTGGTTTCAAATAAGAGACGCCTATCAAAGTCTATTAAAATAAAAATTGCTAAGTCAGGTTCAATGTTGTGTGCTGAAGAGATCGGAGATATACACGCGTCTGTGACTCACAAAGGTAATCAAAACTTATCAAGCTTTCCAATGTACTTATTGTCCCTGGATTACAATTTAATTTGCTCTCAGTTAGTAAAATGGACTCTAATGGGTTTAAAGTTGTGTTTGAAAAGGGGAACGCTACCATTCTTAAAGGTGATAATTTTGTGGCTGCTGCCACTCGATCTGGTAAAGTGTATACAATGTCTCTTTCGCCTCGTGAAAAAGCATGTGCTGGTGTTGCTAGTTCCATTGTAGCAATCATCTGATTTGTGGCACAAGAGGCTTGGTCACATTGTCAAAACTGGTTTAGTTCACTTAAGTAAGATTGTAGATGGAATCAAGGTTGATCTAGGGTCAATCCCCGATTTATGTGATTCTTGCATACAGGCTAAGCAAACACGCCTTCCTCACACAAAGCCACGTATTAGAGCTAAGCGCCCTTTGGAGGTCATACACAGTGATCTTGTAGGACCCATTAAGCCCGTATCATATGATCAAAAAAGGTATCTGCTTACCCTGATTGATGACTATAGTCACTTTACAGTCATTTACACTCTAAAGGCAAAGTCTGAAGTATTTTCATACTTCAAACAATTTGAAGCTATGGAAACAGCTCACTTTAACCTAAAGATAAGTCGCCTTAGGTCAGATAATGGTGGTGAATTTGTGTCGCAGGAAATGCTCAATTATTTAAAAAAGAAAGGTATCCAGTCAGAGTTTACGATCAGGCATACCAGTCAGAGTTTACGATCAGGCATACCAGTCAGAGTTTACGATCAGGCATACCAGTCAGCAGAATGGCGTCGCAGAAAGAATGGGACGTAGCATCATGGAGAAAACACGCTGTTTACTCCTTCATTCTTCTCTTGATAAGTCACTCTGGACGGAGGCTGTTATGACTTCAGTCTACCTAATAAACAGATCACCTACTAAAGCTTTTGAAAACCAGGTTCAAGCAGAACTGTGGTATGGTGTAAAGCCTGATATGTTAAAACTGAAGGTTTTTGGCTGTGTAGCACATCTTCGCTTACCTAATCAAGTTTTTAAAAGTAAACTTGACAGCCGCTCGAAAAAGTGCTACTTTGTTGGTTACTGCCCAAATGGGTACAGGCTGTGGTGTCCACAGGAACGAAAAATCATATGTGGGCATGATATAATTTTTGATGAACATTCGTTCATAACCAGTGATGTTATTGGTTCAACACCCTCTCAAACTACTGAGGTCATCGGTTCGACTCCAAATGAAGTTTTTACTGAGGAAATGCAGGAGGAGCCGTCTTCAGGAGGAGAACCAGAAACAATTTCTGACGTAGAAGAGACTCCTGGACCTGGCGAGGAACTTGAACCTTTGCGGAGGAGCACGAGACCTCGCACTGCACCAGCGTACCTAAATGACTATGTCGCACTGGCTCTTGGTGCTGAGTCATTTATTGACAACTTACCAGAAACCTTTGAGGACATCCATAGTAGAGATGATGCCCAACAATGGATGGCTGCAGTTGAGGAAGAGATGTACTCATTGAAGAAAAATTAGACCTGGACCCTTACTGAGCTGCCATCTGGTAAACGAGCTATCAACTGCAAGTGGATCTTCAAAATGAAGCAGGATGAAAATGGACAGCTTGACAGGTACAAGGCAAGGTTGGTAGTGAAGGGCTGTGCACAGAAGAAAGGGTTTGACTACAATGAAACATACTCACCCGTAGCCCATTTAACTACTGTCAGAACCCTGCTTGCCATCATAAACAAAGAAGATTTAATTGCCTTCCAGTTGGACGTGAAAAATGCATTCCTACATGGAGACCTTTCTGAAGAGGTGTATATGAAGCAGCCACCTGGCTTTGTAACTGACAGCAACCTTGTTTGTAAGTTACACAAGACCTTCTATGGATTGAAGCAGGCACCACGGGAGTGGAATGCTAAACTTGACAAATTTGTAAATTCTCTCGAATTTAAGCAGTCTGAAAACGAAAAGTGTGTGTACTTTGACTTCAGCAACAGCATCAAAACTTACCTTTTGGTTTATGTAGATGACATCATTTTGGCAGGGAACAATCTGCAGAAGTTGAATTACATCAAAACATGTCTTATGTCAGAATTCGAGATGAAGGATCTTGGAGGTTTGCACAGCTTTCTAGGTATAAAAATTGATCAGAAATCTGATGGTATGTTCCTTAGCCAAACAGCCTACTTGAAGAAATTTCTCAAGAAGTTTGGTATGGAACAGTGCAAACCTGTCAAGACACCAATGGAGGCAAACCCACCTGAAATAACTACATCAGAGTGCATAATAAAAAAAAACCCCGTACCGTGAGCTTATTGGTAGTTTGATGCATGTGATGCTCTATACTCGCCCTGATCTGAGTTTCTCAGTGAATTTCTACAGCCAATATCAGAGCAATGCAACAGAAGCACATTGGATTGGACTCAAACGAATACTACGATACGTTCAAGGAACACTTGAAGTTGGTCTCTTCTTTCCGAAGAACTGTGATGTCGCCTTACGGGCCTACGTTGATGCAGACTGGGCCAGTGACAGCGATGGTCGTAAATCTACTTCTGGGTACCTATTCCAAGTTTATGGTGCCATTTTGGTTGGACTACACGTAAGCAGACTACAGTCGCCCTGAGCTCAACGGAGTCAGAGTTTGTCTCCCTGTCAACTGCCTCATCAGACCTACTCTGGTTGAGAAGACTGATCCAGGACTTTGGGATCATTCTAGGACCCACTAAGGTGTACGAGGACAACCAGTCCTGCATAAGATGTTTGGATAGATGGGAACACTGAAGACTAAAGCATATTGATGTCAAATACAACTTTGTTCGTGATTTGTATCTAAATGGTGTTATTGATGTGATTTATTTGGAGATAAATGAACAATGTGCTGACATTCTGACAAAGGGTTTGGTTGGAAACAAATTTGAGTACTTTCGTAATTATATTGGTTTAATCAATTGCTGATTCACTAGAGTTTATTTGTATGTATTTAAGAGCACATGTAGGACTTTTTTGCCTAATTTTTTGTGGTTGTATTCGAATTGAGGAGGAGTGTTAAAATAGGCAATTCTATACAAGGATATTCTAGTCTAGGTTGGCACCACTGTTAACTGTGTTGTTTGTTTGATTTAGCTGATCTGTGTCTATGCCTATAAACCTGTGTAACACTTTAGTCATGCTCAGTCTAAAACCGGTTAGTTAATTCTATAAACCTGCGTACTCTTAAAGGGTGTGCCGCAAAATTCATTAAGAGAGTCGCAAAATTCTAGGCGTTGTGTTATTGTTGATAAAAAAAATTGAACGTAGTTTCATTCAATTATAGCCTATTCTTAGCTTAAGGTCACTGATTAAGAAATAGGATGGCCACATACATAGGGTAAACGAGAAAACATCACACCAATTCAAAGCAGAAAGAAAAAAATTTGTAAAAAAAAGTTAATTTACTGGAACAAATGAGCCTTACAGTTCAAGCTATACATACAAATCACAAACACATGGAGCACAAGATTTACACGCTTTTCTCTTACATAAAACACAAAATATCCATAGTGTTTAAATACTGTATATGTGACAGTAGGAAAAGAGTGTGCCAAAAAGTCCCAACCACAGTAAGTGTAAATTCACACTAATTACACCTACATCCCGAATTCAAATCCATCCAAATCAGGCCCTTTCAGGCCTATATCCAAGGTGCTATCTCGAAGAAACAAAATTAAATACCTTAAGGATGACATATACTGTAAGTATATCTCCGTATTATAGATGTGTTTAAACTATTAAGAGTCAAAAATAATAATTAATTTGGACACATAGTTTAGTCTTCTCTTTAGACAAGTAAATTACTTTAAAACTAAATAGAATCCTCGCTTTCTTCGCCAATAAATACACTTGCAACTAAACAAGAAAATATTGGCTTAAAGGCCCTCATCTAATTCGATTATCTTAATACACATTTTAAAATAAACCAAATTCCTTCCTCAATTAACACGAACATACTAATAAACTAAACTGTGACAACACATTTAATTTTACTTTCTTTGGATTATTGCACACCGGTTTTCTACTTCTGTTTAGCGTTCAATACAAATAATTAAAGGCCAATTATAAGGGTGTTGGCTAGAAACAATGAACTAAGGCTGTTAA
Source organism: Timema podura (assembly GCA_033556935.1). Lineage (NCBI taxonomy): Eukaryota > Metazoa > Arthropoda > Insecta > Phasmatodea > Timematidae > Timema > Timema podura. The sequence goes on from JAVRXN010000010.1 coordinate 108,955,393, forward strand.
GCCGTATGCAACCTTCATTATCCTTGGAAACACCATCTCTTGTTGGAATGTCTTCTTCCACGGCCTTCTACCTAGTGAGTGTTGTCAAGTTCGCTGTCTAGAGTCGCTGAGTCTAGTCTGTCGTCTGTATTTAGACCAAAGATATCACCTCTGTGCATTTGGTTTAGGGATATAGGTGGTTGGGGGTTTCCACATGACAGCATCATGATTCAATCAGGGCTAAGCGAGTTGAAGTACATGGAACCTTCCGCACCTAGCTACAGTTCAATTTCCGTTAGCTGTGCCAGGTCACAAGTTTGGCTGGCTTTATCCTTTTCTGAGCAAGGACGCACATCAGACTTCATAACCTTGCCGGCCGCTCGTCCAATAGCCACGGCAATGGCCACAACATCTATTATGGTAGGATTTTTTAGTGGCGTCCATCTCTCGTGCGGCGAATGTCGGATTATACCAAGAGAAAATAGAAAATATGAGTGATGTAAAATAGAAGGATAACACAGTTCTGAGGAGGTGAATAGTATATTTCCCTCAAATGATAAAGACTATTATGTGAAGGGGATCGGGTGGTTAGCTTGAAGTCCGCAATCTGTAGCATCCAAATGCTACACAACTTTTTTTTTTTTTTTAAATAAGAGAAAAATGTTTGAAACCTTTAAGATATTTATTTTCCAGATAATTTAATGGTTTACAATCAAAGTGTAGTAATTAATGAGAATCTTGGCGTTTTGTACCCAAAAGATCAATTCCCTGTCGAATAAAGGCCACACACACGTATTTCTTGTTCAACTGAAAGAAGTCTTTCCCGACCATGCACATGCCCGAGTCTCCCATAGTGTTACCAACTTTCATGTTCAGTGTACTATGAACAAAAAAGTTTGAGAACCACTTTTCTAGATGTTGTGCACACAAGTAAAATACCATAATGTTTTATTTGTACACTTATGTAAAGTAAATGTTAGTGAAGGAAGCCAACCTGAAAGGATAGTTAGGTTAGGCCTAGACAGGAACAAGCCCACTTCTCTCTTCATTTCTTCTTAAACTTTTCACACTTCCAACTTTTTTTCATTTTCACAGTTACACATTGTTTCTAGATTTTCAGATACATTCTTCTCTCATGTAAAGAAACATATGTAAATAACACATAAACACAAATAAAGATATATATGGGACTATGTGCCTGAAGAATTTGAAAAATAAGCTTTTTTTCAAATTCTTCAAGCCTTTAGTACCATATATATTTGTGTTTTATGTGTTATTTATGTATGTGTTACTTTATATGATAAAGAAATATTTATAAAAATTTAAAAACAATGTGCAACTGTGAAAGGGAAAAGAAGTTGGAAGTGTGAAAAGTGTAAGAAGAAATGAAGAGATAAGTGAGCTTGTCCATGCGTAGGCCTAACCTAACTATCCTTTCAGGTTGGCTTCTTCGCTTTTATTCTTCTACTCTCACTTGTACACTTTCTGCTATCTGCTCCTCCTATCGCTTTCTTGGTTTCACTTTGAGTCTTTCCTACATACTTGAGTTCCGTTATTCTGGTTGGTATTCTTTCCTTTTCCATCCTCATTACATGAGCATACCATCTCAGCCTTGCTTCCTCTACTATTTCACATATTACCTATACTCCCATTCTTTTCCAGATAATTTCTTTCCTTATCATGTTTCTTGTCACAACTAATATGCTCCTTACAAACTTAATTTCCATGGCCTCCACTTTCCCATTCGCTCTTACATTTAATGACTACGTTTCTGCTGCATATGTGACAATGGGTACAAAGTACACCCTATACACCACTCCTTACACTTTAAGGGGACTTCTCTTATCCATAGCATATCTTTCTTTCTTGACTATCACTTACTTTGCATTAATGTATATTATATATTTCCAAGCTATTAGGCAATATTTCATTTTATAATGTTTTATTTATATTTGACATTATTTATGGGGCTATTATCTTGTTTGGTTTCAGATGAAGACTCGTATGATCTGGTCACATGTTACTGTACAAAGCCATTTGCTGGCCGGCCCATGATAGAGTGCAGCAAATGTTTAACTTGGGTTCATCTTTCTTGTGCTAAAGTTCGGAAGAGTAATATCCCTGATGTGTTTGTCTGTGCAAAATGTAAGGAAATACAAATGACTGCGTTAAGCCAAGCATTAAGACTAAGAAGCGAGTAGGTGTTTGAGTTTTCCCACTGAAGTGCCAAGATTTATTTTATATAAAAGAACCCCATGTCAACACCAGCCCAAATTTTAAAGTGGAGTATTTTAAATATGTAAAAAAGTTGTACAAAGCACCATAAGCATAGCCAGAACTCTGAAAATGGGGGTGTGGTCAAAAAAAGTCACGTCTATTTCAATAACAAGACAACATCTAGCCTCAGAATCCATGCAATAATTTAACAAGATCAATTCCGAAAATTTTTAGCAAAAATATATATTTTGATCATATGGGAATTAAAATTGAAGATTTATTAATGAGACTAAGAAATTCCTTTGCCAGTAAAATTATTATATAAACTACAATTGAGTGGTAAAATAGTGTAAATATTTTCAGGGCTATTCTCTCGTTAAAAGGGGCTATCTTTTTAATGTCATCAATAACATCTTCAATTTTTTTTCCCATAGCCAAGTCCTGCTCAAAAAATGGGACCATCAGAGAATAAAGTCTTTCTTGCTTCATTGTCGAGCACAGATTTGATTTTACAATGGTAATTTTTGAGACACGCCTCTTACAGAAATAGATTGTAATTGGGATGGCTGAAAACTTCTGGAGGAGACAAGTAAAGTTTTTGTAAGTTTTTACCCCTGTTGAACTCTACCAACCACTTCAGCCAGTCATGTACTGTGGTGGGAAGGTGGGAAGTTTTGCACCCTCTTAGTTCTCAGTGGCCTTACTTCAGCTTCCAACGCCAAGGTATTTAAATTGAAGTTATACTCAAGAGCTTGATGCCATTTACTTTGCATCCGTCGGGTTTGCATTTCATGATTTTCCCTACACTGCTGATTACCCTTAACATCCATCAAGTTTGCGTTTCATAATTTTCCCTATACTGCTGATACCCGTTTTGTCTCCTTTGAAAACCTTGAGTTCAACCCTTTTAAAAGAATCTAAAATAGATGAATAATTTGATTTTGTCTTTCTTGGTATTGACATTAGCAACCTGTGTCAGGATTTTCATCAAAAAATACAAACACTTGTCTTTTCTTGTTTCCAACATCAAATTCAGATATTTGTTTTTCAAAGCCTTAAGCTTTAATATATTTTATCTCAAAGATTTATTCATTGTGTCTCATTTCAACTAAAGCTGCATGACTTAACAAAGATTGATGGTTGATGACTGAATGGTTTTTACTGGTTTTAAGCAGCATTTGAAGGATTGGCTCATTTATTTATTTATTTCTAAACTTACTGTAAATTTGAACATGCAGCAATATTCCAATGTCTCTGTCTTTTACTAAAGCTTCAATTGTATCTTCAACAGTTTTTTTATTGCTTCAATAATTGCCATTAATAGTTCGTGAAAAATCTCAGTGCTGCAGCCCCACCTTATGTCAACAAAGACTTAAAATTTTCAGTTTGAAATAACAAACTCATCGAACACACTTTGTCGGTTTGAGCCGCTTTAAATAAAATTATAAATAAGCTGGATGATGCCAAAAATAATTAAAATCAAGGGGTTATTTTTGTGTGATGCAGAAGCACTGACCAGGGTATGATTCGGGCATTGTATGTAGCAATGTACATACATAATGGAGTCATTGATCAGCTTACATCTTGCCTGTACTCTTGTGCAATCACCCAACATGGTGGATGGGCCATCAAAGCATACAGCTACTACATTTTCCTACCTAATGCTCATATTTTCAATGTTGCTTTTGAAATTAAAGATGCAGTTTGTGTTTGTTTTTTTGCAACCAGTCTAAGCCATTAAATTGCATTAAATCATGACTCGCCCTTCTTGCCTGGAGTATGGAACTCGGGGTCAATCACTTTTCCCACACGATACATAGACTTACTGCATATGTAATGTAGCTTCACACTGCTACCAACAAAGGTATGTTGTGGTTCAAATTTTCCTTTCTGCTTTCTTTTTAAATTTTTTTCCCCAGCACCATTGGGGGTGCAGCGGCACCCCTGCGCACCCCCCTGGCTACGCCTATGCGAATCACTGCCTTAAACCTTGATCTGAATCTTGTTAGTTTGAAAATATTAATTAACTTATATTCTTGTAATTCTACATAGTTTAGTTTTTAAACAAGTAATTCTGATGTTACAACAAATATTGTATTACCTGGTTCGGTGGCCACATGGTCTAACACGCTACTATTGTGTTAAACTAGACTGCCAAATCTGGGGAGATCTGGGTTCAATCCTGGTCGGGTACACTGAGGGTGGTTTTTCCTAAATGGTTTTCCACTCGCCACACAAATGTGGGTGCACTTCTTCTAAATTAAACCTTCCTAATACCCAACACATTAGTGTAATTTAGTACATAGGCATATAACCTAAATGGTTAAGAGGCCGTGTTTTAAAAAAAAGTACTATAAAGTAGAATAGAGAAACACTTAATAGTGCTTTTTCATTTAAAAAAATTCAATTGTTTTGTATCAAAGCAAGGTAAAAATAAGTGCTATTGTGAAAGCAAGGTCCCCAATGAATAATTAAAAAAATAGTATAGGTACAAAATTAATGATTTATTATAATAAAAATGATTTATATAGGGAGATATATTGTATATAGCATGTTTGTTAATTTGGAGATAACTACTTTATTGTTTTTATATATATTTTTTAAAAAATGTGCCAGTTAGTAGTTAATAATTTTTAAAAACATAATTTAAATTTTTCGATAGGCTCAAAAAGTAGCATTCTTATGACATTTTTTCTACTTTCAAGACTAAATTTTGTTCTCTCTATTCTACTAATTAAATAATTTGTTGATTGTTTTTAATTTTAGATGGACGTAAGTTATGTTGTTTTAAACTAAAGTCACTAAACGGTTTAAGTGAGACATTATTACAGGCTGTAATTTGATATTGTACAGTATCATGATACTCAATTGCTCCCAGTTTATTTTTTTACTGCTCTTATTTTTCAAACAATATGTTTAAAATAGCTTTGTAGGTAATAGTCTAAGTACAGCTATGAAGACTGAAGTTTTCTTAATGAAATAATTTATTATTGACAAGAAAAGAAATAGTTTTGGGTAAGTGGCTTTTTATATTGGTTGAATGCTTATTTAAGGTAAGTGTTTGTTTGAATATAATAATTACTCTCTTCTGCTTAAGAAGGGGACTAATGTACCCCGAATTCATAATTATGTGTTTTGTTGTGTTTTAATTGTGAAATTTGAGGCCTACAGTTTTTTGTTAACTGTATAGACCAGGGCTGCTGCCAAAATAATTTAAAAGTCCTATTATTAACATAAAGAAATCATGTAAAAATTTAAATTTTTATATTTTTTTATGCATGTGGCAATAGAATTTCAGAATATGAAGAAAATACTTAAACAAACCATTTATAGGAAAAGAACAAACACTTCAAGCCTAGGATTGTTAAATTTGTACCTCAATACAATCTATTCTTACAGGTACTGCCAGGAACAAATGAATCATTAATCAAACTAATTTTAGATACCTCAATTCTTAGCTCTCAGACTTTGGTAAATGCACACAACTTGACATGACCTAAATGTTCTAGTTACCTTGTTTAGACCAAACTTGGCTTGTTCAAATACATAACATTGACATTGCTTGAAACTTGAATTCTCACTTTTAAGTTTTAAAACTGGGAATCTAAATCAACTTAGAGGTCTGCAAACTTAAGTAATTTTCATTCAAGTTGAGTTTTAGCGAGTATTTTAGAAAGCACCCAAGTATTAAGTCGCGCAAGCTTGAGTTCAATAAATATATAACTCTTTAAGACTTCACTATGTTTATAAAAATCAATTATTACTATTAGCACCTGTTCGGGTTATACGCACTTACGCTAATGTGTAATGGTAGGGTGATTGCAAGATGAAATGGAGGACCTACAGTTTAACGTGGAATCTGAACCACTGTGGAGGCCTGGCATTCCACACATTCACACATTGTGAATAATACATGTTTTGTCAGAGGTGAAGGAAGGGTTTGGCAATCAGATAAATCTGTGCCAGGACCGAGGATTGAACCCTGAACCCTCAGCACAGAAGTCTGACACCTTACCTCGAGAGCACCAGGTCACCAATTGCTAGTAATTAATAAAACAAAACAAAATAAAATCTTTTAAAAGTAAAAATAACTTATTAGTAAATTCAAATTTAGAAAAAATTTGAGCTATAATAGACATTAAGACTCATTTTTAAATCCCTACTCCAGAAATAGACTTCTCTTTTCTACTAAAGAAGCTAATGCAGGAATTTTTTTTAGTATAGGTACTTAACCTATCACATTTATATGCCTAGTTATACATGATATTGTCGTGCATCATGTTTTTGGTTTTCCACCTTCTACAAGGAAATGATTTTCTATGAATGTTTAACTCCTTTTCTCAGCAAACCAGCTCTCTCAGTTGTTGACCTCAACACTACTATGACCATTTGCACACTATCCTCTTTGTTAGGTTTCTCCTCCTCAAATCCCCCCCTCCCACATCACCAGAGACACAGTAAAGTTCATAAATAACCTAGCTCATAAAGGGAATCCCAAGTCTGAACTATGAATTGTGACACCTAATGTTAACAATCAAACAATCCTAAATATCTGTGAAAGTACTTAAATATCTTGTAATCTGGTTTGTACCCTTGAAATCTGAAAAAAATTGTTATCCATGTAAAGGCAGCCCTGGTGTAGGCCTGGCCCTTGTATCCTCCTTTCATTGTTTAATTTAATACAGCTGTGTGGCACCATTTTTCCTTTGGTTGTAATATGTAATCACTATCAAAATATCACGCTGAGAAACTTGTGTTTAATCAATTAAGAGAGGAAAAATATGTCAAACTATATTAGTGGAATTTATCTGTAAACTAGTTATTTTCTTTTATTCTGGAACATAAGGTTTTCCTTGTTTGTTATAATTTTATATAGTATAGAAAAGGGGTTGGCAACCGGTTTATCACACGGCCATTTTCAGTTAATCGTGTTATAAAAATACATTGTAGTTAAAATTTGAACTTTGGGTCATCTGAATCTGAAAATATATCATTCTTTTACAAATTTTTCTAGTGACCAAAATAACCTTGATGTTTAGTGTATTCCCGTCTTAGTGGTGATGTGTCTGATATGCAAATGAAGAGAGAGATATATGCAAGTAATATATATGCAAGTGCAGACTTGGACTCTGCCATCAACAGCAGATTCAAACTCTTATGAAACTTATCTTTGTTTAAAAATTTTAGCGCAATGAACCTGCTCCTTTTCCTAAGCATTCTTAGGCTTTGAGTGGGATAGTTTTCTACTACTACTACTACTTCTTCTAACACTACTGTTGCTTTGTAGTTTCGCATGTACTGGCTAAGAATTAAAAAATCTTTCACCAATGGTGAGTTTGTGAAGGGGGCCTTTGTTAAGCCAATTTGAGATCATGGCCACATATTAAAAAAAACAACACTTAATGATCTACTACCAAGAATTGGAGGAAATGAGGTCGCCCATATATATTTTGCATTTTTTTATACAACGATTGAATGAACTAAATTTGGAACTGCAAGGTAAAGGCAAAAAATCATAAACATGATTTCTGCGATTTAACCATTTTCGGGAAAATTTATATTTGGGAAACACATTTTCATAAAATACATTTCAAACAAAATTTGAGAGCTGAGTTTGCTTGAAGATTTGTGAAATTTGGAAAACTAATAATATTACAACTTACATGATATATTTTAAACTAATTTTCTCAAGTAATGTTAAAGATAAATCTCAGGATTTTCATTATGTATTTAATAATATCAATTCTGCTACATCGGAAATGAAAATCATCACGATCCAAAATGATGTTGAACAGGAAAAACACTGCCTTTGGCAACTAGCCACTTCTCAGAAGCATCCACGTTTCTTACGTTTCATATTAATTATATATTTATCATGCTAATACCTATTTATAATAAAAGTAGTTAGGTTAATTTGAAAATACACATTTTATTCATTCTATATTTTCTTTCTAGATAGGATGGGAAATAAATACTGAGGAAAGAATGAGTATAAGAAATTGGATTAAAGAAACAATGGGTGATTGTGGATCCTATGATAGACTTGTAAGTTGATCGGGCCTCAAAAAGGTTGCCGACCCCTGACGTAGAAGTACAAATGTTGATATATGTATTACATGACTGAAATGAAAGAAAAATGTATTTGAAAACATTTCTGCAGATCCTAGTTGCTTTATACATAATACTCCCAATGTAATTATTCTAGATAATTTACACCAACACTAATTCACAATTCACTATTTACGCTGTATACACACTAAACTTTACTGACTCAAACTCATTTCCAACAAGTTACATTCACAGTAAAATGAAGTTTCATTGCACCATGTGACACTAGGATATAAAACTCGATAAGAATGTGTGTAGGCCTATGAAAACAGGATGCTATTGTGATATTTATATAATTGGTAGGGGTGTGCGAATGTTTTAAGTTAAAAGTTTGGGGTGAATGGACGAATATTTGACTAAGCCAGCAAATACAAAGGCCGAAAATCAAGCTCTAATCATTGTTTTGTTCTTTTTATCTTTAAAGCCCCACTAATCCTTGGGTTTAACCTAAAGTAAGTCAGGTAGTCTTATGGACATTGTTTGTGGTGGGTCAATATACTGTCCTTTGTCAAATTAAATGGGTTAGGAGGAGAGGAAGAGTACCCAAAAGTTAGCCACAAGAAATTGGAAAGAAACTGCTAACTTTAGTGAAGGGTGAGAGGGAGGAGGGGGGGTTAAAGAATGACAAGACCAGCAAAGAGTGAGAGGGGGAAATGATGTAACTTAACAAGGCCAACTATTTTGTGCAAGAGTGCCAGCTCAAGAAAGAAGAAAGAGTACAGTAAAGATAGGGGGAATGGAAGTGTGTTATGGTGAGAGGGGGAGAAGGGAGCCGAGTGGTAATAGCTTTTAAAACTAATATGGAGGTCAGACTAAACCAAGCTGACTTCACATAACTAATCTAAATTTATCTCAATACTTTAAATTTTACTCATCTTCTCCTACTTAGGCTATCATAAGGATATGAGTGTCACTTGTATTTTTGCTATTTATTGTTACTCAAGCACATTTTTGGCCATTTTGGACTCCCTCCCCCCTTCAAACCTCACCCTCCTTTCTGCATTATCCTGAGATTTGGTTTTACAAGTAATTTTTTAAAATTACCATCTGTTTTATAGCGTTTCTTTTACTACATTCTAAACATCCCTTATGAATTGATTTAACCAATTAATCATTATTTCACCATATAGGAGATTTTTTTATTATAATTTGATATAGGTTTGAAATTTTACTATTTTACTTGAAAATATTTGATTAAAAAGAGTTCTATTCGCACACCCCTTACAATTGGTAAAATAAGTTACTTCAACTGGTATAATTCACACACATTTTTTGAAAATGTTTGGTTCAAGCCAGTATACTCGAGCAAATTGAATATGTAAATAACGATTAAGTATGGCTCCTATGAATTAAAATTCAAGAAATGAGTTAATAACAAATTAAAATGTACCCAGCCAATAAACCAAAATATTTGGTGCTAAATAATGTTATCTTGTTTTCTCATTCATGGCTCGCTGGTTATTTTATGCCCCTATATTTTTATGTATACTAGAGGTAATTGTGGTTCATTTAAAATTTGAATGGGTGGATTTGCATTTTCAATTATACAAGCCTACTATTCATAGAAGTCCAAATTAAGGTGACTACCTACAAATTGAAAGATAATTTCCTTTAAAATACATAGGCAAAGTCTACAAAAATATGACTGGGTTTTGTGCTTCCTCAACCTATTTTAGAAAATCATGTTTTTGGTACTGAATGTAATTGTGATTTTAATATTTGATTTGACAAATGTAAAAATATTAAATTATAAACATATACAGATATCAATAATTTCCATGAATGTTTGAGTATCACAGAAGTTACAGATTTCAATGGATAACCCTTTGTTTTGTATTTCCTAACTCTTACCAAATATGAGCACCATATGGTGCTAAAAAGTCTAATGTCCTATTTTTATCTGTGTTTTTATAGAAATAAATCAATATCACTAGGAAAATTAAACCTATGTTGGGCACGCATTGGTAATGAAACTCATATTTAGTTGTGGAAACACAAACCAAACTTATTAAAAAAAATTAAATAATTTCAATTATCAACCAACAGCAAAGTTGATTTTTGTTACAGCCTTGGAAAAGAGAGCTATACTGTACTATATGTGTTCAGATATAATTAGGTAGTTTTTGTTTAGTAGAATACTTTGTTGTAGGGTTTATATATCTAAGTGAATTTCAATATTATTTAGGAAATATAAAACAATGAATTTATTATGAGGATTATATTAATTGATTTTATTTGGTTTCTTTACTGTACAATTTAATTGATAAAGCTTCTTAGTTGAGCAGCTCTGCCAATTTAGTGCTTATTTGTTAATGTATGTACTACTATTCGGGGGGGAGTAGGCAATTCTCTTTTTAAGTTGAGTTTGAATAGAATTTGAATGAAAACATAAGTGTTTTTAACTAGTTCGATTAATATAGAATTTGAACTAGAAATAATGTTTCAAATTGTATTTTTTATAATAGATTTATGTGTAAACCATAAATACAAACCCTTTTTTTTCTGAAAAAAATTATGATCGCAAATAAATTCAATATAGTTGTACAAGTTATATATTTTTAAATCTGGCAAAAGGAAATATTGAGGGACTTTGTTCACTCTGAAATAATATTTTCAAATTGAATCAAATTAATTAAGCTTGAAATTTTTGTGATTAAATCAACAATTCAGAGAACTAAAATTTTTCTAGTTTTGTAAAAATCGTAAAGTTCGAAAAACTACTAAAACTTGACTCGAATTTTCGAGTACTTGCACACCTTTACTACTATTATTGTCATTGACAACTTAGTATAGTCATATATAGAAATTGAGTATTGTTATTATTTTAAATTGTTAATGCAGTAAAATATACTCGCTGATATAGTATACTTTTTGTTCAATATCACAATATATTCTCCTATTAGAGTACACTTATTTGGATTAGAAATGTTATTGTTCATCCTAGGACACAGTCAAGGAATACACCAGACCCACAGCCTCTAGGTTAAAATGGCTGCGCTTCGTGGGTGAACTTGAGTCCTTCTATATGAGTAGCACTCTTTTCCATCAAGGGGCATTTTAAAAAACAACTAATTTTAAACATGGTTTCATTAGACAGACACAAATATCCATCTCGACTCACTCATCTGGCTTCCACAAAGCTTGGTTTAGGTAACGACCCGACCTATTCACATAATCCTACCTCACAAAGAGCTTATACAGACTGTCCATTACGATTACAATGGTCCCTTTATGATGAACATGATAAAAGTTAGTCATTTAACAACCGCACACTTGGAAATGCTTACATAACCGAGCATTGACACTAGCAAACCTAAGTGTTGATGGACTCAGCCTAGCCCAAGGAGCGCAGCGAAAATTCTGTAAGGCTGAGGATTTGGTAGATCCTTGTCTATATCCTAGGATTTAAATTGAACTTAATATATAATATATTCCAGTATTAGAAATTATCATAATTATATTAAACATAGATTTTTGCTCTTATATTGTTGTTTTGAGTTTCAAATTTAAACTTTAGAAACAAGCTGGAATTGTTTTAAATATTACATAATCATTGAATAAGAATACTTCTCATTTATCAATGAAACACTAATAATATTGCTGAAAGTTTTCTGTCTTACCCCTTAAAATTAACTTGGGTAATTTTGTAAAAATAGGTTATCTCATATTTTTGTCACTATAGAATTCTTCAGATCATAGATTTGTTTATTGTGATTGTTATATGGTGAGTGGTATCTAATGGTACCAAAGTTATTATGTCATTTATCATCATTGCCAATGAAATAATAAAATGAGTTAATATTCTGACATTATTGTCATTTATTATCAATGCCAATGAACTAATAAAGAGAGTTAATATTTTGACAATATTGTCATTTATTATTAATGCCAATTAAATAATAGAGTTAATATTTTGACAATATTGTCATTTATTATTAATGCCAATGAAATAATAAAAATAGTTAATATTTTGATAATATTGTCATCTTTTATTAATGCCAATGAAATAATAGAGTTAATATTTTGACAATATTGTCATCTTTTATTAATGCCAATGAAATAATAAAAAGAGTTAATATTTTGACAATCTTAACAGCATAAAAAATGTTTTGTCATTGTATCATAGTTAAATTCTAAGCTATTTTTACTTAATCAAATGCATATTAACAATTAAATTTCACTTTATTAATTACAAGAAGATAAACCTTCAACAAAGTTTTTCTTTTGTTGCGAGTACATTGTGAAGTGTTGAGTTTTTTTTTTTGGCTTTGTATTCTTAGTACAAGAAACGTGTCATTGAACAATTATGTTATGTTCTACTATCAAATAAAATCTGTTATTGATTTACTACTATTTAACTGGGTGCTGTGTTGGAGAATATTTTAAGCTCCAGATATTATATTTAGTTGTGTGTTTCCATTTGTGGCATATATATATGTATATGTGATACCGATTTTGAACTGTAAAGCCTATGTGTATTTTAATTACAAATTTGTTAAAAAGTTGTACCAAGTGTCTTCTGAACTTAATTGTGTTGAAATGTAGTTTTCCTACCACCGCCTCTACCCAAAATTAATTTACTAAATTCCTTTTTAGTCTATGAAGCACTGGGTATGTTAGCTGCCAGGGGGCGTCCTCGGCATAAGATTGAAATAATTTGGGGGGGGTATGAACACACATGGTCTGTTCTTTAACCCTTTGAGTGCCAACGTCGCTCAGAGCGATGCACGAAATATCTGCTAAACTTGCTAGCGTCGCTCACAGCGATCCCTCGTTTTCGAGCTCTTAGTTCAGTATTAAGTCAACAGATAGAGTAGATTTTATTTCCATTGCATTCTTGTATGTTCAAGCTACTTTTATTTGTCTTTGCGATATATCGAACCTGAAAATTATTTTATAACTTTTTACTTTATGAGTTTTATCTTTGGCCTTGTTTGTAAACATGGCTACTAAGAGGAAAGCTGTGATTCAAGACACAGAAATACTTGCAATATTTATTGACAGCTCAACCCAGAGTGATCAATTTGTTTGTCATTCTGAAAGCACTGATTCTGAATTTGTAAATAATGAAACTGAACAGGAATTTCATTCTAGTGAAATTGAACGATCGGATCAAGTAGGAGTGGCAGCTGACATTGATGACATGAGTATGAATACTAGTTATTCCTAAAGGGATGAAATAAATCTTGAAGATCAGGATAATCCACCCCAACCTCTTCATATTTATGCGAAAGTACCAAGTTTGAAGTCCTCTCACCGTCCCCTTCTGATTCCAACCCAATTATTTATTCTAGACTTTGTTTTACTATAACCCTGCTAAAGTTGATGGTCACTGAAACAGCTGCTATGCATAACCCAATTTTAGCGTAAAATCTAAAGTTTTTTTTTTTGTAAACTTTGTTATTTACTCAGTTTTTTATGTTCTTTTCAGTGATTTATTCTATTTCAAGCTATTTAAATTTTCAATGCTTAATAATTAATGTTAAATAAAACAGTAAAAATTTTTTTTTTAAATATCTTGGCTAGTGATTTTTTTATTATATTTAAAAATTAAAAAAGTATATGTATAATTATATCATCGGATTGGCAAGCATGTTAGCTAGTTTATGTAAAAATTTGAGTGCAAGAAGTTCATAGGCTAATGAGTTATTAAAATTTAAACAAACTCCTGCATTTTTCAGTAAAATAGCTTGGCACTTTTAGCACATTTTTTTGTCATTTCTCTTGGCACTCAAAGGGTTAAGAAGCATCTATGATATGAAAATTCATATTATATTTTGGGGGTTACAGTGTTACATTACTATACCTTATGATGTTCTAGTCTTACTCTCCCAAAATTGGTCTCCTACATCTTCCCACAGGTCAGTCACATGTTTGTTGAGGGTTACCCCCTTATAAGTCAGTATAAATATTTTAATTCTTGAACAAATGATGAAATCTTGGTGCAGCATTATACAGGAAAGGTCCTTAATAAAGGGTAGGGTTGTCTGTGTTAGCCACATGGAAGGTGTATCCCTGAGCATAATCTTTGATATCTATAGTGTATTCCCCAGTTATTTGAAACCAAAACCACGCAAATTCTACTTGAGCGGTATGTCTCTAGGGGGTCTACCCACTCGAAATGTAATATTTCCAAGGGTTTTTGACTAATATTGTGTGTGGATTATTACAGGGTGTCTACCATCCGGGAAAATCAGGGAAAACGGGAATTAGCCGGGAATTTGAAGTGATCGGGAAAAAACGGGAATAAGCCGGAAATTTGGTAAATTACAATAAAAATTTGGAAAAATGTGGTTTTACTCAAAATATGAAATATAATAATCATTAAAACAGTAAATAATAATGTTATTCAAACTGTAGTTTTTTTTTGTAGCTGTGTACTAAATTTTATAATTCTTAATAAACAATGTTAATACAAATTTTAAAAATATGTTTATTTAAATTTTAAAACTTATTATTATTAATAAAAAAAAGATTAATAGAAAAATGAGGGGGGAGGTGGGGGAATTAGAAGGATGTGACATACTTTTTAGTCGGGGATTTTAGGAAATGATCAGGGGAAATCAGGGAAAAAGTCGGGAATTTCATTGGTCAAGTTGAGTAGACACCATGTATTAGAATGACTCAATTCACAAACTATTGGTCTCTATTATGTTCAAAGATATTTGTTTATTTTCTTGTCAAGTAGCCTAGATGGCAAATTAAAGTTAAATTATTATATAAAAATGCATTATGCGATATAATTAAGTACGGTAACACAAAAAAGACTCTGTAGGCTTAAATCTAATGGTATTGACTACAGATTGTCAAAATATTTTTTTAATGGAGATATTGACCAATTTTGCTTCCATCATATATTAACTAAGCCAATAAATAATTATGTATGAACTAAATAAATATGTCTTTAAAATAAATGCACCTTTTCTCAAAAAATATTTTTTTTACTTGAAATGCTCTCCACAATAAAGTAAAATACTGATGATGCCATTCAAAGAATCGTAGAGTACAGTTGGGTTATACGTAATAGAAGCAAAACTAGTTATATCCATTCCATTGTGATTGACTGATCCTAAAGGATGTAAGTTTCCAGTACGAAAAATTGTTATGTACAACATAAAACCAACTCGAATGGTAAATTTTCGAGCACTCATCTTGAATACGACTAATTTTTACTCAGGAATACAAAAATGTTTCATCATTGTTTTGACTGTCCGAGTAAGAGAAAATCAATTACAGATTTCAGGATCTCATGGTGTTATAACTATTCTAAATTCATTTTCAGTGTATTTTTACCATGTTAACTTTTCAAATCAAATTTTTTGATTTGTGTGAGCTCTCTATGTATTGAAAGGTCTTTCACATTTTAGAAGTAATGATTGTGCTGGCAAAATATTTCCACTTCAACAGTGGCAGCTTGTGAGTTGTTGCTAGCAAGCCAAATTTGACAGGACTTTGATTATAAAAGGGAGGAAACAATTAACTATTAAACTTTAATGATGCATGAAGTGTAGCTTAATTCATACACATCAACTAAACATATTTTCCTCTTTGAAGTAATATTGTTTCATACACTCTTGCATTGTGAACCCTATCATGGAAGTGGTTTTCTCAAAACTCTTTCTGGTGATGTTTAAGAGAAAATGTTTTGGTTATTCAAAATAAATTCTTTTTGATAAGTAAAAAACTAAAGTTTTTGTCATTTTCTCAAGAATCAATTACTTTTGATGAATATTCAGGGCTCTTAAGGAGACAGTGATAACATTATTTTTAACTACCTTTCAGGTTAACTACACTAATGTGTTAAGGATGAGGAAGGTTGAATTTTAAAAGAAATGTACTCGCATTTGTGTGGAAGAAAAGAGTAAAACCACTTAGGAAAAAGCACCCTTAGTATATGCATACCGGGATTTAAACCCTATCTTCCCGGCAACGGTAGTCTAGTCTATTAAAAGAGTGATGCCTTTGATCATTCAACCACAGAAGCAGGTAAAAAAATGCAGTTAACATCTAATGTGGACCACGTTTTGTTCTAATATTTACACACATACCATTCCTGACACACTTCACAAGAAAAATGATTTAATTTTAGTTAAAATAATCAAGATTCAAATAAAATGAAACTAAAAGATTAAATTTTTTTGTAGTTTAAAATCAAGTATTTTATTTTTGCTGTTAGAATTATAGATGAATATTTATATCCCTGTTACCCTCCAAGACAAACATGTGAAGCAGCATTATACTTAAATTATATATATCATGAATGCAAAAATTCACAGAGCCTCAATTGTGAACAGAAAGAAAATAGATTAAGGTAAGTATAAGGCAGAAAGGAGCACGAGTAATTTTACAGTTTTATAGCATTACATTATTTTGGCCAAAATAAATCAAATATTTCTTCAGTAGCAACATAAAATTTAGTTTTCTGCACATGCTAATATCAACAGATCTTGAATATCTGTCAAGAGTATCTTGGAATTTTGTCAAAACTTTTTAAATAAAGAGAAAAAGTTTTGACAAAATTCCAAGATACTCTTGACAGATATTCAAGATCTGTTGATATTAGCATGTGTAGAAAACTAAACTCTATGTTGCTACTGGAGAAATATTTGATTTATTTTCGCCAAAAAATTGCAATTCAAAAAACTGTAAAAATACTTACGCTCCCTTCGACCGCATCTTAAGATATTCAATGGAAAGCAAAATATCCTGTACATTCATAAAAGATTAAGGTTGTGCTCTCACTAATATTTATTTGCACAAATATCACTTTTTACTAGGGCTCTGTGAGTAATTGGATTTCAAACTTTGAGCCGAGTTCGTCATCAAAGCTCGTGAATGAGATCAAAAATTTTATAAGCTCTTCATTTTAGACTTCCATTTGATCTACATACAAATCACTTTTTAAAATACAATGATAAGTATAGGTTAATTTAGATGATATCCACAGTTTCTCTTATAGATCATTTTGTCACAATAATGCTCTAAAACTACTTTTGACAGGTAGCCTAATTCAATAGTTTTGTCCACTTTGAATTATCTTCTATTGAAGTTACATTGCCATGAAAAGGCGATGAAAATAAAAATCGCTAATACTTGAATTACTTTTAATTTTTTTTACATGGTCCCTTTCTTAAATTATTATTTCAGTTAAATTTAAAATTTAACCTTGAGAATGCATATTGATTGTTTTCAAACTTAAGATATTTAAAACTTGTATTAATAGGTAAAACTACAATTAATTAATATTTAGTTATACGTGTGTCTAAAACATTGCATCAAACTTTGGCAGGCTATTCCTTGGGTAAAAATAGAATAATTCACATCAGCAACATAGGGTCCATCTGGAATAGTAAGGGCGGTATACCCCTTTAAAGATAGAGCTAAAAACGACTGTTGTGTGAAATATTATGAAAACTGCTTAGGGTATTACAATGAATATTTGTATACTACTTATTGAAACCTTGATCGTTAATAAACTAAATGTGCTGTTACTGTTACCCACCCACATCATGTAAAAAAGAGGGGGTTGTAACACTTTTTTCTGCAATAAAATATGTCAGAGTAAAAATTAACAAAAAAAGTGTCTTGGAGAAACTGTCTAGCTTTCCCCGTTTCCGAGATAATCATGCATGTTTGATTTCAAAGACAAGTGTTAATTCCTGCCAGGTAGGGAGCCAGTATAGCTGTGTTAGATACATTTGTCTCTGAGCTCAAACTTGTGTGATTATCTCGGAAACGGGGAAAGCTAGACAGTTTCTCCAAGACAACTGTTTTGTTAATTTTTACTCCATGTTATGTAATCTTAAGTCAAAACTGGCAATACTTACTCTGAAATATTTTATTGGAGAAAAATGTCTTACAACCCCCCCTTTTTTACATGATGGGGGTGGGTAACAGTATCAGCACATTTAGTTTATTAATGATCAAGGTTTCAATAAATAGTATACAAATATTCGTTGTAATACCCTGAGAAGTTTTCATAATATTTCACACAAGTCGTTTTTAGCTCTATCTTTAGGGGTGTATACCGCTCTTATTATTCAAGATGGATCCTAGGTTGCTGATGTGAATTATTCTATTTTCACCCAAGGAATAGCCTGCCAAAGTTTGATGCAATGTTTTAGATACACGTTGTATACAATTATGTTGGTTAACCTGTCTGAAATCAGTGTTGATCAACATTGCAATAAATATTTAACCAATCTTACCACATTTAAATAAAAATAAAAGCATTTACTATTCTATATTGTATACTAGTAATATTAATTTAACCATCTTATTTTCCATTTTAAAGTATAAACATCAACTTATATGCATTATAAATTGAAATTCAATAAATTTTGTAATAAGATTTTTTCTAGTCAAATCACATGCACAGTTGCGGATAGAGGAATGGAATTGGAACCAAGAAAGGATCATGCGCGCTTATTACATTAAGGTCCAATAAATGAAATAGCAAATATTTCAAATTTCTAAATGCTTGTGATTCTAACATTTTCTGTGTAATGTGTTGTAGTTATTTTAAAACTTTTTTACAAAAGTATTTTCTATTTCTAAATACGAGTGTCATTCTTATTTCAATAACATGTGTTGTTTTCGTATAGCCTATATTTTAAGTCTACCATTTTAAAGATATGGCATTCACATTTTGTGTTTATTTGGACTGGTAATATTTTAAATATACTATTTTACTTTAAAAATAAATATTAATTTTAACATTTTAAAATCATGAATATACTTTAACTAAGGAGGACTCAAATGAAAAAATCCAAGCTCGCAGACCCCTAGTTTTTACAAATGGGGATGCCTTCATACAACAAAAACTAGTGTATCAAATGATTACATCTTTATTAGATCTTTTGTACATAAAAAAGTACTATCTAAGAGTGAAACATTTAATTGCAATAAAATTGGACTTTAATTATACTTAATATCAAACTTAATATAATATCTATTTACATTAAAAATAATAGCATTAATATTGAACTAGCACATGGAATTAAAGAGGTTAAAGAGGCTAAGAAAGTGGAGGCCATGGGAATTAAGTTATCCGGAAAGTGGGGGTGGGGGGGTTTACAGGGAGTACATGAGATAGTAGAGAAAGCAATACTGAGATGACATGGGGATGAAATGAGGATGGAAATGGCGAGGATAGCAAAAGAGAATGATGAATGGAGATGAAGTAAGTAGGAAAAATACTGCAAGAGAGAACACCAAAGAGGAGGAGCATATAATAGAAACTATGCAAAGGAGAGGATAAGAATAGAGAAAGATGGAGGCATTTTAATAAACTGACCGAGCTTCAGGCTGGAAACAGGTGCTGATGATGATATGGAATTAAATTATAAAATATTATCTTCATTTAAAATAAAACTCATATTTTAAAGTTAAAATTCATCGTGCACACTTTTTTTAGTTGTAGTTTCTAGTGCATTCTTTACATATGTTAGAATATAATCTTTTGATTGACTAGGTATTTCATCTCCATAGGAGAATTCTGATGGTTTCAAAAATAACTTTACAGTAGGGTAGCCGGTAATACCAGCTTTGTGGCATAAATCTACATATTTATCACAGTCAACCTTTCCAGCTTTCACCACTCCTTGTAGATTCTGAAACAAAAAATTACAAAATATCACACCAACATTTATTTATTTATCTGTGCACTTTTTCACTTTTTGAACCAATTGATTACGGGAATTTCTATGAGCGAGATCGAAAGGCCCTAACAATTTTGCCAGGAAAGGATTTTCACATGTCTTCCAGGGTTCTTTTACATGCCACAATCGACATGGGACTGACAGCTTTACTTTCCCTCCATAGGAAGTTGTGCTATGGATTTTTATCACTCAAGAAAAATCTGTTGACCCCGGCTAGGTTTGAACCCACAAACATCGAGTCCTGAGGGGAGCACTTTACCCCAAGACCCTTGAGGTCAACAACATCTTTGTAAACCTGGTCATATTTAGCAGTATTAGGTTGCCTGAAAAACAAAATAAGTATGCTAAACAAGTGTTGAAATGATGTCTCTAGAAACTGTTAATAGTTTATAAAATGTTTGTGGAACCAAACTAACAAATCTTAAGACATGTGCACTTCGTTTACCCTGGAAGGCGGATTACACTATGACCCTATCTTATAATCTGCGGCATAGTGGCATAATGCAAGGTAAGCTTGCTACCTTTCAGGGAAAATGAAGGACATATTCCCATATACACCGAAAGCTTACCTTACTTACTCTTACTATTATGTAGCTTATAGTGTAATCAGTCAAGTTAAGTCTGTTACCTTTCAATATAGATAAAGGAACATTGTTTATAGTGTTAATTTCCTTATACAGTAATACAAGATAAAAATCAAGAGAGTTGAATGATGTAAGAACTAAAGTTTACTATACATATATGTTATATTGTATCATTAGTTACTTCTGTGATAATCACACTTTCCACTAAGTGATAGTTGTGTCATTTAAGTAATTTGGGATCTACAAAAACCAGATCCAAAATTATAGGTATTTAATTTTTCCTTTTTTCTTAAATACATATATAAGTATAGTAGTTGCTTGCTATGCAAAATAGTTGATTTTAACATTTTTAACAACAATGGCTGCATCCAAACTAAACTATTTGATTGTTTAAAAAGATTTGAATATGTACAATCAATGTACTACTATAAAAAGTTTATAATATATTAGAACCCCTTGTACTCAAAATAATTTCTGGAAAATTGTTAAAGAAGCTTGGATACAATAATATGAACCCTTGCCATTTCCTCTTCTACAACTAATATGAAATAAAAGTCAAGATTGTGCAACAAATATAACAGCCTTATAATCTAGCTTAAGACTAGGATGTATACAACATTCAGTCACCGGCCATTAATTCATCACTGTGAAAGATTTAACCCACATTTCACCAATGATAATTTTTTTGGCCATGCCGGGAATCGAACCTGGGACCCTTAGTTCAGTACACAGACAGGCTACTGACTGAACTAAGGTGTCAAATAACCAAATAAATTAATGTTCCTAAAGTTCCTTATCAAAAAGTTTCCAAATCCTACCTATTAAACCTGTAAATCGGCAACATTGTTGATTATGTGTGTGTTTGTTTTAAGTTATTAGACTAAAAGCTACAAGAATGAAACATGTAGAGACAAGTTGTCATTAAAAAAAAGTGAATGAGCCAATCTCCCTTTTCACACCATCAGAAATATCTTTAAATGGCTCTAGTATTTTAACATGTTAACTTGCACAGTATATTATATTAAATGACAATATAACTGTACCTGGGCAATTACATGAAACACTGGAGCAAATTCAACGCAGTGGCCACACCAGGGAGCAAAGAAGTCTACCAGCCATACATCTTTATCCATCATTACATGATCATTAAATGTACTTGGATTGAGCTCCAAAACAGGAGAAGGAAGGAAGTTGAACAGCCAATGAAATAGTGAACGAGCTGTTTTGCTGTATCCACTGTATATACTGTAAAATGAAATGTAAAAACATTTAAAAAGGCTACAAATGTTTTTCAAATAAAGACACATGCACACAAGAAACAAATCCAGGACTTTTGGCTTGTTAATGCAATACTCGTATCCACATCACACTATCAATATACTGGATTTCTGGAGATAGGAAGGTCAGAGTCCTCACAATGAAGGTGCTTTTATCCTAAACGGTTTAACCACACTATCTTTATGCAAATGCAGATATATTTCATATAAATCCTACTGTACTCATCCCTATCCCAGACGTGGAGCACGGTACTATTCTACCTTTTTCATCTCTACCCCATTAGAGTAAATATATGAATAGTCCGGACTATGGTGTAAAGAGATTAGAGGCGAGCCCACGCACATGCTTACCCCCCACCTCGTCCCATTGCTGCCTACCATTGTGACGTCACCTGGGTTGCAAGCTACCCGAGTTTTCACGCATTTTTAGTTTCTCTTTAAACGATTCAAACACACCCGCCTTGGTGGTGTAGTTAACTAACGCGCTAGTCGTGTTGAGCTCGCATGCCGAGGACGGGGAGATCGAGGTTCGAATCTTGGTTGGGTGAATTGGGGGTGGTTTTCACTAAATGGTTTTCCACTCTCCCTCCACGCAAATGCGGGTTCACTTCTTCTATATTCAACCTTCCTAAATCCTAAACCATTAGCATAAATTGTACTTAAGTGTATAACCCAAACGGGTAGTAAGACGCGATGCTAAAAAAAAAAAAAAAAAAATTCAAGCGCCAATCCATTTTACATGTTCCATCAAAAAACAAATTCGTCAAGCCAAATTGTGCAGTATAAAGCTGCCACAATCATTCACATAAAACAAAAGGTAGTTCAATTAAATATTCCCAATTTTCACAAAGGGAAGATGTCAACACAAAATGGGTTGGAGCATGCAAAAGAAAATATCAAGAATGGTGAATAAAAAAGTGTTCATTTATAAAATATAATTATAAATATTCTTTACAAAAAGCAGAGCACAGATGATGCTAAATTATTCACCTGAAAAATGCCAAAAGCTGAAAGATGATTCAGTTCCATCGTTATACCTTCTACTCAAAGAACAAAAAAACCAAGACAATCAACGCTCTGAAAGACAACAAAAGATGAAGAAAAAATCTTGTTCGTGAAATATTGGCAACAGCTTCGACAAATTCGTGGTAAGCCCTATTTTACTATTTAAAATATGTTCATCACGGCTCATTGACTGTTCTGGCTGTGTATATATAATTACGCAAATGGGGCAGGGATGAAAAACTATTTAGTAAAGCCTCTCCCAATGCACCCAGCTTGAATTCGAACCCCGACCTCCCTATCAGACCTAGGTATATCTTGTGAAGAAACAAGTGAGAATGATTGAATAAAAACAATTTCGAAAGGGGATTGCGAGAACCGAGTTATAAATTATTTAAAGCTATACAGTTGGCAGAGCAGATATTCATTCAAATTCATGGTGATTTCTTTAGTAAAGAAGATAATATTTTAAAAATGGTAACTGAAGCAGTGATGGTAAAGACAAATGAGATACCACGAGAAGTAATTCACTTATTTGTGAAGACACAAACTCATTTTCATATAAAGGTCTTTAATAAACAGTTGTCTTGGAGTGGAAGTGAAGTTAAGAAAATTTTAAATAAATTAAAGAAATTTAAATAAATATCTAAATTAATAATGTAATTTGTGACTAATTAATTGAAAAAGGTTGAATGTTAAAATAAAATTAGTTTTCCTCTAAATATTATATTGTTATTATAAGCTGCTGGCAATAATATGTAAATGTTTGTTTGGAAGTAATTTGTATATACAAATATGTTTAAAAAATGTTGTAAGATATATATATATATATATATAAAATGAAAACATATGTAAATATTATTGCACACCACTTTGTTACCATCTATAGGGGTAGAAAACAATGTATTTTTGTTGCCAATAAACAACTTAATTTTAAATTTCTTTATGCTAATATTATTTATCCAATGTATGTATAATATATCAAGATAATAAGTAAAACTAAAGTTAAAATCAAAATATATATAATTATTACTGTGCTTTGCTTATTTACCCTGTGTAGTGGGAGAAAATATGTATTTTATGTTGCCAATATTACAACTTGATTTTAAATTGGTAAGCCTGTATGCAAACATTATTTCTCCACTAATTGTTTAGTTTAACAAGAATGAGTTTTACTTTGTAGTAGGTACTATGAATACAATAAGCAACGAATAAGAATGTACCACACGATAGAATTGTTATTTTTCCACTTATCTCCGAGCCTTTACGCTTGAGAAATAACTGCACTCCTCGCCCACATGACGTCGTGAGCAGTAGTAGACGAAAACGAGGAGCCAAATGACTTCACCTCTTCTCTCTTCACACCACGGTCCGAACGGGTAGTAAGACGTGGAGCATGGTACTATTCTACCTTCCTCATCTCTACCACATTAGTGTAAATATGTGGATATCCTGGACGGGTAGTAAGACGTGGAGCACGGTACTATTCTACCTTCCTCATCTCTACCACATTAGTGTAAATATGTGGATATCCCGGACAGGTAGTAAGACGTGGAGCATGGTACTATTCTACCTTCCTCATCTCTACCTCATTAGTGTAAATATGTGGATATCCTGGACGGGTAGTAAGACGTGGAGCACGGTACTATTCTACCTTCCTCATCTCTACCACATTAGTGTAAATATGTGGATATCCCGGACAGGTAGTAAGACGTGGAGCATGGTACTATTCTACCTTCCTCATCTCTACCTCATTAGTGTAAATATGTGGATATCCTGGACGGGTAGTAAGACGTGGAGCATGGTATTATTCTACCTTCCTCATCCCTACCTCATTAGTGTAAATATGTAGTCCACCCCTCTACCAAAGGTCTT
Organism: Timema podura; assembly: GCA_033556935.1. NCBI lineage: Eukaryota > Metazoa > Arthropoda > Insecta > Phasmatodea > Timematidae > Timema > Timema podura. The sequence continues at coordinate 108,980,095 of JAVRXN010000010.1, forward strand.
TAGCCAATGTTGAGTAATGTTTATGCGTATGTGTGAGAATTTGATTACATTATAGGAAGAAGAAATTTAAAAATGTGTCTCACAACCAATTTAAATGGTATTGGGTCAAGGCCATCTCTTAATAGCTTAATATCTTACTGAAATCTTGCTTAGATCGCACCACCCAATAACCCAATGCGATAGGCTGAAAGAGACAATTTCAGAATGTGAATGTGGCTAAAAATATTACATTAAGTAACGATCTGTTTGGCTGGATAGAATAAAAGTTGATGTTGCAAGTTTAATTCATACTTGTAAACAAGTTGAAAAAAAAATTCCCAAAGTTTTAACTTGGGCTGGGCTGATGCCGATCATTTGTTGCAGATCACCAATGCTGATTATTTGGATTATTTTCCTTACAATATTACAAAGCTAGTATAAAAAACAACAAACATACATTTTTGAATATACACAATTTTTTGTTAATTAAATTATTAGCAAAATTATAGTAAACATTAAAGGTAATTATAAAAAAATTAAATATGCTGTGGCAACTATTTGAAAAAGGGGCAAGTACAAATTAGGCAAGTCTTTAAACCACTTTAATATAAATCTAAAATGCTTAACTGTGAGCATAAATTATTAATAATTTTTAATAATTATTTCAAAACTAGCCTAAAGTTATTCAACGGCTAATATTCTGTTTGTTTTTATATTTTCCATGAAGAGCAGCTAACAATTATTATTATTATTATTTATATTTTAAATAATACACTCTAACCAAACAATGACAGTGACAAAATTAATATTATAAAGTCATTAAACATGGTAATCAGTTGATATTTATAAAATAATAAAGGTAAAGAATTATCTGAGCAGTCCAATAGTCATGAACCAGTGGTTTTTTTTTCCTGTACTCCCACCCCTTAAATTGACCCTCTCATTTGTTCACACTTTCTCTTTCTTTAGTCTGTGTCTCACAAAGTGTTGACCTTTAAATCTACCCTCTAGCAATATCTTTTCTCACTCTTGTCTCATATGCAAGCTACCAAGTATGAGTCACCACAGACATGACTATTAAACAATCCCCCCTTTTCCTTTCTACCCAGTCAGTACAAAGGACCCTTTTGTCTGCTATCCAGATTAAAACTTATGAATCACCAACCAACCGGCATTGGCCAGCCCTAGTTTTAACACATAATACAAAATAATTAAGTACATACGCAAATGTAGATACACCTTTACTATCAAATGGATAAAGCCTGATGGATGGATAAGATCGTATTCCTTGTTCCATACATAACCTAAACTCCTTTTCACAGTTCACCTCACCAATGTAAACATTTGGTAAGTCTTTAGCCATCTGAAACAGATTCACAGTGCAAAATACATTTTAGTTATTTTTGACTCTTTTGAGGAAGTATAGTTAGTGAGAGCACTGTCAATAAATATTTTATTTTGCAAGCTTTAGTTTTTATCATATTTTATTAGCAAAATTGCTAGCTTGATTATATAGTCAATATTTATGCTTTGATACATCAACAAATACAAAGAATGGGCATATACAGCTTTTTTGGGGGGAGAATATTCACTGCTCTGGTGGCACAGAGCGTTGCCCAAGGTACACTTATGGAGGTTGTTTACACGTAGCCGCAATGAGGAGATGTGATAATAGTGACTATAGAGGTGTGGACCAGTGGGAGTCTTAATCCTAACTTTAGCCTAATTTACCAACCCCTTGTAACCGTTGGGATAATTCCCCCTAAGAGAAAAATATCCAGGATACTAGCCGGGACCCCTAGGTTCGTAACCACGGAGCCAGATATAATAAATTATGATATGCAGAGTCAAAATTAAATTAATCATTACTGATATGAGTACTGTTACTGAAGTAAATCTAATGCCAATTATTTTTTCAGGCGTGTTGTCAATTTGTACTGTAAAATCTAAAAAGAGATTTGTTGTGTATTCAATTATATACTTTCTCTTACAACTTCAGAAACTTTCCAATTTTATTTTTGATTTTTCAGATGTCAAGAAATAAGATAATAAAACCAATACTTTTGTTTTTTGACAGGGTGTATTCACTTGGTTTTTAATAAGTATTTAAACATTTTGGAAATGTTTCATATTAATTAATTTTACTCTCTTACAACCACAATTTTTTTAAAAGTCTTGGCTCCTCCTCCCTAAAAAATATCCTGTATACAGCCATTCATTAGGTCATTTGCTCCTGGGGATTCAATACAATAATTTTAGGATTGGAAAGGGGTAGAAAATAAACTATTGCTATAAGAGTGATACTTTTACTAGTTTTTATCAATCCATTTTTCTTTACACTGGCTGGCCTTGAGGACGAGCGAGTGTGAATGAATGTACTAAAGTATGACTAGCCACAAGCCTAGCTTTCAACACTGCCGCTGATGCAAGTCAAAATATTACACAGTAGTTGTAAAGATATAGCCAAACTTTTAAAAATCCATCTATTTTATAATTTTGGCTTAAATATATTTATTGTTCTGGCGCATTCAATCTTATAAACATGTGACCAGTAGACAGCATTAGATGAGCCAGTGGAACCTGTACTTCAGTCTCATGGGTTTAAGTCAAGCACACTAGCAGTACAACCAATTCTGTCAGCCACTTTATTTTATGGTGGTTATTTTATTTGAAAGTGATTACCAATATATTTACATTATGAATACTTACTAATCAAAACTATCTTCGTAAAGTACAATTTTGTTAAATCAGCAACTTTCATATTTTACAAAGTCAAAGTTTATTATTATTATTATTATTATTATTATTATTATTATTATTATTAGCAATGTGTCTTACTACCCATTCGGGTTACACACACGCTAATGTGTAATAGCAGGATGCTTGTGAGATGAAATGGAGGACCTACAATTTAACGTGGGATCCGAACCACAGTGTAGGCCTGGCATTCCACACATTCACAAGCTGTGATTAATACACGTCTTGTCAGAGGGTGAAGGAAGGGTTTGGCAATCAGATAAATCTGTGCTGGGACCGAGGATTGAACCCCGGACCCCAAGCACCAAAGTCTGACACCTTACCCCTGTTTTTTATCAATGCATCTTACTACCTGTTGAGGTTATATGCATATATGATAATTACTATAATGGGGTAGGATGAGAAAGGAAGTATTTTAGATGTAATCTATCTTCATTTGCCTGGAAGGAGAGTGGGAAACCATTTAGGATAAACCACCCTCAGTAAACTTGACTGGGATTCACACCTTGATCTCCCTGTCATCAGCAGGTCAGTCTAACACAAGAGTGACAGTTTAGACCATTGAAGCAGGCAACTAAGATGTTAAAAAGTAGTTTTAATTTTTGAGATTAATAAGCTATACAAATATGAAACAGAACCTTTCTGACCATATCATATATATGAAAAAATGCATTATAAAGCTAGAAAAAAACCATATTCAAATCAAAAACTATCGATTATGATCAAGCTTATAATATGTCATTTTTTAAACTAAAAGTTATAAGAAAATTATGGTACAGCTAATAAAAGAATATTCAATTTTAAAACTATAGTTTTTAATAAATCAATATTATAATTTCTTAAATACAAAACCTTAATACAAATAATAGCACTTTTCCATACTTTAAATCTTCTAGTACCATAAGGTATAATGAGAAATATGGTTGACATTTTTTAGCACCCAATTTGGTTTGCTAGACCTTCATGGCTTTAAAATGAAAAGTGAATAACCTTAGCTAGATGCCTCCACTCAGGTATCAACGCCTTGCAAGAGTAACACCAAGGAGCAAAGTAGTTCACTAACCAGAGTTCGTTGCTCGGCTTCTCAATTATCATCGAGGAAAAATCATGTTCTGTCAGCCGAATCACTAAAAATGATATATCAATCGACATTCAGTGAGTTACAATAAAAATAAATATTCTTTAGGGCAAGTTATTTATAATAATAATATTTAGCACCGCGTCTTACTACCCGTTCGGGTTATACGCTTAAGTACTAATTACTCTAATGGATTAGGAATTGGGAGGGTTGAATTTAGAGGAAGTGAACCCGCATTTGCGTGGAGGGAGAGTGGAAAACCATTTAGGAAAAACCACCCCCAGTTCACCCGACCGAGATTCGAACCTCGATCTCCCCGTCCTCGGTGGTTGAGCTCAACACGACTAGCGCGTTAGCCAACTACGCCACCGAGGCGGGTAAGTTATTTATAAAATTTAAAGTTGATAGTACATATATTAATGAATTACAACAATTCCCGAATCGGGTTTAAACAATCTTACAATGAAATATGGAGAATTGTGTAAACTATCTAATAGCACACAAAATATAACCCAAAAAACTGTAAAATATTACATTTTCAAATTTTTAATATTAATTATTTCTAAATAGTTTATTCAATGGAATATAAAGTTACTAAATATACAGTATTTTAATGTGACGGTAGTAGATCTAGTGTTTCAAATTTTAAAAATATTTGAAATTTTAATGAAATCCTCTCAGATATTACATTTTTATTAGATGCAATTAAAGTTAGCAAATAGCAATCCAAATTTCAATATATATTACAAAGTGTTCAATGATTAAGAGTCTAAGAGATTACATTTTTGAAGGTTGAAATGTGTGAAAGGCTTGGAGACCAGATCCTCCTTCAACATTTATGTAACTTAGCCCGGAGGTGCACAATTAATATACTCGCCAAAGCATTCTAGTGTCTGATTAATTTAATACATTTGGTATTGTGTTAGTCTTCAAGTTATTTACCATTGTAGCTTAAAATCAATGTCAAGTAAAAGTGCTAGTGCAGTGAAAAGCTATTTGTTTTTATACACCTTTTGTATTTATTCAAGGTGTCCGTAAATTCGCGGATACATACTGTAGCACACAATTCTCTGGCTTAAGATAAAAAGAAAATACTCATTGGTAAAAATGCGTTAGGCCCTTAGTTTTTGAGAAAAATGACGTGAAAATAGATAAAAATACTTTATTCCACTTTAAGTACAGCACGTTACATCAGCTGTAATATTGTTAAACCTTCACAATAGGTATTCGAAGTTTGCTTCATGCATAGCAATGCATTTTTCCGCACGTTTGATACATGTGGCATGCACGTGGCGTTGCATGGGGACGTCAACTGTGGTGATAGCAGCATGTAACCTTGCGATGATATCCTCGGCCGACTGTGGCAGGTCGTATGGTAGGTAAACCATTGATTTATGTGATCCCACAGAAATAAATCTAATGGCCTGAGGTTTGGTGACCTCGGTGGCCATTCCACAAGCCCCTCACGCCCAATCAACTTGCGGGGGTAGGTGTTGTGTAGCAGTCAGCGTACTATTGCTGCATAATGAGCTGGGGCACTGTCACATTGAAACCACATATCCTGGCGCACAGGTAATGGGACATTCTCAAGTAGGTGAGGTAAGATGGTGGCAATGAAGAAACGGTGATACTGCGCATTCAGCCACTCCGGTAGCAAACAGGGGGTCCACAAGTGCATCCCCAATAATACCGGCCCATACATTGATGCTGAATCGCTGTTGATAGGCACGAACTCGAGTGGTGTTTGGGTTAGCAGGTGCCCACAAGTGGTTGTTGTGAGAGTTAGTCATACCATCACGTGTGAAGCAAGCTTCATCGGTCCACAGTATGTGACTGACGAAATCCTGATCTGCCTCATGTTATTGTGGAATCCACTCGTAGAACAGTACACGGCGAGGAAGATCACCTGGCAGCAGATGCTGCGTTGCGGTGTAATGGTATGGGTGGTAGCCCTCACCGCGCAGAACCTGGTGTACCGCTGACTTTGATACGTTTGTAGCCCGAGCAATGTCTCGTGTGCTGGGTGCTGATGCCTGTTGGACAGCAGTTAGTACAGCATCCTCAAGATCCGGTGCCTGCACATAGCGTGGCCGTCCTGTATCCCCCTGCTGTGCTGGTCCCAATTGACCAGTCTCCCGGCAACGCAACTCCAACTGACGAAACACATTTACACTTGGGTGCCGTCTGTTGGGATAGCGATCAGCGTACAATCGTGCCGCAAGTCCAGCTTGGCTGTTTGGTGCACCCATGGCCATTGCCATGTCCCAATACTCTATGTTTGTGTACTCTATGGTCTATTTGATATGACTGAGCTCGAATATTTACCTAGCCCTATGCCTTATCACCACCTCATAATGTAAGATACAGCGTTGCCACATAAGCTCTTTCTTCTAATATTTCCAAAACTTTCATGGAGTTTTTCTCAGGAACTGAGGGCCTAACGTATTTTTACCAAAGAGTATTTTTTACTTAGTTTAGGCCACAGAATTGTGTGGTTCAGTCCGTATACGCGAATTTTCAGACGCCCTATATAATATCAAGGGAGAAACTCAATATAAATAATCATTTCTGCAAGTGGCTTTGCCACATATCTTATGTACTAATAAATAAGCTTAGAATTGGATTTGCACACTTATAGATTTATCACATGGAATTAGTTTATGTGATGTGTTGGAAAACAAAAATATTGTAGTTACATAGGTAGTCCATAATTTATGTCATTTCTTAGCCATGTTGATATTTAATGTAGTGCTTGACTTCATTTTGGATTCTCGATTATATTTTTATATTTTTGCTGTAGAAAAATGAACTGAAAAGTACATACACATAAAATAATAAACAAAACCGGACACTTTACAATGTAAATATATCTTTCTTGGGTCAATCGATGCCTTTCTTTCTAAGAGATTTGTGATCAACCCTAGTTCTTGTAGAACTTAAGAATGAGAACAGATTTATTATTTCTAAATGTTGTTTATACTATCTATATTTTATAGTTAATGTAATTGCCTTTCATCAGATACTAATTATTGCCTAGTGCTTTTTGAGCTTATAAAATATTTTCAGTATATGTATGTTTTAATGTTGCCTTTGGTATATTAAAAAAAACTATATTTTTTTAGTTTTTTTCATTAAAAATACAATTGAAAAACTAAACCTAATTTTATTTTACCCATTTCTATGCTGTCATTTTCAAACATTTTATTTTGTCATATTTTCTGAATGATACATGTCAAGTATAGGGTGCTCTAGATCTGGCCATTCAACCTTATCTTACCTTTGCTTTCCTGGAGGAATTCATTTCTGAGGTGGGGAAACCATTAAGGTGAATTCCACTATCCCCAGATGGTAGAATGATGATAGTGGAAAACAGAGGGGTCCTACAGTTTAACGTGGGTTCCGAACCACGGTGGGGGCCTGGCATTCCACACATTCACAAAGCATAAAAGCACACACTTTGCCAGAGGTGAAGGTAGGGTTTGTTAATCAGATAAATCTGTGTCGGGCCCAGGATTTGAACGCCGGACCCCTAACACAGAAGACTGGCACCTTACTCCTTGACCGTAAGATCCAATCATATCAAGTATATAACTTTGTATACATACCTCACACAGAACATTATTTAATAGGCCTAATGATAGCCAAAATAGAATAAAAAACACATGTATCAAATAGATATTCTAGTATTAAGAATTACACTAAAAATTATTAAAAATATTGATCACAAAATAATAAAACATATTTGGTTAAAAAAGATGAGTGAAAGAAGGAAGATAGAAAATCTTAACCTTTGAACTATATTTTCAAGAGTCTAGTCATATATACCCAACAGGAGTGTGTGCAGCTACTAAATATCAAAGTTTAAGGTCAAATCTTCTTCATTTTAATACCCACAATAACCTTAGTTATCATATTCAAAAAATTTCGGGGAAAGATAAAAACTTCAATAGTTATGAAGATATTTGAAATCTCACTAAATATGACATATTTCAACATATAAATCATTTTTAGAACAGCTACTAAACAGTATTATAACACCAACAGTGATTGAATGACCTCTATAGAAAAAGTATAGATAAGTTCAGATATGTAAGCATATAAGAATAAAGTGTTCTTTGTTTTTTTATATAAACTTTCTCTTTACCTTTATGTATTTAATGGATAATTTAAAAAATACAAGTGTCAATATGTGACAACCAACAACAAAAACCTTATCTTCGACTATGAATTTTCTTTGATGTTTCAAATTTCACTTTGACTTCACATTTAAAAAGTAGCCTTTGCACACCCTTTATTATCAAGAAGATAAATTTGTAGAAGCATCTGAAAATCCCCATAATGTCATAGTAAGTTCCGAGTTTGATAAAAAATTTTTTTTTATGTCAAAGAGATTTTTTTTAACTCCAGGTCTTGATACCCGTTCAGGTTATACGCTTGTGTACTAATTAAGCCAATGGTTCTAGGGATATGAAAGGTTATATTTAGAGGAAGTGTACCTACATTTGTGTGGAGGTAGAGTGAAAAACAATTGCGTAAAAACCACCCTTAGTACACCCGAATGAAATTCAAACCTCGGTCTCCCCGACAGGTGACTAGTCAAAATGTAAAATTGTATACAGTACATACTGTTACCCCTATAATATTATTATTAGTGAACATGTAAATACAAATGTTTAGTGTATGTTATTTCACTTATTTGTAATAACCTCAGTCCTTCTAATTTATGGATAAGGCCTTCTGGCTGTTGGCCCTACCTCCCCAATCAGAAGATACACACACCAATTGCATAAAAGGTGGTGTGGAAATGTGCCTATTAATGGGCGTAGTCAGAAGATTTTTTTCAGAAGAAGTGAGCACAAATCAGTGGTTTAATAATGCAACGCATTAAATAGCTATGTTCACTCTTCATTGAGATCGTCATTTCGTCGGGGGGTGGGGGTAGGATTCCCAACCTACGCCCATGAGTTTACCTATGCAAAATTTCATCCCCTATAATATAAACATGAATAATAATGTGATTATTAATTTATCATAATAGAAATTCCAACACCTCAGGTAAAAATAGTTTGTTCTTGGGTATGATTTTTTTTAGAAAACATTTTTCTCTATGATAATTAAAATACACCAATAAAAACCAAAGTATTTATTCTGTAGTAAATTTTATGCTCTTTCTATTAGTTCCTTTGCATTTTATACCTAAGATTGAAAGTTTTCATGATAATTATGAAAAACTGGAGAAAGGTACCCCTTGATCCGCCATTTTCCCAAGATGGCGAACTTCACAGGTCAAATCAGTCAGGACTTTTAATATGTTGTTGAGGAAGGCAATTACAACAATCCTATGAAAAAAAAAAGTCTTATAAATATGTTGTCGATGGATGCTAACCCACCTGGACTGTTGTTCTTTCAACAAACTACTCATAAACAAAGAAGGGTAAAATAATGGTAGAGTTCAAGATGGAGGTTTATAACAGTGCAAGCTGATGTTTTTGTAATGTTTTGAGTTTGTTTAATTGTATTCAATGTCAAATTAAGGTGTTACAAAAAGTGATTCACTTTTGCAGCGATCAATGACATACTGTGTGTGTACAATAAAAACTCAAAATTAATTTCAGTCACTTTGTAAGCTCAGTACTTTTGACTTTATGCAGAGTATTGGATCTTATCTACCTCATTGGTCAACTATTGTGCCCGTGAAACATTTTTAAGTCAGCTATGGGCTTTTCACTACTAATTACACTCCTCTATCCTATGAAAGGAGGGATTAGGAAGGTTCACACACATGCTTAGCCTACCTCAAGAGTATAGCTCCCTGAACACCAGTGTGTGTGTGCACAAACCCCCTATGCCAACAAAACCGAGCTTGGGGATAAGAAAAACAAAATATAGCTACAGTGCGTGGGGAGCTCTTTGGTGGGCCCCTTTATAACAGCAGAACCCAGGAATCATGTTAGAATAAATAATAATAGATGAGCATTGCCTTGAAATCAGCCTTGCACATTTGGTCCTTTACTTGTCCATGTCAATATAAGACAGAACTCCCGAGACTGTGCACATACTAATCCCATTCACAGTGGTCAAGTAGCATCTAGCATCTAGGCAAATCCAGTCCAAGGCTGGTCACTATCAGCTGGCACTAGTAATGTATAATACCATATCAAAGGTCAGCAAGATGCCTTATACTATTTTTCTCACCACATGAATTGGTTGGGCCATAGTTTTAAGGTGATTGGCCCTTTTAATTTGGCGTGGAAATGCAGAGCCATGGGAACAAACGGTTATCTTCAAGAATTTTTATTGTTTTGCAATTTTCTTTTCGGAAATGGTTTGTTCAAGAATAGAAGCATGTTGATTAAGTTATACTTTTTTTATACACACCTCCTCTATAATTTTAACAGAGATCAAATATCAATAAAATTGACATTTTTTCAATAGAAAACTGCCAGCTTCATACCAAAAAAATAAGAAAATATAACAATTAATAAAGATTGAAACATTATCTTAGAAGGGGTTGAAAAATTTCACTCGTTCTCAAGAAAACTGATATTTCCAAACGTATAATTTATCCGAAAGACCTGTCCGGTAGCTAGCGCCATCCAATGTTTCCGTGATCCATCTGTTCTAGTTGGCGCAGAAGTAAACTTTGGTAGGTTGTGAAGCCACGCCGCGCCTTTCACCCTCCATCCTACAAAATAGGTTTTAGACTTGCACTCGACAGGGCCAAGGGCCTTAAGCCATTCTATCTATGTGGTTGTCTCCTACCTTCCTTCTTATGAATATCTGCCGCAATGAGGCCAGAGGCTCACGTCCACAATCCACCACAAAGCTGTGCCTCATACACAATATGTGTGTCATTGCACTGCTAACTCTAAATACATTTAAATGTCGCAAGAACAAGGAACAACCAAGCACAAGCATAGCAGGAAATTGTAGAGCATACATTTAATATAGTGATTCACTAGGTTTGGTGGCCTTGTACATCATGTGTGTAAATTACGTGTAACATTGAACCAGCCCACAGACTCATGCACTTGTCGCACTCACTCCCAGATTGCCTCCTTCCTAAAGCCTTTATCAGAACACAGCCCAGCAGACAAAGATAGGGCATATCCAATAACAATATTTCGTCTCTAAGGATAACACCATATTATACAAATTAGACCCAACCTACAACACATACTACACCATCCCCTACATAGGACCCAATCACAACTACCCCCTGTTGATACAGAATCCTATATACTTTGATTATCAAAAACTCACATCACCAAATATGCCACAGCTTATTATCAGCCAGAGAGGTGAGAAAATGATTGATTACCTGATGAGGCTGGTATTGGCTTGGTTGGGCTGATTGGTGGAATATGCTTCTTGGTTGTCGTAGCGGACCAATGAGACAGTACTCAGCATCATGCAACAACTACTGTATATGCTTTTTTTTTTTTTGTTTGTTATAATACCAATGTGTTTGGTAATTAAACGGCGAGCTTGGCCAAACGTGACCTTGAGTCAAGTAAACAAATATCAATTATCTTATAAAAACTACAAAGCATTTATATGTAATGAACATTTTCAACATATTTCATAATTCTATGATCAATACATTTTTTTTACAACTGTGTGTCCATCCTAAAAAATGATAAATTCAAGAAATCATGTTTGAATGCCTTGTAGTAATTTGGTTGTTTTTAAAAAGATTATTTGAAAATGTAATCATTTTATTAAAATTATATTTTTTCTTGGTTATGACAATTTTTTTAAATATTTCCTAGTTGATATTTTTATTGGTAACACTTTTTAGGTACATTTGAAGCTGTCATTTTTAAAGCTGATTGGTGCAGTGTTGACCTCAGTTAAACAAACATGACAAAGCCAAAAAAATTTAAGGAGAGTATGAGGAAAGTTAACTATAAGGAAATGTGCCTACACTCACCTAAGTAGTGGATGGGGAAAACCTAATTAAAAACCAGCGTGGAAAAATAGTCCCAAGTGCACCTGAACAGAATTCAAACTAAATTTCAGACTTCTTGGACAAAGTTGAGACAGCGCTAGTCTTCAGTACTAGCCTATAATTATATGAAGCTTTGCAGGAGACTTGTCCCTAAATTATGGTAAAAAAGAGCACTAGTAGGCAGGCTTGAATGGTTCATGGTGCAATATGATCATGAAGTTTAAAGTTCTAGTACTCAAAGTGTGTTGTTTGAAATAATAAAAACAATTTTAAAATTACTATTAAAATAATTTAAAAAAATAAGTACTAGTGACTTAATCTATCATAGGGTCCAAATATTGTAACTTAATAACTAAAATTATTTACCTGTATAATTAAGAATGTCATAAACAAATTCCACAATATTATTTGCCTTGTGATCACCATAGAAAAGGTGTTCATCCGTGTGGTTATAGAGGATTGTTGTTGGGTACGATTGAATACTAAGCTGACGACAAAGCTCAGAGTGTACAGTACAATCGATGGTACCAATATTTACATTAGCACCTAAATGACGGCTAGCTTTTCTAAGTTCTGGCAGCAAACGAAGGCATGGAGGACACCATGGTGCGAAGAAATCAATGATCCATAAATGGTTGAATTTAACTGTAACAACATTATTAGAATCATTTGTAAGTGTCAAAATATAAATATTTTAATAATAATGAATCAATGATATTAGTTTGATTGTGTGTGCCCAAATGACCGTTGTATAGTCATGTCATCATAGTAAGAGTAAGATAATAGGTGTTTCACAAAACAAGCTTGCTAGTTTAAAGTAATGATCGAAAATTTTAAGTTTAGTGATGGGTGATATCAATACAATGCATGGATTTTCTTTTTTTCTATTTGTGAATAGTGTCATCCCAGAAGAAAGATTCACTGGCTATCTGTTCAAAAATTTTAAGCTATAGACTACCATCAGAAGATTCTTCTTACAATACTTAGGCGATTGCGGCCTTTAGATTTAGTAATAACAAAACTAGTAAAACTATCAAATATTTTTATATTGACCATGTTTTAAGTAGTTTAGCTAATATAATTCAAAAGCAACTATGTTTATTGCATTAAGTTTTGTCAGTTAAAAAGGATCTTACCTTGATTTCTAACCAAATAATACTCTTTAGGTGTAAGAATCCGTACATTTATAGCTGCAGCACTTTCTTTTGCAAAATTTGCAACATCATGAGCTGATTCTTTTCCATGATGAATCTCATAGCCTCCTCCCTGCTTAAAGACTGCGAATAATGGGTAGCGATTTACATTAAGATCGAGGCAGATGGACAATAGCTTAGCACAGTTAACTTTTCCCACATGCATGTTGAAAAGTAAGACAGAAAGTTTCTTCAATTCAAGATCTTCTTTCACAGTAGAACCAACATAAAATAAAATCAACCAAGGCGTAGTGGATCCCAATAATAGCTGTGTACGCATGTCCTGAAAAATAATATTAAAATAAATAGCACAAATGGATTTATTCTATCTAAACTTCAGTATCTCAAAATATTATATCCAAAAAATAATGCCAATTATTAATTTTTTTTACAATAATGTAAAAGTCCTTTCATTTGATACCTGGGTGTAGCTGCTTGGAAAATAAGTTAATTTTGTGATAATAACATGAAACTTGTTGGCTACAAAGGGCATACGATGAAACTTAAAAGATTGGGAGGCATTCATAAAACTATCCATATTAAAATTGAGATTGATAGTCAATTTTTAATTTGGCTGGAGAAAATGTGTATCTAACACTATAACAGTTTGACTAATTTTGTAATAGGAGTAAAAAAAATACCCAAACAATAATGTATTTAACTAACTTAGTTACTAAGTTATGAGTTTTAATTTTAATTGAAATTTATAATGTAGCTTTACTTTAAAGTTAGTTATAAAGATTTACATAAACTGTACTACCTATAATTTCTTCCAAAATATTTAAATAAGTTTGATTTAACCTGAAATAATGAATTGCAAAGTGCATATGTCATGTGACAACTATTGATGTGATAGATAAGTATGGAGATTTCGCTGAAGTATACTCCTGCCTAACTATTCAAATCCACTTGATAAATGTCTTGATAATATCTAATTGCAGATTTATGTTATTTTTGAGGATAACAAGCAGAACTCAACAGACTTCACCAAGCCTCAATAGTAATCTTGGATTTGTGTGTTCAATTCAGAACAGCACTTTTGAAAGAAAAAAAAAATCACCTGGTGTAAATAAGAATAGGTGATGTCTGTCCAAGCTAAAGTGTTTGATAGCACTTTATGATATTATAAGGTCTGTTGAAACAAATATGAGTGATTTAACAATCAATAGCTATATTAATAGGGATAATATTTCATGAGCTTGTGACACAAAGAGAATAACTTAATGACGTTGCCTACCTGTGATGTCACAGCAAAACAAGATATTATATTCCCATAATAATGTTTTACCTTTTTATTCAGTGAGTCATTAAAGATAGAACATTGAAACAAAATCCATAAATTCTGAAATAATTCTAAAAATAATCCTTTGTCATTTTAAAATTACTTTTTGGATCTGAAAGGAGTTTTTTTGTAAACATTAAAAAAAATTGTCTACAGCTTAGGCTATTTTATTTATTTGCAGAAAGAGATTAAAAAAAGTATGTGGAACCATATATCTATCTAGAAAAGGAAACGAGAAAAATGGAAAATAGAAATGGAAGACAATGCTGTCCAGGGGCTAATAGTGGAGTGAGGCTCTCTACTTTGCAGCGAAAGAGGGGAAGTGTCATTAGAAAGGCAGACGAGTTACCTTGCAGGGTCAGGGTGGCTACAAAACATAATTTACAAAATTCCCTGACTTTTCCAGGTTTTCCAGGCAACGTTTTTCAATTTTCCCTGACTACTTTTTTCCAGTTTTAATGGTGGATGATGACTTTTGTTTTATTTATTATTGATCACATATTAAAAAAAAGTGTTATTCTACTAAACATAAACAATTTTATCAGTTTTAAAAAAAATTAAAATGTTATTTTATTTAGGTATTATTAACTTTTATTTTAGTGTTTAATTGTGAAATTAATGGGATATTTTATACATGTTTTTTAATTCCCTGACTTTTCCTTATTTTTAGTTAAATTCCCTGAAATTTCCCTGTTTTCCCTGTCATCCAAAAATTTCCTGATTTTTCCAGGTTTTCCCTGTTTTCCCTGTATGTAGCCACCATGAGGGTGAACGGCTTATTTTATTTCCACCCTCTTTTTTTTTTCGTGCATTGGCTTCCCGAGTGATAGTGCTTAGTGTAATGTTAGTCAAAATGGTGAAACATCAAAACCCAAAGAAGAAAATTTGTTTATCAAGCAGACGATGGTCTGTAAGAAGAGCAACTCTAGCACGTCAGTTTGGATATCAAAATAAAAAGTAGGCCTATTTATTAATGGAAAAGAAAAACTAACAAAAATTTGTTTTAGATTTGGTTACTATGTCAGGACACTATAAGACAGGTAATGTAACCCAAGCCTTCCTGGCTAGACTTTCCAACATTACTATCCAATATCAGAACCTTAGAATAATACATATTATATTGTACTTATTATTATTATTAGCACCGCGTCTTACTACCCGTTCGGATTATACGCACTTACGCTAATGTGTAATGGTAGGGTGATTGTGAGATGAAATGGAGGACCTACAGTTTAACGTGGAATTCGAACCACGTGGAGGACTGGCATTCCACACATTCACAAGTTGTGATTAAAACACATCTTGTCAGAGGTGAAGGAAGGGTTTGGCAATCAGATAAATCTGTGCCGGGACCGAGGATTGAACCCTGGACCCTCAGCACAGAAGTCTGACACCTTACCCCTAGACCACCAGGTCACCTTATATTGTACTTAGAATTAAGTACTTATCTTAAAGTTTATAAACAGTAAACTCATTCATTTGAATTTACTGATACAGATTAGGGGGTGTTCGGGTACTATGTAAGTACATTTTTGGCAATTTTGGAAACCCTGCCCCCATTGTAAGCAAACAAAGCCTAGCACTTGACCCCCTCTTGCTTACATAGTATTTTCCGAACCCCCCTTCCCTTGCTTACGTAATATTTGTCGACTTATTTTGTTATCTGTTTACAGGGTAAAAACATTCTTGTTTGGCAATTTATAAATTGTTGGTAGTTATTAACATAGAGGTGTAAATAATGGTGTGAAATAATTCAGAATAAACATTGTTGCACAATTAATTTAAATTTATGGTATTAAACTGGTAATTACATTCTTATATGTCTCTCTCTGTCTTATGTAAGCATTGGTCTGACCCCTCCTTTCCCCTTGTCAGCAAAAATAAGTGAAGCTTGAATCCACCTCCACCCCTAAAGAATTTTACGTATAATACTTGAACACCTCCTAGTTAAGATATTTGTATGCTACAATAATTTTTATTGCATGGAATTACCTAAGGCTACAAGAAAAAACACTTCCTGGTAAGCTAGAAATTTTGTAAGGGCAGGTGATAAAACCTAATTAAGTAAACAAACACAAAAACTAGCGCATAACTTCTGGCTACATAACAATTAAAATTAACCATGTCTAGTGACGTAACTTAGTGAACCGTGGTGCTACTTTTTTCACTTTTTTTCCCCTTTAGTTTTTTGGTAAGGTTTGAAACTCTTTATTACATTATTTTTCTACAATAATTTATATTATTTTGTTTCACTTACATTATTTTTTGTTCTTAGGTGGGAGCTGTGTAACTTCTTTGAAAACGTAGGGGGATTTGGGGTGCTCATCTCGGGCCAATATTAAACCCTGGATGACCCTAGAAGCTGTTTTAAATGTTGAAGTGATTATTCTTTATATGCTAAACTTTTATCTTTTTTTTAATCACAGAGTCCTACTACCTGTTCAGAATATAAGTGGGTATTTTTATCAATGGGTTTCTTTGCCATAATGTACAGTACAATAAGAACATGGTAGGAAGGGACACATGTGATATCTTATATCAAATATAATTTAGTAACTGGCAAGGAGATTAGAATGTAAATATTTTTTACAGTATCCATATCTCCCCTAAACCACCCTTCACTATTTCGTGTCAATGCTTGTGAGTGCTTTCCTTAGGTGGTCAAGCCATCTCAAACTTTAAATACTGATTAGACTACTGTTGTATATACTGAACACAAACTAAATGTTGTATGCCAAAAGTGCCCAAATTTTAGGTTAACCTACGAATCATAATACTAATTGGCCTTACAAGAATATTTTTAAGTTTAAACACATGTTGATTAATTATTTTTTCTATTCAGAAAACCATGAACCTATTTTAATAATAAATTATACAATGTTTTAATCACCATGCCCAGAACATGAATTCTGACCTCATCAGTTAAACCAAACTTGCGTGACGATAAGACCATGTCTTGTAATCTTTATATATTATTTATATGAATGGGACTAAGATGTCTCAAAAGAGAATCAACGTGCCCAGTGGGTATTTAGAAAGTTATGATAGCAGTGCCCCTTGCCTAAACACAAGACTCCTACAGTAAACTAAGTCAACAAGCAACTGTCTGAGTTAGTTAACCAAAAGGAACCTAATTAGTAACCAAACAGTTTTTGTCATTTTAACCGCTTACATTTCTACTCTATTTGATTTTTGCACCTTCCTATAATAATAATAATCCATTTAAAAAGTAAACATAACGCTATAGCCTCAACCAGCAATGCAACCCCACCTGATATCTGCCACGACCTGAGTGGGGCCACGACTCCCAGGTTGTAAACCACTGGTCTAGTGCCTTAGTTCACTTAGCCATCAGCGTGAGAAATTATTGTATTTGAAACTCTATCACTAAAAAGGTGACGTGTCGGTCTTTCCGAATGGCGAGTGAAATTTGTACCCTCCTCACACAGGTAGCTATGCTAATCTGCGAAAGAGGGGAAGGGTCTTCATGGAGGGGGTAAGAACTGTCAGATGAGGCCACAGATTTCATGCTTGAGTGCGTCAAGTTAAGATGCAACCCGCTTCACAAAATAGCTTCGAATTCACCAAGTAGGCAGTGTCGTTAAAAACTTGATTATAATATACATATTATTTTTGATTTGATGAGTCTATTTACTGCCACAATTAAAGAATGGAACAATTATTATGTTAATGGACTATACCACCAAACTAAAATTCAAAATTTCAGTCCAAGTATACAAAGTTAAAACGAGTTAACCTGTGCCATTGCACCAACACAAAAATATATATCTTTGATTGTATCAGACCGATTTAGATGTTTTCAAACCATTAAAATTTTTTTTTTTTCACTAAGCTACAATGTGAATGTAAAGTAATAACTCTATATTTATTTACCTCGAATTCTTCTTCCTCTAAGTTATTTACATCTGGAAGTAGGTATAAAACTTCTTTTGAAATGTCTTTTGGACCATTACTTGTAATTATCTGTGTGACACCATGGGGATTTTGTTCTATTGGTTCCCAATACAAAGTTCCATGTTGGGAACCAAATCGATTGCAGAGTGACATTTGTTTTATGCAATCAACAACACCAACTGACACTAAGCCTTCCTGTATGGAAATAAAGGAAAAGCAAATAAGCGGGTTACAATCATAATAAACAATGAAATACATTTTCCAACTTTAAAACTATATTTCTATTATCGAGCGCTTAAATAATAGGATAGTCCAAACATTATATTTTACCAAATACAAAATGGGCTGACTATTTTAGGAATTTAAAATTAGTTACCTAAAATATTGTGCAGCTTTTGATACGTTGGTAGATTCATAATGGTTACATCCCTAATTTGAGATGATTTATTTTGGGGAGAAAGTGTGGCTGATATATGAGTAAATATGTTATATTAATTAGTATGAATAAGAGATTTTGCAGTCAAATAATTGTCAAATGGAGGAAACACTTAACTAAACCTTAAATGATTCAGTAACATCAAGGTAGTTTTGCATTGTTATGAAAAATATAATATGCCCACAAAAATAATTAATCACAATTTGCCTACATAAATATTTAGTCCAGCCCAATTAAATTTTTTTAGCACCATGTCTTACTATTGATTCAGGTTATACGCCTATGTACTAATTAGGGAATAGGAAGGTTGAATTTAAAGGAAGTGTACCCGTATATGTGTGGAGGGAGAGTGGAAAACCATTTAGGAAAATCCACCCTCAGTACACCCGACCAAGATCAAACCTCGATCTGCCTAGATTTGGCAGTCTATTCCTTGCGAGAGTGGGCGCCTTAAGTGTTAACCAACCTTTTTGACCCAACGCCCCTTTGCAAAATCATTTTATGCCCAACGCTCCCCTCAGATTAAGTATATACCAATGATTTCTATTCATCCCTTAAAATATAGGTAATGTATAGTAGGTATTTCCAATGATTATTTTTTTATCAAGCCATTTTATATCACTTAGATTATACATTGAATTCTTAGTACGGTTTATTAATATATGGTTATAGAATAGTACAAAAATGAGCTTAGTTATAACATACTAGTGTGATCCTTGAGCTTGATGAGTTTTGGCTAACTTAACAATATCAGGAGCATACATGGATGATAATAATAGTCTTAAGTCACAGTGACTAACAATATCCAAACAGTTTCGATTTTTCACTAGTAAGTCACTGCACTAAATCCTCATGAAAGAAGATGGAAAGGAAATATAAAGAAGTTTTGCTTCTCTCCATAGAGCAGGAAATTTCACATAATGTTTCAACCACATGACTTGATGTCCTCTGCTGCTAAAGATTTACTTTGATTTTTCCATCATTTTTAAACCCAACAATTTCTTCTTGCAAACTAGGTTCTTGGACTTCTGATTTGCAAATGAATGGATTTGATACCAAGACAGTTATTTCCAAATCAATCAAATCTTTAAAGCAATTCTCAAATTACTTTTTAGTGACTGCAGATGTACACAATATTCTTCCAAATCACCGTCTAGATAGGATGTTTTTATGCTGCTCATGGTAGGGAATTGCAAAAAAAACCTCTTTTGTCAATATTATGTATAAAAAACTCCAACTTCATGATGAAAGTAGATATTGCAGTTTTTGCCTTAACTAAATTGAGATTATCAATAGCAGCATATTCAGCATATTTATTTTGTCATAAATGTCCGCCAAATATGCCTCATCTCTAGGCTTAAGTCTAACTTTCTTGCTCAATTCATAGTCAAAAGACTGCAGAAATACTATGACGGTTTCAAATATAATACAGAAACGCTTCAAGCATGAGCCTCTGGAGAGACACCGCACTTATCTATGAAGAAGCCATTCAAACTCATCATTGTCTTCACACAGCTGATAGAACAATCTGCTATCTAATGAATGTATCTTCTTTATCGCAGATATTACAATGCCCATGGTTGAATGAAGGCATTTCTTAGCTTTTTGGCGGCCAGATGTTGATGGTGGATAGAAAATAGACTAGAATTTCTTTTCTTAAAAGTGTGATTAAACCCAGGTGGCAACCTAGCATTGATGGTGCTCCTCTGTTTCACATAAGATGATATTCGTCAATGGAATCTCTTTGCTCTTTATATATCATTGTAGCTCTTCAAATGCAGATGATTTGGCTTTGTTGAGAAATAGTAAGGAAACTGTTGCAAGAAATGCAGAAATTTTACTAGAGGAAAGCAAGGAAATAGGTTTAGAAGTGAACGCTGAAAAGACTAATACAATATGATAACACAGAGAATAAAGATTGGGGACAATAATTTAGAGATTACTGCAAACAGCATATCATTTGACAGGGTTAATGAGATAAAATATTTAGGGACAATTTTAATTAGCAATAACAATATTAGATTGGAAATTAGGAAAAGAATACAGCCAGGAAATGTATACTATTACTCAGTCATTAAGTTGTCATCTCACCTGCTGTACAGGAATGTAAAACTCAGAATGGGTGTGAAACGTGGTCTACTACCTTAAATGATGAAATCTAATTTAGGGTGTTAAAAAACAAGGTGCTTAAACAGATATTTGGTCTAAAAAGGGATGAAGCTACTGAGGAGTGGAGGAGGTTACATACTCTGTACTCATCACAAGACATTGTTAAGATAATGATGTTTCATGGATTACAGTGGCAGGACATGTAGCGTGAATAGAAGAAACTAGAACTATATTCATGGTACTGATTGGCAAATCCAACGGTAAGAGACCATCAGGAAGACCTAGCCGCAGATGAAAGGTTAATGTTAGAATGGACCTGAAAAAGATGGGGAGTAATGAGTTGTATAGGGTGTAAAACTAGCTCAAAATAGGGATAGGGTGTAATGAGGTGGACTGGATAGATCTAGCTCAAGATTGGGATAGGTGGCATACTTTTTTTTAAGTGTGGTAATGAACTTACGAGTTCCTAATGCCATAGATTAAGTAGGTCAAGGGAGAAATAAGACCTTTTTGGGTCATACTAGGAAATAATCGAATTAGAGCAGTACGAATGAACCAAATAGCCTTTATTTTTACTAGTATGAACTAGCTGTCCATATAAGAATTTAACCCTTTTCCAAAGCACTGGATCTTTTATTTTTTACTGCAAAAACCTCTTAAACATTTTCATAGCATAAAAAGAATCTCAGAAATAGTTATATTATAGGAATTTTTCCAATAACTTATTTTTTGTTTTCATTTGAAAACTAACACTTAATTTTTAGATATTTGGCATCTTCAATTGTACTGTAACTAAAAATAAAATGTGATCCTCAGTTTTGATCAACTTGACAAATTTCATTATATATCCAGGCTGACTCTGAAATCTCCATAAAATGTATCCAGGAACACACACATATAATTTAACTTACCAGTATAGCAGCAACTTTTATATGATCATCATGTTGGCAGGCCTCCCAGCTATCACAGAGGAAGAGTAGCCAAGCTTTGTGCTTTGTCGAAGGTTTATGTTTCAAAGAATCCCAATCGTCTGCACAAATTGTTGTCACTTCTACTTCCAACTTATCCATTAGGTAGTTCACCATTTGTTTGGCCTTTTGGATGCCATTATAACTTTCACCCTATTAACAACAAAATAAATTACCATATTAACTTATTTGATTGTTCCAAAACCACCAGTTTAGGTTTAGCAACCAAATAAAGCACATTTTAAATGTTTTACATCCACTCACTATAGTTTATTTCTTAATAACCTGATTTGTGGTAAGTACAATTATTGGATTTAGCTACATAAAAAGTTGGATTTCAATACTAAGAGTCGGTAAATAGAACACTTTTGTCAGCTATAAATGGTAAGAAAAATCAATCCAAACTTAAGTGTTATGAATATAAAAATTAGGGCTTAATTTATTGTTATTAAATTTAAAATATTTGCCTTTGGTCACAATAGGGCTGTAATAAAAGCCACATCAAACACATCTAATTTTTTACAGATAATCTTTAATTGAGGTAAATAAATTTTCTAGAAACTTTAATTGGCTATAGGAATATTAAAAAGTAAATCGTATGAAACTCTGCACGAACTTTCTTGCTCTATTGTTTAAAATGGAGATATTTACTCAAAACTTGTAATATATGTTAAACAAAATAATATACACTAGCAAACTAAAGCAAAAATTGTACCATACTTATGTAAAACATTTTTTGAGTCCCAGTTTTAAATTTTATAATTTTATTCTTAAAGAATTAATGTCCTCATTTGTATGTTTGGACGGATAAAAAATATCAATATTGGGTCCACAAGGGTCAACACTTCATATTAAAATTTCAACTTCCAGTAATAATTTTAGCATTTTAATAGGAGTTGCACATCTTCAGGTCATCACATTTCTATGAAATTCCTCATTTATATATTTTGACCAATAAAAAATGTAAATATTTACTAATGAGTCTAAAATAATGAAGATAGATAATTGTTGTACAAACATTTCTCCTAAGAAGTTAAAGGAAAAAAAAAAAAACTTTTTTGAGACTTACTTATATTATTTACTCTATGGAATTAGAGAATTATTGTGTTAAAACTTAAGTAGTATCCCTTTACAACTAAAGCTCACAAAATTGTATGAATATATTTGCAAATATCTCAGAAATTGTTGGTTTTATAAAAATATATTTCAAATAAAAGTTTTTTATTTTTAATTGTATAACAGTTTTGCAATGATAAGTTATTTAGTATCTCATATAGTTGCGGCGATACCGAAATTTCCGCTTCTGTAAGGAACCCTAAAAGTTATTTTCATAGGAAAATGAAAATAGCCATTTTATTTATAATCTTAATCAATGACCAGATATGAATTTTAATCAAAATTGTTAGAGCCAATTTTGAGAGAATCGATTTTTTCTCTTTTTGCTTTTTATTAATTTTCTCTTAATTTTAGGGTTACACAGACAGATGGCATTGCAAAAATCACTTTTTGGGGTTCGAGGGGTCATGAGACGTCAACATCCATCAATATTTTGCGTTAGTTTTTTTTTTTTTATGGTCGCAATACTTTACCTTTAGTGTTCGAAAAGTCAAAATATACCTATATATTTGCGTATAGTAAACTTCAGTAAACTACCCTTAATTTTAGGGTTGGATATCCAATTCTAAAAAACCCTCGGGGCAACCCTATGAAAACCCTAGATACCAGGTTTTAGCCCGATCGGTAAAATGGTTTAGGCTCTAGTCCGAGGTACAGACCAACAGACAGACGGAAATTCAAAAACAACTTTTTTGGATTTGGGGGGTCATGAAACATCAACATTCATCAAAATCTCGAGTTCGATTTTTTTGACGATCATGATACTTTCTCTACCTGTTAGATAGAGAGAAAGTAAAAATTATAATAATGCAGTTGGTTCCATTTTTTATGGCAATTTCAAGGAAAAAAAAACGCAAATAACAATGATGCCTACTGATTAAACTCGAAAAAATATGTATAGTTTTAATATTGTTAATTCTCATTAAAATCAATCTATTATTCGAATATAAAAGGCTAAGTAATCAATTTTGTGAAGCTATCCAATTTTGTTTGGTTTTGTGCATGTGTAAAATACAATAAAGAACTTTAAAAGTATGTTTATATTTGATGTAATGTGCTAGTAAAAGTTTGTAAAAACATGTCACACAATATTTTGATGTGCCTGCCTAGCTTATATTTGTAAAAAAAAAAGCTTTCTTGCTTTAAAATGAAAGTTAATAAAAGCAGAGCAGACTTACTGAAGGATATATTTTGAGTGTTGGATACGAAGCAATGTGCTCCATGTTGCAAAGATTCCATTCATCCACACAATTTACAGCGCCTATTCTAACGACCCCGTCCAATTCCCATGCCATTTTTCGCCATTCTGGTGCCATCTCATGGCAATGGGAGCAAATGGGAGAGTAGAAGTTGATAAACCATAAAGTGTCTGTGTTTAACACACTTTGTTCTGCAAAACAAATATTAAATATAGGTGTGAATAAATAAAAAGTGAATACAAAATTACTTGCAAATTTTAGTATATATAAATATATCAAGGGTACAAAGAGTAATATCTCCCTAATATTATAATTGATGACAAGGCTAGATATCGTTCAGTATTAAGCAATTCATAACCCTTTTGGACTGTTTTAAAATATGAAGGAAAAGTAAATAATTTTTTTTAGAATACAGTAATGTAACGATTACAATTTAATAACTTTTTAAATTAAAATTCTTTTAGGTAATGGGGTATATATAAACAAGAAAATATATTGTGTGTGTGGTTTCAAAATTTTTTTTGTTTATTATTCAAGTGTTCAAAAGAAGAATATTAGTGATTATAATATGCTACCAGATTAAGCCAGTATTGTTTTTAAGTAAACGGATCATATACAGTAAAACCTTGGATTGCGAGTAACTTGGTTTGCGAGTGTTTTGTAAGACGAGCAAAAATTTTCAATAAATTTTAACTTGATAAACGAGCGATAACTTGCAATACGAGTAGTACTATGGTTACGCTCTATCTCCCGGGCAGTGTCATTGGATAGGTTCTTTGTGCAAGTCGCACAAAAAGAAAAATATTCCAATGAGCCAACAGATAGCAGTGATTCTGTTAGTGACAGTGAAAGTCGTCCTAAACAATAACACACCTCCTCCTCTCCTCTCTCTCGTCCACCTCACACCAGCCACCATTAAATTTAATAAATAAATTTGATTACAGTACAGTTACATTTAAATAAAAAAAATAAAAAAGGTATTAATCATTTTTAGATTAAATATTTTTGGGTTGTGGAACGAATCATCTGAGTTTCCATTATTTCTTATGAAGGAAATTCACTTTGATATACGAGTGCTTCGTATTACGAACACGTTTACGAAACGAATTATGCTCGCAAACCAAGGTTTTACTGTATATTTGGGGTGTGTAACTGGATAACCTGATTGTGATTGGGTTATTATATAGGCGTGATTAGTATAGATAGGTATCAAGGTAACAGACATACAGTAACCAAACATCTGTATTTTAATCTAGAAATCATTTGTACAAAATACTGAGTACAAATATTTTCCTATTCATAATTAAAAAGCGGAATCTTAGGAACCAAAAATGTTTAAAATAGCCAGACAAATAGGCATTTAAAATACAGGGTTTAAACACCCAAATAAGCAGTTGAGGGAATAAACAGAAAAAAATTAGCAATGTAAAATCACTTATTTATTTATTTTTAGCACCGGGTCTTACTACCCATTCAAGTTAGAGTAAAATTGATTTTACTACAAGCTATTACCTAGAGCCATATTTTTTTAGCATTGCAAGATTACCCATTCAGATTATACATATCTATGATACTAATTACCCTAATTTTATGGATGAGAAAGGTTGAATTTAGATGAATAGTATTCTTATTTGTATGGAAGGAGAGTGGAAAAATATTTAGGAAAAAAGCCTCAATACACTTGACCGGAATTTGAACCCCGATCTTCCAGTTGTCATTGCTGTCTTAAGTGAGATTGGCTACTTAGACTAGTTGACCATTGAAGTGGGTTTACAAGCAATTCACATTGATTGTTATTTATTTGAGGTATTTAACGTGCACTTTCTGAATCAATGTTTTTATAATTTGAAAAGTTTTATTTACTGTGCTGATCACGACACCCTATTTGCGCGGAAGTTGCCACTATATCAGTCAACAGATGGGGGATTGCTCAGTCGGTATGGTTTGATTGTGGGCTGATGCCATGGAGTTTTTTTTAAATAATGAATTAAATAACAACACTAGATTAAAATGTATCCATTAATTGAAAAATAAACTATTTATATAAAAATAGTAGATAAAAGTATGCATAAAATTAAGATAAACTACACATACCAAAGTCAAGGGTATCTAAAGTTATAACTTCTGGGTCATCGTCATAGATACCAAAATTCTCTTGGTAAAAACTCCATGAATGGTAACTTTGATGCTTTGGTGCTCCTTCCTCACCATACAAGTCATATTTTTTACGCAACTCATCATCTTTTAAAGTTTCATAGGCTTTTGTGATGGATAGGAACTTTTCATGTGCATCAGGATCATCCTGAAATACATTTAAAAATATTTTCTTAATAATTTATTCAACATTCTTTAGAGAAAGTTTCTAAAATTAATTATTAAAGTAAGAATTAATACTTTTTTGAACATCGTGTCTTACTACCTGTTCAGATTATACGCATGTATACTATTTATACCAATGAGTTAGGTGGAGGAGTCCGACACCTTAGCTCAGTCGGTAGCATGTCTGCTACTGAGCTAAGGGTTCCGGGGTTCGATTCCCGACATGGCCTAAATTTATCATTATGAAAATATAGGTTTACCCTTTCACATTGATACATTAAAGGCCGGGGACTGGATGTTGTGCCTGTCCTAGTCTTGAGTTAGATTATAAGACATATGAAGCTATGACAGGCCTAGCAAGCCCGTAGTGGAAAATACATGGCTTGAATAAAAAACTAACCCAGGCCGGAAACAGTAATGGATGTAAAGTTAGGTAGTTGTGAGGCAGGTTGAATTCAGAGAAAGCGTACACACGTGTGTTGAGAAAGAGTGTAAAACAATTTCGGAAAAAACACTCTTAGTATACTCGACCGGGATTCGAACCCCAATCTCCCCGTCATCGGCAGTCTAGTTTAATAATGTGAGAGTGACGCATTAGACCATGTGGCCACCGAACCAGGTAAGGGTTAATAACAAGATAACTTACGTATCCTAATTGCTTCAATATATTATTTACAAGCAGGGATGTTGCATTAAAGTTGTGTGACAACATAAATATTGATTCTCTTAACCTTATAAATTGTATTAAACTACAAAGATCCAAGTCAATTTTATTATTTATGATAAAATGATAAAGAAGTCCTCTGTTTTATTAATGAACTAAGTACTACCACAGCTGTCTCTTTGAATTTTTCTAATTAAGGTCCACACACATAGATATGTGTTAGTGTATATGTCTTTCCATGCTTCTGCACCACTCATACTGCAGGCACGTGTGCTGCCCAAGTAAGTAAACCTAGTCTCTGTGCTCCAACTCATCCAACGTCAAGTATATTAATGTATTTATTAAAATTAATAGCATTGTTTGGGTGGTGTTTATGTTAACATTGTTTTCCTCAAATTAAAGCATATATGCTCTCTAATCAAACATATTTCAGACATTTAGGCCTACACTCAACATATTATCCCCTTTAGGCTTCTGAAATTATAACAAAACAAACTCTTAAACAAATAATAGGCACTGAATATTTTCATCAGCACCACTTGTAATCAAACCCAAGTTTTCTAGACTTGTGATCAACCACTTTAGCCTTCGAAACAGAGCATAGAGGTCCATATAAAAGTGTTTGCTTGCTGCGTTTCCAAAGTATAATCACAATTTATAATGGTAAGTACAATCTTTTTTTTTTTTTTTAAACTGTGTCTTATTAACATAACATGTAGGCTTACATATGCTAGGCAGGGGCGGATTTACACATAGGCCTAATAGGTACATGCCTACGGCAACAGATTTTAGGGGTGGAAAATTTGAATGACAAAAGAAAATACACATTTTTTTTTCTGCCAGTTAAAATAACTTTATGGTTTCATCGTGGGTGTGATTGTTGTGGTTTGCTACATCTGTATACCAACATGACAGATCATCGCCTTAATGCACTGACAATCGTCTTAATTGAAGGTCACTTATTGGATGAAATGGATTTGTCTGGCATCATTGACCAGTTCACTCAGCAGAAATCAAGGCGAAAGATATGATATAGGCCTACTATGTTCTTATTGTGTACATGCTAATATTTTATCTATGGTAACATGTTCCACAGTCTATTAATGCAGACTTTATATTGATAAATTATATAATATTTAAATTTTTGTGTTGTGATAGTGTAAGAGTATTTATTTCAATTGTTTTAGGTCTTTGCTTAGATTCTTACTATGGTACTTTTAAAACTTCACTATAGTAAATAATCAAATAATGTAAGCACTTTTTATCTGTCCTTCCATAGAGAAAACTTGGGTATATGGTATGTGTGTCGGTGTATGACAGCTGGTAGGGGGAGAATAGGGATTTAGAAGGTTAAAAATTAAGGTAGGAAAAATGGGCGGCAAATTATCTTGTGCCTATGGGCAGCAGAGTCGTAAATACGCCCCTGATACTAGGCCTAATGAGTTAGGGATAAGGAAGGTTGAATTTAGAGGAAGTTTGACCACATTGATGCGAAGGGAGAGTGGAAATTACTTAAGGGTAAAAAAAAAGCCAATACACCCAACCAGGATTTGAACCCCAATATCCCTGTCAGCGGCAGTCCAGTCTATTGTAACTGTTCTTGACTAAACATAATTATGCAAACTTAAATATACTAAATTCTTTTGCCGGTTGTAAGTATACATATAAACTTACTAGCATTTTCCAACCCGAAAAGCAATAGATTAAAAACTAATTAAAGTGCTACTTGATCTTTGTAAAAATCACCTGATTTTTATCTGGATGAAGTGTTACAGCTAATTTTTTATATGTTTGTCTTATTTCCTTTTTGTTTGCGTCCCTACGTACCCCTAGGAGGGAATAATAGTCTTCACCCATTGTCAAACTAACTAAGCTAAGTAAAGTAAAATATTTCCATAGCTTAATAATCATTTTTCGAAATTATATAGAAAGTGAGATCCACAATCTAAGGCAGAACTGTAATTAAAGCCATAAACATTAAAAAAACAAACAGAAAGGCACCATAACCACGACTTTTAGATTTCAAGTAAAACGCCTACGTTCTATTGCCATTCTTAAATGTAGCCAGCACTAAAGAGTTTCGTTACTCTTTTCAAATATATCTAGTATTTTATGGCACTAGGTCTATATAATTTAAACAATAATAGATAGATAGATATTTTAGTACATAGCTCTAAGTACTATATACAGAACAATGTCCATACAGTACGTGTTTTTCTTTCTAGATAGATAAGTGCCTATATTCAACTTGTGTAAAACCCTAATTTCCTCTAAATTCTACCCTTTATAGCCAACTGTTCTCAAACCCTTTATTCCTGTGACCCTCTTTACAAACCATGTGAGGAAGTCTTCATCCACCACTCCCCCCCTCAACCTAGTACGATATTAATACAAATATTTTGTTTGTTTAGTGTGTGTCAAGGCAAGCACGCTTACCTTTGCTTTAAGATATTTTTTAATTTTATTTAATGTTTGCAAAAATATTCTCCTGTTAATCATTTAAATTTAATTCAAGCCTCAGTGTGCTTGAAACATTTTTCCCGCGCTTGACAGTGCCCAAAACATGCATGCAAGACATAGTATAGTATGAAACTTGAAAGTCTTCATTTTTCTGGATTTCATCCCATAGCTCTACCTACACCTAATTTCATAGCTGAGGGAACTGTAGGTCTTATGGAGAAAAGATTTATCTTCGCTTCTCTCTCTCTTCTCTCTGTTACCGGTTGCCAAACTTTCTAGCTTTCGGTGGTTGGGAAGTGAGGGGGGTGGGGAGGGTTTACTTGGAAATTCCTCATTGTAAACAATGTGGCATGTGGAGGTTGGGGGGTTCAATTGACAGGCAAAAACATTTCCTATCAGTGTACAGCCTTTTATAGAAACATTAACTATTATTTTCCACAATCGTATTTTTTTCAAGATTGAAGTTTATTAACTTTTTATATTCCCCACGTAGTTATGCTTAAAACTATTTTATGTATAAAGCTTTTTTCCTCATAATTAATATACAAACAAATATATTACAACATGCATTTTATACTAAATGCTATAAATTACATTCTTACTTGTTCTTAATCAGAAAATTAGGAGGGTCATTATCAATACCAATCAAAGCTTTAATTTTCTTAGGGTAGGTAATTCATTGTTGCTGTAAAATGAATGTACCTTTCTGCGAATTACTGCTTGAGTAAAAGTGTCATATTTATCCAAACGTTTCATTTGAATGCAGTTATTTCCTAATTGATTGGTGTCAGTAACTTCTCTTAGTTTTTAATTCTTGTTTAATAGAGATTACTAACTTGATTAATAACTTGAGATTACTAACCTGTAGCTTCTGCAATCTGTATTGCCACTTTATTTACTGAACAATTTTTGCCTTTACGAAAATAGGTGTAGACTCTTAACACTATTTCCCTTTCTTTACTACTTAATTTTTTTTCTTGAAATGTAATTGTTTGTAACAAGCCGGAGATTCCATAATTTGTGTTAAATTTCAACTGTTAACAATACACCATTATTCAAATAAATATATTAATATGCACATAAAACTATAATTCAACAACCTTAGGGCAAAAATACAAAACACACAACCAACCCATATAGATACACACAAATTCTTTACGTGATCAATAACAAATATTTTTCTACAGAGTAATAATAAAGTATGAGTGTTTATTTAGTTGATGTTTTTAAGCTAGCTATTAGGAAACGAGACTCGGACTACTATCACTTTACAACTGTGCTAGAGGAAGGAGCACCGACTATTGGCAACAACGACAGCCCATCATTGCCAAATTTGATATACATTCGAAGGAAGACTGATCACGGAAAACAAAAGAATGACAACGCTGTTGCTCAGTAGTAAGCATGCAGTTACCTCAGCAATGAAATAAGGTGTAGTGTAGTTCTGATATGTGACGTCATAGGTTTAGGAGGGGTGAAAAGGCGAAGGGATGCAAAGTTCAGGTAGGAATGCAAGCAACCAAGTTGTGACTTATGCCCTAAGGTTGACGACTGAAACCGAGGTCACTGAAAGATTCCCTTGCATACCCCTCTCTTCAACTTTCAAAACACAAAGTGACAATAGAAGTTTAAGGGTGTGGGAATAGGATCGGTGGGTGGGTGGGGGGGGGGGGAGGGGGTGCATAAAAATGGAAAGATCGAAAAGCTATAATATGTTATTGATCCCGTGCCTACACATCTTTTGTGGAGTTTGTTACAACAGGTGCATTTGTTTTGATGTGTGTATCAGTGAAAGCTAACAAACAAAAGTTTATGTTTTATTATGTATATAATAACACGATAAATAGTGGCATGAGTGGTGTGAGTGGCTATAGTAATAAGTACAAATGCGTTATTTTTGTAGCATACATCTTTAGCCGGAAGAAGCTTTGAAGAACGTTTCGAAATAGTAAGTACCGTATTGGAAGATTCATTCCTAAGTTAAATATAACAGCATTAAGAAATAAATGGTATGGAACTCCGCACGAACTTTCTCACTCTATTTTTTAAAAATGGAGATATTTACTCAAAATTCGTAAAATAATATATACTAGAAAACCCGAGAACAAATTGCGCTAAACATACGTAAAACATTTTTTATTCATGGTTTTAAAGTTCATAATTTTATTTTTTAAGGAATTAAAGTCTTCATTTGTATATTTGGATCAATACAAAATATCGATATTGGGTCCCCAAGGGTCAACCAACACTTCGTATTAAAGTTTTGACTTCCGATAAAAATTTTCGTCATTTTACTATGGGATATCTTATGGTTATCGCATTGCTATTAAATCTATCTTTCATAAATTTTGACCAATTAAATAGGTAATTATTGACTATTGAGTCTAAAATGAGAGAGATAGAATCGTTATAGCCGATTTTGAGAAAATTGAATTTTTCTTATTTCACCTTTTAGTAAACTGCTATTAATTTTTGGTTTAGACAGACGGTGTTGCAAAAACCACTTTTTAGTGTTCGGGGGGTCATGAAACGTCGACAGCCATCAACATCTCGGGCTAGATTTTTTTGACGGTCGTAATACTCTACCTTAAAGTGTTGGCAAAGTTAAAAGAAATATATATGTGTGTATAGCTTGAAAAATTTTGGTTTTATAAAACTATATTTCAAGTAAAAGATGTTTATTATAAATATATCCACATGTATGCAGTAATAAACAATTTCATATATCAAAGACTTACGGAGATAAAATTAAAATTTATAATTTACGCATCAGACCGGAATACTTAAAGTCATTTTGACGAAAAGTTGAGAGTAGCCATTTGGTTTGTAATATTGATCAAAGCTTAGATATGAATTTTAATCAAAATCATTAAAGCCGATTTTAATAAAATCGATTTTTTTCTCTTTCCGCCCTTAAGGAAACTACCCTTAATGTTAGGGTTGGATATCCAATTCCAAAAATTCCTCCGGGTAAACCTATGAAAACCCTATATACCAACTTTTAGCCCAATTTATAAAATATTTTAGGCTCTAGCCCCAGGTACAGACTGACAGACAGATGGATAGACAGACAGACGGCAGTGCAAAAACCACTTTTTAGGGTTTGGGGGGTCATGAGACGTCAACATCCATCAAAATCTCGTATTCAATTTTTTTGAATAAAAAATATTGATATTGGGTCCCCGTGAGTCGACACTTCGTATTAAAATGTCGACTTCCTGTTTAAACATTTCGACATTTGACTAGGGGTTGGACATCTATGGTATTAAATTTGTATTAAATTCCTCATTTATAAATTTTGAACAAAAATAGGTAAATATTGACTATTGAATCTATACTGATAGAGATAGATCATTGTTGTGCAAACATTTCTCCTAAGAGGTTAAAGGAAAAATAACATAAACATTTTGAGAAACTGACTTATATTTAATTACTTTATGGCATTAGAGAATTATTGCGTTAAAACTTAAGTAGAAGGCCTATCTCTTTACAACTCACAAAATTGTATTAATATATTTGCCAATATCTCAGAAATTGTTGGTTTTATAAAAAATATATTTCATATAGAAGTTTTTATTATTAATAGTACTACAATTTTGCAAAGATAAGTTATTTAGTATCTCAAACAGTTGTGGAGATACGGAAATTTCCGCTTCTGTAAAGTACCCTAAAATTCATTTTCATGGTAAAATAAAAATAGCCAGTTTATTTATAATATTAATCAACGCCTAGATATGAATTTTAATCAAAATCGTTGGAGCCGATTTTGAGAAAATCAATTGTTCCTTTTTTCGCTTTTTATTAAACTACTCTTAATTTTAGGGTTAAAAAGTCACACAGACAGACGGCATTGCAAAGACCACTTTTTAGGGTTCGCGGGGTCATGAGACGTTGACATCCATCAACACTTCAGGTTTGATTTTTTTTTACGGTCGCAGTACTTTACCTTTAGTATTAGAAAAGTTAAAAAATATATATTTGCTTATAACTTGAAAGTTATTGGTTTTATAAAAAATTTGTTTTAAATAAAATATTTGTATTATAGGTAGATCTACATATTTACGATAAGTAATTTCATATCTCAAATAGTTTCGGAGATATGATAAAAAGTGAGAATCTACACATCAGACCGGAGCCCTTAAAGTCATTTTGCCGAAATATTGAGAGTAGTCATTTTGTTTAGAATATTTATAAATGTTTAGAAATTAAATTTAATCAAAATAGTTAGAGCTAATTTTAAGAGAATCGACTTTTTCTCTTTTTGCCCTTCAGTAAACTAACCTTAATTTTAGGGTTAGATATCCAATTCCTAAAAACCCTCAGGGCAAACCTATAAAAACCCTAGATACCAAGTTTTAGCACGATTGGTAAAATAGTTTATGCTCTAGTTGGAGGTCCAGACAGACAGACAGACAAACAGACAGATGGAAATTCAAAAACAACTTTTTTGGATTCGGGGGGCCATGAAACGTTGAGATTCATCAAAATCTAGAGTTCTATATTTTTGACGATCACAATACTTTCTCTACCTGTAAGATAGCGAGAAAGTAAAAAAGGATGGATTTATTAGGCATTTTCATGAAAACATTTATTCAAAGCATTCTTGGCTGAGTTCTTGTACTACTTGTATGTATTCAAACTGTATTGTGTGTAAGAGTTTTGCCCATTCTAGGCAAAGATTTACAAATCAGCAATAATAAAACCTTTAATAAACTAGTCATTAGTTTGCAGTACAAAGATGAAATTTCAAATCACGTTTTTTTTATTCCATTTCTATCAAGTATATTGTCAAATTTTGTGCCTTTGTTAGTGTTTTTATATAGATTTGAAAATACCCCATTGCAATAAATCTTTTTTCATATTGTGACGCTTTTTACTTGATTCATTGTATCGAAATCAATATAATTAAATAAAGTTTAAACATGTTTGGAACAACAATTAGATATGCGTATTTCGACAATTATTTTCACGCAGGTTTTTCAAGATTATGCCACTACCAGTGCCACACACATCAATGAACGGTGCCTATAGTGCTGCTCAGCGGGGGTATGGCCTATCACCTCAACAAATGACTCCGGTAAGAAACTACTTTAATGAGGTCACTGTTATCAGTGAGGTCTGCTATTTTAGTAAAACGTTAGTAAAAATGATAAAAGCTAAATTTAAATAAAGATCTAACAATAAACGTCCCGTTTAACACGTACACTCAATTGACCATATATATGATTAACACGATAAATACAAGAACTAATAAATTCTAGTAATGTGTGGCAGATATTAGCTCACCGTGAAATCATGTTACTGGAAACGCCCAAACGTGAGGAAAGTGCCCCAGCTGACTGTTCCTGGAGGTTCAACAAAAGGACATCTTACTCGCTGGCCCCACTTCGATGAAATGACAGAGCTGCTTCTCTGTGCTCTCCACGTCATCTTCTTGCGCAATTTTGCAAACTCACCACTCCCCCAATTTGTAATAGTGGACAACCTTCCCAAAGACGTCAGTCCTTTTTGTATAAAACAGCCATCCCTCGCTTCAC
Source organism: Timema podura (assembly GCA_033556935.1). NCBI lineage: Eukaryota > Metazoa > Arthropoda > Insecta > Phasmatodea > Timematidae > Timema > Timema podura. The sequence continues at coordinate 109,015,058 of JAVRXN010000010.1, forward strand.
ATTTTGTATTCTATTGTATCGATTCGTCAGAGGAACAACTTGGACGTAAACCTACATCGGCGGACAAAGCAACTCTGATTACGATGTGTGAGGTGTCACACCCCACAGTTTGAGAACTACTGTCTTTACCCACGATCAATTACACCGAATCCGTTACATTATTTTACCTTATTTATATAAGACTTTACCCTCCTGTTTACAAACTAAAATATCCTGTTATCATGTGTATTATTCTTGAGGCTCTTATTCTTATATTATGATATTTTCTGTATATGTATGGATCAGACTATAACTTTCTAATTATTTCACCCCACTTCTCTATAAACTATTTAAATGTTTATCATCCAAATATTTATAGTTTAATTGCATTTTTCACATCAATATATTATAGTGCACGGTTATTTTGAACGTTATATAATAGAGGGGACTGAATTGTATCCCCTCGGAAAGGTATCCTTTCCGACAGTTTTGTAATAAACTGCTTTTGTGAAAAACTGGAATTGTACCCACCTGAATTATACCCCCCAAAACTGGAATTGTATCCCCTCGGAAAGGTATCCTTTCCGACAGTTTTGTAATAAACTGCTTTTGTGAAAAACTGGAATTGTACCCACCTGAATTATATCCCCCCAAAACTGGAATTGTATCCCCTCGGAAAGGTATCCTTTCCGACAGTTTTGTAATAAACTCCTTTTGTGAAAAACTGAAATTGTATCCACAAATGGCTGACTTGAGGTTTAACAGAAGGAACGTTTAACGTAAAAGCTTTGTCACACTTCTGGTAGAGGGCAGCAGAATGGAATCTTCTTCACTTACTACTTGTATACTAGAGTGCAGCCAAATCAGTATGTTAATTCAATCAAATTATTTAAATAAGTTTAAGTAATTATTTGAAATTCGTACACTCCTATAAAGCTGCCAAGATTACATAGAATATTAAAAAGTATAGCGTTTTAGATTATTTCTGTGCTGCAGAAGTATTTTCTTAAATATGAAGTATTCATTCCCTTTAAAGATTGCAGTGCATACTAGAACATTAATTTGTAACCTTATTTAACTTGTAAGATTTTTTTTCAGGTCAATATATTTTAGAGCATATATCGATTTCTATAATTTTAAAGAAACAAATCTTTTATTTTATTTGCCACCAGACTTTAACCACTATGTTAAAAAATGAATATTGAAAATATAGCTTTAATTTATTCAACTATAGTGAGAAATGAGACATTTTGATGAATTCTGGCAAGAATTTTATTGATGTGAATTAGCAGCACTGCTTATCTCACTTCTTAAGCTACTATCACACGATACTTGCTTGTACTAGAAATCAAGTGTGCTAGCTAGCGCCTAGATATCTGTATACTAGCTAGTACAATAGAAACGGGACTAGAGTATTCACACGCTGCTAGTTTGGTACTAGGTTCTAGTGCAAATATTTATGGAACATCAACTATTAATTTTGGTTGAAGCAGCTGAATTAATTATTAATAATGATATTGAAAATTATGAGAGGGAGCGTAGGAAAAGAATATGGACACGGAACTGGCTGGAAAGACGAAATAATGATCGCGGGATACTAAAAATGATACATTCGGAGGTTAGGTAGGATACATTCAGGGTGACTCTAACGTTTAGTATTTCCCCAAATTTGTATTCATTTATTTACGATGTGGTCAGAGGCACCTAAGACTATGGGTGTCCAAGTACAGTATCCTTAACACACACATGTTCTTTTTTTAGGCCTACGCACACTTTATATTCTAAAAAAGCAACCACCCAAGTTGGCATGCTATCAAGTTTATTTAGATTAAATTTGGGTCTGGAACACAGTTTGTCATTTTTAGATGACATGTTTTTAATTAAATATATATTTAATATATTGTCATATTGTGGAAATTTGGTATTATATAAACAAGGATATTTAGAATAATTTTCTGTCAACAACAAAATAACATCCGATGACCATGTCGGCGCCATTTCTATTATTTCGCCACACAAACTCACAAAGTCTCAGCGCGCTTTGATTGGTCGAATTACACAGACTAGTGTCAGAACTAGTACGAAAATAGCACCTGTTCTATCCTCAAAACTAGTATGGTAGCCAGTACCAAGTGGCAGAACCAGTATACTTTTTCTGATTCACACGACGCTAGATGATGACGTGCTAGCTAGCGCTAGCTAGCACACTGGATTTCAAGTACGAGCTAGTGTCGTGTGATACGGGCTTTATGCTCAGTGAGTTCTAGTGATGGGAATAATCGAGTAACAGTAGTCGACTACACCTTTTGTGTATCGTAATCGGTTGAACTCGATTCTTCCAGAAATACTCAAGTAAAAGTAGTTGGGCCCTGTTCTTCTTTTAGTTGCTCCTATTCTTTATCTTCAGATAGAATACACAATATTGATTGGTATGTTTAACGTGTTATATTAATACAAAATCTTTTTTCCCATATAGTTCATTTTTCAGTCATACTCTTATCAGCGCAAGATTTAGAACAACATTCAATCCCCATCCGACATTTTATCAATAATACATCTCTGACCATATCGGGAATGGAACTCAGGACACCTAGCCTGGTTGCCACACACATTACTAACTGTGGTAGTGTTGAATTTATACTAGGTGACTCGTTAAAGATTCGAGCCCCAACCTGATTACTAACGGTGACAGTATAACGAGTGTAATAGTCCTTAGACCGATCGACCCCCTAGTGGGGGTAACAGATTTCTTCATTCGGAAGTAAATAAATGGTATGATAGTGTATTTATTGTGGTTGCGCATAAAATAAACTTTGAAAATTTAATATTGCCTCGGCAATTGCAGCACAACCCAGTCTATTGAACTATACGAACGAAGAAGTATATGATTAATTTTGATGTGAGTGATAAGAGCTGACATAACTCTTCAGTGTTCAACGTCACAACTGTCTAAGTGTGACACGCTCTTCAAGACCGGTTTTGGTGCCAGTTAAGACAAACATTCTGCAACTTAAAAACACCACCATACATAAATTAATATGTTTCGCATATAAACTTGAACTATTATGTTAATATCAAAAACCTAATATAGGTAGACTCATTTAAAATCAAAATAAAAAAGTTTATTACAAGACAACTTTTTCATGTTTTCCTATAAATATTTTAAGAGGTATGCAAGTTATTTGATTGGTTCCAAATACCAGGTAAGATTTCGCAGGCGATGTTTACCACAATTATTACAACCACCATAAAATTACTGTCTTTCCCACACTAGTGGAAATATACTTATGGCGTGATATTTATATGTAGACTTTTGAAGCTTGGAGACAATGTTAATTTTCATAATTTGGGTGAAAAAAAGGTGTTTTAAGAATCAGTTTTTTAGTATATATTGCTTTTAGTATATGCATCAGTGAATGTTGTATAATAAATAATGGGTGCTTATTTCGTATAAATAATTGTGTTCATTCTTGAGCTACACAATTGCAACTTTGCTGGTTATAAAAAAGGATAGTGTTAACGGAAAAACCAATGAGATAGAAAGAGACGTAAGTGTCCATAAGCGCATCTACTGCAATTTAAGAGCGAAACCACCTATTGGTATTTATTATTTGGTACATACATTTATAATGGTATTGTACATATTAATGATATTTAGATATTTTAGTAACCATTCATCACACGAAATAAAATATAGCCTGACATATATTGAAAATTCGCATAAAGTTGTAAAGTATAACACAATGTTTTATCACGCATGTATTAAGAGAAAGAGAAATACCCGAAGGTTTCCATCTTTCTCATACATTGTAAAACAGACGACAGTTCAAAAATTTCAGACAGAAACATCGAAATCAAATTGCTCATTGGCTGTTTTGATCTGTGTAAGACTAGGCTTCTTGAACCTACTCTTTTTCATCCTTAGCTTAAATTAATTAGTTTGACCATGTCTAATTATCTAGAATTGACATCTACAACGATGATCTAGCCACATTTTAAAATCGTTGTAGATGTCAAATCTAGATAATTTATGTATGGTGGTGTTTTTAAGTTGCAGAGTGTTTGTCTTAACTGGCACCATACCCGGTCTTGAAGAGCGTGTCACACTTAGACAGTTGTGACGTTGAACACTGAAGAGTTATGTCAGCTGTTATCATTCACATCAAAATTAATAATATATTCTTCGTTCGTATAGTTCAATAGACTGGGTTGTGCTACATTTGCGAGGCAATATTAAATTTTCAAAGTTTATCTTATGCGCAGCCACAATAAATACACTATCATACCATTTATTTACTTCCGAATGAAGAAATCTGTTACCCCCCTAGGGGGTCGATCGGTCTAAGGACTATTACACTCGTTATACTGTCACCGTTAGTAATCAGGTTGGGGCTCGAATCTTTAACGAGTCACCTAGTATAAATTCAACACTACCACAGTTAGTAGTGTGTGTGGCAACCAGGCTAGGTGTCCTGAGTTCCATTCCCGATATGGTCAGAGATGTATTATTGATAAAATGTCGGATGGGGATTGAATGTTGTTCTAAATCTTGCGCTGATAAGAGTATGACTGAAAAATGAACTATATGGGAAAAAAGATTTTGTATAATATAACACGTTAAACATACCAATCAATATTGTGTATTCTATCTGAAGATAAAGAATAGGAGCAACTAAAAGAAACAGGGCCCAACTACTTTTACTTGAGTATTTCTGGAAGAATCGAGTTCAACCGATTACGATACACAAAAGGTGTAGTCGACTACTGTTACTCGATTATTCCCATCACTAGAACTCACTGAGCATAAGAAGTGAGATAAGCAGTGCTGCCAATTCACATCAATAAAATTTTGCCAGAATTCATCAAAATGTCTCATTTCTCACTATAGTTGAATAAATTAAAGCTATATTTTCAATATTCATTTTTTAACATAGTGGTTAAAGTCTGGTGGCAAATAAAATAAAAGATTTGTTTCTTTAAAATTATAGAAATCGATATATGCTCTAAAATATATTGACCTGAAAAAAAATCTTACAAGTTAAATAAGGTTACAAATTAATGTTCTAGTATGCACTGCAATCTTTAAAGGGAATGAATACTTCATATTTAAGAAAATACTTCTGCAGCACAGAAATAATCTAAAACGCTATACTTTTTAATATTCTATGTAATCTTGGCAGCTTTATAGGAGTCTACGAATTTCAAATAATTACTAAAACTTATTTAAATAATTTGATTGAATTAACATACTGATTTGGCTGCACTCTAGTATACAAGTAGTAAGTGAAGAAGTTTCCATTCTGCTGCCCTCTACCAGAAGTGTGACAAAGCTTTTACGTTAAACGTTCCTTCTGTTAAACCTCAAGTCAGCCATTTGTGGATACAATTTCAGTTTTTCACAAAAGGAGTTTATTACAAAACTGTCGGAAAGGATACCTTTCCGAGGGATACAATTCTAGTTTTTGGGGTATAATTCAGGTGGGTACAATTCCAGTTTTTCACAAAAGCAGTTTATTACAAAACTGTCGGAAAGGTTACTTTCCGAGGGGATACAATTTCAGTTTTGGGGGGATATAATTCAGGTGGGTACAATTCCATTATTTCACAAAAGCAGTTTATTACAAAACTGTCGGAAAGGATACCTTCCCGAGGGGATACAATTCCAGTTTTGGGGGGTTTAATTCAGGTGGTACAATTCCAGTTTTTCACAAAAGCAGTTTATTATAAAACTGTCGGAAAGGATACCTTTCCGAGGGGATACAATTCAGCTCCCCCATATAATATATATTATATTGTTCATGATATCCATACACCACATATGTGTAAACATGTCTCCTTTTCATCCGAAAGACATTAAAATAGGTAATATTAAAGTTAAAATATTGAAAAAAAAGTGATATATTAATTTGACTGAAGTTCTGAGAGAGCTGGGCCGAATCCAAGGATATTACAAGAAAGAGAATCATGTCATAAGCACATGACAAGTTCATAACTAAAGATCATGTGTAGGATTATTTTTACTATGACGTAATATAAATATGGAGAGTAGGAAAAAAATCTATATTTTATTGTGAGTAACCAAATACCAGCCCACCCAGCCGAGATTCGTAATAACTCAAATTTCAAATTTACAGGTCAAAACCAGATGTTCTGAGACACCTTCATTCAATCCCTAACCAAACACACCACCTCCTTCAAATACATTTTCACACTAACCTCCCACCGATGTCTTGGCCTACCAAGGGGTCTTATATCGTCAGGTTTCCTTACTAAAATGTTGTCTAAGCACCTGTCATCACCCACACGCATCGCATGATCACCCCACCTCAGCCTGAACGCCTTGATTATCCTTAATATGTTTAGAAATGCATACATTTCATGAATTTATTCACTATGTAACTTTCTTCATTCTCCTGTTTGGTGATTCCTCTTAGGACCAAATATATTACTTTCCACTTTGTTCTAAAATACTATTAATTTATTCTCTTGGTACAAATTGAGAGACCACACTTCACATCCATAAAGAACAACTTATAGTTAGGCTAGATGATTGTTTGTCCTTCCACCTATTTATTTTTAAATATTTGAATTGAATAACACATAGTTTTGATTAGAAATGAGCCGTGCCCATATGATTTTAAACCGCCACTTATACAAGATATTTAATAGGAGAGGTGTTGTTGAGTTGGTGTTAGAGAGAATGTTATTAGTGTCCTATATCTGCAAGCGTGACCTAGCCTTTCCCTGGACGGTTATTGTATGTAGGGTCCTACACCTTTTAAAACAAATTTATTGAGTAAATAAAATATAAATATATAATTTTATAAAGTCTTCTTGGCAAATATATTATTAAATTAGACTTATATGAATTTGAGTTTCATGTATGATCTCTAAAAACTAAATAGAGCATTAAAAAAAATCTAGATAAATTCAGTCCAGCCACTTTGGGTTTGAAATCCACTGATATTACCTTTGAGCAAGCCCGGTTTTATTTCATGTCTAGTGTAATTTTTCACTAATCATATTTAAGGTGGTGTGTGAGTGTTTGTGGTACTTGGTGAAGGCGTCGTCTATTTTTATATATCACGTGCTATTAGCAATAAAACTAAGTGAGAATAATGTTGATAGTTTCTAAGTTACCAAAGATTTCCTTACCTTCCATCGACTCAATGGCTTAGACCGTGGACCTTATGATGGACCAACCACAATGCGGCCCGGTTTTTCTTTTTATAAACATTGAGAAAATACAACATTTTGGTTTGTGATATTTAGAGGTTTGTCATAATTTGGAGAATTATGGCATGTTAGTTTGGTGTACCAAATTTTTATTCTTTCTTCAACATGGATCAATTACCAAAAAATGTTTAATTTGCACATTCAATACCTACGTGCAAAGTTTGGAAGCACATACGTGTGTTAACAGCTGTTTTATAATTTGAAATAAAATCAAGCATCCGAGAGATAAAAATGATCCGACATTAACACCATTGTTGCAAATGAAAGGTTTCAAATTTTGTTTTAAAAAATATAGTCATTCTTAATGTTTTAAATATGAAACTTACTATTTTATTTTTGTAATGATAAAATATTAAGTTGTAATTATTATTACTTAAGATGATGAAAATACATATTTTGTTTAAAAACGTGTCCCCCCCCCCTTCTTTTTTTCACTGTTCAATGTGGCCCTTAAGATCAAACAGGTTTGACATGTCTGCCTTAGATAATTAGGGTCAAACTACCCTGGAAACGGGGTGAAATAGGATAGCCCAGTGGTAGAATTGGCCTCCACACCCGAAAGCTACGCACTTAATTTCCGCTTTTAGATTGTGTGTATATTTTTTTATGTATGTGTTAATAATATCTTGACGTGAGTTTTGAGCATACTTCAACAATTTTATGGAAAGCCTATCATAATTTTGAATAAATTATTAACTTTTTCGCTTCATATTATAAGTATTATTTTATAAATACTCTCAACTTCCTTTTTCGTTCTTAGGAAAATACTTACAGTACGTTAATATTTACAGGGTGGACCTGGGCAGCTTGGTGGTAAAGCACTGGCTTGATTCCCGTATTCCAGTATAATTTTTCATTATTTTATATAAATACCAAACATTTTATATATTTTAAAATTAAATCAATCCAATAAAAGCATTTTGATTGTTTATAATTATAGTTGTAATTTAGGGATTTATATTTTATTTTTTTTGAGTGTCAATCACGAACTTTTAAGGTTTCTGAGAATCGGTTAAGAACATTAGTATTAAATTAATTAATAATATTATTTTTGATAATCTTTATTACTAAAAAATTTACAATTATGTACAACATGTTTTAACTAGATTTTGCTGTCTGTCCAGTGGCAAGTAAAAACACACACTAAGCATAGCATTTCATTTACACAATTTTGTTAGCACTAACTTATACATTTTATTTCAAAACACATTATGGAAATAATAATATCAATAGCGAAATGTCAAATTTGGTATCTTCGCTAATTGGTTTAGTAAAGACACATTGCGTGTTCAACATAAACAAAAACGACCATCAGATATTTTAGAAACAAAATAATTTAGTTATCTATAAACCAATATTTTTCAATTGCCGATTAAAAGAGATAATTTATTTTATTTAAAAATAATGCTAGTGTTAAAAACTTTTAATTTTTTTTAAGTTATGTGAATTCATACCCCTCATTCAAGTTCATAATATATGTAATATATTCATGTATGGATTGGAATATTTTAATTTATATAATTGTAATTATAACGTTTAAATAAATTAAAAATTATGTAATTGAGTTTACTAAACCTTACAAAGAAATAAAAAGACCACAATTTGTATATTACTTTTTTTTAACGTAACTTCATATTCTAGTTTATTTGAAATGATTACATATTTGAGTTATTTATATGATAAACTAACACATTCCTAATTAGATTTCAGAATACTTGTATAGTCGATAAAAAATAAACAAAAATTGTTTTACTTTTTCTTAATATAGGCTCTAAAATATTATTTCATTACAGATAAAATATTATTTCACTATAGATAAAATATTACTTCATTACATATAAAATATTATTTTATTATAGATAAAATATTATTTTATTATAGATAAAATATTATTTCATAACATATAAAATACATACATACACAATAATTAATAATTTCATGATGTATAAGCATGATACCAACATAAATACACCCTTAAATAACATTCAAATTCATTTTATAAAAATGCAAGTCACTACACTAAAACTATTTCACTTTAAAATGAATACAATATATAGTAATTTTACACCAGTCCAAGAGCTCGAAATTGCATTTTTTGTTTCAATTTCCATTTAACTGGACGGAATATCTTATGTTAAAACCAAAATAATTTAAACTACGATAAAAAAAATATTCATACAGTTAAACAAATATGTACACTATATACAATTAAATAGGGACCCTATTTTTATCAGGTTTCACAAACCTATGTTTATACCATTATTTAATTCACATGTCTTATGATTCTTTAAACACTCGTTTATTCGTATTGGGAATTTTTGAATACCATATTAAAACACATCAATAGCTTGAAAATGAGAAAATGCCAAATTCAATAAAGTTATGGATTTATCTGACTGTATTACGTTGCAGGCTTAGTAAAGAAAATAATAATTACACACTCCGCACTTATTCAAAGCGAAAATTTGTATCGTAAGAGACAGCTTAAACCCTGATTTTTTATAGGAAGGCCAGTTTCAACTACCAACATTGATTGAAAGTCACTCAAAGTTGGCATTCTAGAAATATGTCTTGTTTGATTTATTAACTAATAAGTTCATCTAAAAATGTATTACAAGCTTTCAATAATACTTTCTTAGGGATGACAGTATATTTTATTTTTTACTTTATTAATTAAACGGGCCAATAATGCAATTACAATATTCTATGGGAAAATGAGTTTCCAGTTTTCAAATAACGAGCTTCCTATGAAAATCAGACTATAGACTAAAAAGTTTTTTTGTATGATATGTAATTAGGATATTCAAATGTAATGGTTTAAAATCTTCCCAAAGTATTTTTTGCTTAACTCTCCAACTAAGTCTCTAAGACATATTAATGTTTACTGTGTCAGTGCCAATTCACTGCAAATAAGTTTATTTAATTGTTTGGACTATATTGTGAAAAGTTATATATTTACAAATTGTCTTCGTATGGCCAAACATTGCTGTAGATTTAATTTTTTCTCTATGCAAATCAGAAAATATTGAAAACATATATTTTCTATATTTATTGTAAATCCATATATTGTTTTATAAGTGCAGGACATTTTAAAAATATAGATATTTGTTTGTATATTTTGTTTTTACTGGATCAGTTGTTTTGCGTCACAACCTAAATGACGATGACGGATGGCTTAGAGACGTCAGCTCTGAAGTAAAGTGTTTCTGGGTTGACAGAATTACTATATAGGCAACTGTGTGTTTTTATGGAAAATCATAAAAAAAAAGGATAAATATTTGGGAGAAGAGTTGGATACACAAACATATTGTGCTGGGAGTTTCTAATTTATTTTGCAACGAGATTAAAGCTGAAGAGCATATGCCCTTATTCAGATCAAATGAAAACCAGTTCCTTTTCATACTTGTTATTATAATATTTATCAATTGTTAGCTAAAGAAATGTAGATAAAATATATCAAAGCTTCATTTCTCAATATTTTTCCACTTAGTTGTTTCAGGGCCATTTTAATGTGTATGATGGATTAACTTTTGAATATAAAGTCGTAAGTCTGATCGTGAAATTTAGTTTATGCACCCAACAAATATTAAGTGCTCTATAATGTAGTTTAACTTAATCTGTTCAAATATTTTATTAAAATTATTGGGGATATTTTATTTGGCAGTGAGGGAGGGAGTTTAGGGGGAAACTTCCCCCATAGACCCCCGGGTGCACAAATGTATCACCATAAATACATCTTTGTTTCATAGATTTGGAAAAACCTTATTAGTTTCGCTCTTCCAACGCGTCATCTGCTCAAACGATGGAAACACGAATAACGAATGTCTAAAATCAAACCGTACTGGATTTTACTAATCCTATCAAGAAGTTTTACTTTGGTCGTGATCACGTGCTCCCACAATTCACACCGGAGCCAATAAAGTCGTGGCAAGGGCGTGAGATCTCGACAGTTTCCTCGACCCGTAAACAAGTGATTTCAAGAATCAACTGCAATGTTACACAATCACTTCCTTTGCACATTCTTTAAGAATACGATAAGGCAATAAAGCTATAGCAAAATCCCAAGTGTTGATTACATCATAGGCCTGTCCAGAAGGCTGTATTTAATCAGCGTCAGGCTTGAAACATGCCCTAGAGATATAATAACAATTTCTTTCAAATAGAGAAGAGCAAAATGACATATTTAACTATACGTCTAATCGGGAATTCATAAAAGTGATAACTTATTCGAGCAAGAACACTGTCCGTGATCACATTAAGAGGAGTCTATTTATTATAAAGACATAGAAAAAAATAATTAAGAGTAGTACTACCATTTTCCTACACAAACTTGCAGTTTTACAACATAGCTCAGATGAAACAATTTTGTGGAGTTCACGTTTTAATTAATTACACAATAAACCCACTAAAACGGGAGTTTAACTTAACTAGAAATTGAGAAGATAATTTTAGCCTCTGAAAATATGAAACCATGGTTTCAATAAACTCCACAATTATGTTATATCATCTGTTTTATAAATATCGACACTTTGATATTCAACATAAGCCACAATAAAAATGTTCTTTGGCAATAATGAAAAAATACTCTGTTGGCCATGCATCATTTCAACTTTGAAATGTTGCTGAATTGTGGCCGAAGTTCCAGTCAATTCTTTTGGTTCCTCCATTTAATACAAAATAGATGAAAGTTTATTTTTATTTATGTTAATTCAAATGTATCAGGAGAAGCTATTATGTTACATCTAAAAAGATTTGTCCTGGCCAAGTTATGGAATTTGGAGCGTTCGACTTAACGCGTCAGTGCTCTACTAGCCGAGTTATCCAGATGAATATCAAGTCTTAAGACACATTTACCCAGACTATACATGCACAATAGTGATAACAATGACTACAATAGATTATTAAGGGATGCATTACTCTGCTACATCAAATCTTCGACCCTCCAAAGACGTCAAGTAAATGAAGTACTATTCTGATACGCCTACACCAAATCTTCAGCTGCCTATACACAGTTATTGAAGGCAGGACTATTCTTATACACAGAATCTTTGGATCTCCGAAGGAAACAGATGAACAAAGCACTATTCTGGTACACTAAATCTTCAGTGGTCTGAAGATTAGTAAGTGAATAAAGCACCAAATCTTTGGTTCTAAGAATACGGCAATAGCTATATTTTGCTACATCAAATCTCCTGCCATCCGAAGAAAGCAAGTGATTAAATTTCCCAACATTGGCACGACAATGTTTGTGGTTAACAGAATGAGCATATTTAATATCATTATGAGATGACTTCGTTTAGAAATCTTCTTCAAGCATGCTTATATCATCATCCTGTGTTGATGACAATTCTTCCTCGTCGGAAAGATCAAGTCTCGCTTCTGACAAAGGTACTACTAATAAAGAATCATAAATAACGTCCATCTCTTTGTTGCTCTTCACGATGCTATTCTTGTTGTCATTCCCCACTATGAGATTCATATGTTTCCGGTTTTTGTCGCTTTCCTTGTGGAAGTCTAGCCCCGAATTCCAGCAGCCACTTAGGACTCTGAGTATACTCCATATGAGGAAGCTCGCGCCCGCGAGGAACATGATGTACACTGTGGCTTCTTCAAATCGTGGCAGAATGTTCAGGTACAGGTAGAATCGATTGTTTAGGGAGTCCGGCAAACCTTCCATCCTCTGAAACAAATGTCAACACATTCTTTACTCATTTGGGAAATTTTAACAATAGCACATAGTTTTATTTAGTCCAAGACATACAAATTTCGCTGATCTTTCAATATGAAACATCGAATTTTTTTTAGCCTTTTTTTGTAAGGAACATTTAGAAATAATTCCAAAAGTTATATTTAATGATCTGATTATATATACTACTGAAATAATATATCGAGTACAAACAATACTCAGAGACATTAAAGATTCTCAAACAAATATAGCGGAGTAAACTTTCATTGCTGAGTCATAATAAGGAGATGTGAGTGTTCAGGTTTCAGTTGGGGAAGATAACGTGTGATAAAGAAGAAATTTACTAGCCCAGAAGATTGAACTAATAATCTACTAGTCAACCCCGTTGAGAGTTCAACTTCACCACTGAGCCCCAGAAACGTTACAATTGAACTAAAACACATTTTATTTCCTAATGTAACTTACGATTTCACTCCAAAGCATTGGCATGACTAAATCCTTGAATCTTTCCACGCGAGATATGGACGAGATGTCTCCTAGAGCCATATTTATTTGGAACCTTGCAGCGACATCCACTGGAAGACCGGAGTTCTGAAATAAATAAACAAAATTTATTAATTACGTTTACTACTTGTGACATCACGGCAAGTCATGACAGGATGTATCAGGTTATTGTATTTACGCTTTACTCGGGGAGTTTTAATGATATAAAATTTTAAACCAAAGCCATACATTTTTTAATAATTCTAAAAATAGTCGTACATTGTCACAATTTAAATAGTATTTTTGTTTTCTTGTAAAAATCATCTATATATTTTTTATCACCACGTCTTAAGAACTGTTCAGGCTATACATAAAATCATCATCTTAAGGCATTTGTATTATTCACGGAGGAAATGTACTTAGGATTCTTCATGCAAGGATGTAAATTAAAAAAGTCAGTGGAAGTATATGTCTATCTAAAATAGGAAACAAGAATAAAATACAATTTTGAAATACAGGTCAATGTTGTCCAGGCGCAAGCATTAATACTCGTCAGCGGAAGAGGGAAAATGCTATAAGCAGGTAAACTAGAGGCCTCACATGATATTCCGCTGGTTTTATTCACTGTCTTTCAATTTAGCACATTGGCGTTTAAGTGTGATAGTGAAACAGATTTCTCTAAGACCTCTAAGTCCTTCCTGATCAGTCCACAGAGAATTCAGTGATTCATTGAATGCAAATACGAACTCACCTCTAATTAAACTGATATTGATAAGGGGAATTTGTTTGATTAGTAATGTTTGTTTAATTGACTGATACTAGCTAAAAAGCCCGTCTCACCCCACGGATAACACCTAACTTAGGTAGGTAATACAGCTAGAACCAGACGTCTTAAGAGCCCGTTTCACCCCATAGATAATACCTAACTTAGGTAGGTAATACAGCTCGAACAGACTCTTAAGAGCCCGTTCACCAAATACTAACTAGTAGTAATACAGCTAGAACCAGACTCTAAGAGCTCTCCCACGATACACCTAACTTAGTAGGTAGACAACTAGAACAGACGTCTTAAGAGCCGTTCATCAGAAAACGTAACTAGTAGTATACAGCTAGAACCAACGTCTAAGAGCCGATTTCACCATAGAAATACTAACTTAGGTAGGTAATAAGCTAGAACCAAATTAAAGCCCGTTCACCCCATAGATAACCTAACTAGGTACGAATACAGCTCTACGCAACTACTGCCTGCATATCGCTAATTATACCAATAGCTTAGGATTAGAAAGGTACATAGAGAAAATTAGCCATTCCTGTGAAGGAATAAGGTAAAAATTAGCCCTCATTCAACCGGCGTGCTCGACCCCAACTCCATACTGGGATACATAGTTAAACTGAGACTGACGCCTTTAACCGGGTGTCCAACAATTGGTTACTGTAGTAATGTAACAGCAGATGAGCTAGCTGTGTGTTAGCGTGTTGGACTCTTGACTCGGGTTCGATTCCCCAAACGAGAGTACTCAAAGTGTATTATCCATTCATTATTTTTATGTTCTTTCCCTGACAAACGATGGTGTATTTTATTCACATTTACACCAATCATTCCGTTACCTTAATATATAGTATATATGGCGTGGGTATAGTGTATTATCAATCCGCCTCGGTGGCGTAGTTGGCTAACGCGCCAGTCGTGTTGAGTCAGACCACCGAGGATGGGGAGATCGAGGTTCGAATCTTGGTCGGGTGAACTGGGGGTGGTTTTTCCTAAATGGTTTTCCACTCTCCCTCCACGCAAATGCGGGTTCACTTCCTCTATTCAACCTTCCCAATTCCTAATCCATTAGCGTAATTAGTACTTAAGCGTATAACCCGAACGGGTAGTAAGACGCGGTGCTAAATAATAATATAGTGTATTAACCTAATAGAAATTACTAATTTATACAAGCATATTTATCTAAGGTATAGTATAGACTATATTAGATTATAATTTGTACATAAACGTTTAAGGGCTGAATAGTGATAACTTTTCTAATCTAAGGTAGTAGAATTTAGAATGTGATTATTATAATGAAGTAATAACATATACACTTACTCTATGACATTAGGAACTCAAGAGTTCATTGCCACACTTAAAGAGAATACGCCACCTATCTCTATCTTGAGCTAGTTCTATCCAGTCCTCCTCATATGCCCTATTCCTATCTTGAGCTAGTTCTATCCAGTTCATCTCGTTACACCCTATTCCTATCTTGAGCTAGTTCTATCCAGTCCACCTTATTACACCCTATTCCTATCTTGAGCTAGTTCTATCCAGCTCACCTCATTACACCCTATCTCTATCTTGAGCTAGTTCTATCCAGTCCACCTCACTACACCATATCTCTTTCAAGTCCATTCTAATGTTATCCTCCCATCTGCGTCTAGGTCTTCCCAATGCTCTCTTTCTATTGGGTTTGCCAGTCAATACCCCGAACAAGGTTCTAGAATCTTCCATTCACGCTGCAAGACCTTCCCACCGTAATCTGCGAGACTTGACTATCCTAACGTCTGGTTATGAGTACATGGCATGTTTATACTATAACCTATAGGTATTTATATATATGCGCCTAAAGTCACTTGTAGCCAGTACGCTGTTTTTTTAAAATTATATTAACATGACATGTAGTATCTAAGATTTGAATTTGAAAGACCCGGTCTTGCTTTTTAATAATAATAATAATAATAATAATAATAATAATAATAATAATAATAATAATAATAATAATAATAATAATAATAATAATAACAACAACAACAACAACAACAACAACAACAAAGGCTCTGGTTGGTTCCCACTCACCGGTTCGATGACGAAGAATGATTCATGCTTCTTAGGATCGGGTACACATCCATCTACAGCCTCGAGTAAAGCTGGGTCAGCTTTATAGAAGTGAGGAAAAGACACAGCTATTGGGAAACCTGAAAACAAAAGAGTTTATAGAAACATTGTTGGAACGTTGGCTTCACCTTTATTGTACCTGTCTTAAAGAGCATTGATGTTTTATTAATAGCCTGTTTCAACACACGGATAACAGCTAACTTAGGTATGTAATACAGCTCGAACCAGACGTCTTAAGAGCCCGTCTCACCCCACGGATTGCACCTAACTTAGATAGGTAATACAGTTCGAACCAGACGTCTTAAGAGCCCGTCTCACTCCACGTATAACACCTATCTTAGGTAGGTAATACAGCTTGAACTAGACGTCTTAAGAGCTCATCTCACCCTACGGATAACACTTAAATTAAGTAGGTAATACAGCTCGAACTAGACGTCTTAAGAGCCCATCTCACCCTACGGATAACACCTAAATTAAGTAGGTAATACAGCTAGAACTAGACATCTTAAGAGCCCGTCTCACCCCACAGATATCACCTAACTTAGGTAGGTAATACAGCTCGAGTTAGACGTCTTAAGAGCCCGTCTCACCTCACAGATATCACCTAACTTAGGTAGGTAATACAGCTCGAACCAGACGTCTTAGGAGCCCGTCTCACCTCACAGATAACACCTAACTTAAGTAGGTAATACAGCTCGAACTAGACGTCTTAAGAGCTCGTCTCACCCCACGGATAACACCTAACTTAGGTAGGTAATACAACTTGAATCAGACCTCTTAAGAGCCCGTCTCACTCCACAGATAACACCTAACTTAGGTAGGTAATACAGCTCGAACTAGACGTCTTAAGAGCTCGTCTCACCCCACGGATAACACCTAACTTAGGTAGGTAATACAACTTGAATCAGACGTCTTAAGAGCCCGTCTCATCCCATGGATAACACCAAACTTAGGTAGGTAACAAAGCTAGAACCAGACGTATCATCATAGTGTGGTTTACTGTGTTCTAACTAGCTAACTAACTCTCTGGTCTTAAGGAACTTGAAATCCCAAAGCTGCCAGAACGTAATATCACCATTCAATCCTAGCCTGAGCTAACTCAATCCAATTTCTAACATGATAACCAACCGAAATCAAATATATTTTCACACTATCCTCCCATCGACGTCTTGGCCTACCAACGAATCTTATATCTTCAGGTTTCCCCACTAGTATTTTGTGTACACGCCTGTTATATAATACACCGGTTATTCGGCAGTGAGTTGGGCTCTTAATTCAAATGATGGGGGACAATGGAGACAAGTGGTTTTGGGAGACTAGTTCCCCCAATCACTGGAATTAAGAGAAATTGTAAGAAGATTACTTCAGAACAGTGGCGGATAAAGTGTGTGGGGCATTGGGGTGATAGGCCCTCCCCCTGCATAGAAAATAATCGAAAATATTGAAATCAATACCTTAATGTTGCAAATAATGATTAATTAACACCTCCCTCACCCAACTCCTACATGACCTAATCAATGACTCTTTCAACTTAGCTTTAATATACAGAAAAGCAAATGGCTTAAAACTAAAACTCTCCAGTAAGTTTAGTATGATAACCAATTATTTGTATTAAAATATATATTTTTAATTAATACCTGCTAAAACATTTTAGGCCAATGTACATATTGTATATACATAAATACCTTTTGTTTTATTTTGGTGGCCAGTTATAACAACATACAAGTGTTACTGTAATATTTTTAATTTATTATTTAATATACTATAAAACATATTCTTGCCACAACAACAAAACAAAAAACTTAATAGAATTATTAATATATTCTGTTCTTCCAAAACTTTACTAAAATGCCAATTATGCAGTAATCATTTGGTAAGTATTATTAGACTCGTTTGATAACATTTTTTATTGATAATATAGTATTAGTAAGCAAATAATAAGTATTTATGAATAGGTTGACTTTAGGTACTTTCAGTCAATGTTTGCAATAAAGACCTTATGCTAGCTTTCACTTACCACCCGTCCAAGCACGGATGTTCTATATAGAAGTTTCAGATGCTTTATGCTTTGACACAGCAGCTAAATTAGTTTCATTTAATGTATTTAAACAAGAAAGGAGTTCATATTTGGTCGTACCATTTGTGTTTTTGTCAATTATAGGAATAATTAAGCACATAACTAATCGGATCAATAAAATATCAATCCTCAATTAAATACGCTTTGAATGGTATTAAGGTGGGGATGTAGGGTACGCGAGAAAAGGGCTATTTTTTTTGCTGTTTTTATAGCATAATATTGTTTTGGTCAAAATTAACCAAATATTTCTCCAGTAGAAACATTGAGTTTAATTTTCTTCAGATGGTGATATCAACAGTAGTTGAATATCTGTCAAAGGTGTCCTGGAATTTAATGACAACTTTTTCTCTTAATTTAAAAAGTTTCTCATCTAATGCCGCTATGCTCATGACAGATATTCAACTACTGTTGATATCACTATCTGAAGAAAATTAAACTCAATGTTTCTAATAAAGCGAAATTTTATTTATTTTGTCCAAAAACATGTTTTGCTGTAAAAACTGCAAAAACTCTGACCTTTCCTATCGTCCTCTACATCCCCACCTTAAAAAGGAGCGAGCTCTCACCATAGTAGCACTCCGTTACATCCACAAGGCCCTCTTGCAAGCAATGTCCGTTTCTGCAGTAGCACTTGTTTTCCGGGTTCCTGGCACCGTTGTCAAGGGCATCCTCTTTAAACGTGTAGCGATACGCCATCAGTCCATTCTTAATCACTGCTCCTCCAGTACGAACCTACAATCAAACATCGTGACACAATCACGTAAATGCGGGTACATTTATTTAATAAATCATACCTTACTCACCCATAAAGTATTAACGTAAATAATGTAGATGTTTTATAACTCAAACGGGTGATAAGATGCGGTTAAAGGGGGAAAAAAAACACCAAAAAACAATGATTTATTCTACGGGTTTATATTATTATTGTTTCTGGCATTGCCTATCCGTTCGGGTTAAACGTATATGTAATAACTACGTTAATAAGCTAGGCACTATAAATGTTGAATTTAGAGGAAGTGTACCCATATTTGCGTGTACGGAGAAGGGAAAACCATTTAGGAAAAAACACCCTCGGATATTTGACCAAGATTCGAACTCAAATCTCCCCGTTACCGGAAATTCAGTCCAGACAATTGTTCTTAGGAAAACTAAGTTTGCAGATTTTTTTTTTTGCTTAATAAGTTAGCACGTTTCTGTATAGAAAGGGATTCATTCCAACTATTCATATGGAGGCACTGCCATTTCAGATAGCAGTTAATAAAAGGATTTATTCCTGTTGTTGCAAAAATGTGTTTGATATTATTACAATTGATTGCAGAACATGTGTTATTATTTAGGCCTAGTGTTTTTTTAGTAATGATATGCATCTCTCAATGTTTAGCCAGTAGATTATAAATCAAGTAACAGTGATGGTTAATGATTGTTATAATGTTGTGTATAATAGGCTCTAATATGTAATACTGTTTTGTTTAATTATAAATAACAATGAGGAAAAGCCTTTATTATTAGTTTTTCAAAGTTCTGCAATGAAAGTATTAGTAGTATACTCCTTTGGAAGATTTCATGCTTTAGATTAAACCTAAAAATACTTTGATCATATTAGAAAGGGCATTATTACATATTTTATATATATTTATAGTAAAAGAGATACATTTATCCAAATAAACACTTGTTCTATAACATCTCAGTTGCTATAGTTTTATTTGTAGTGGCATTAGAAATTCATTAAATGTTTCTGCTAATGCTACAAAATGTTTTTTTATCTCCTGAAAAAAGCTGATTTGGAGTAATGTCCTTTTTAAAATGAGCTATTCAGAATTTACCACTATAGTTTTCCAATCCTTTCTCCACACTAACGCGGGCACATTTCCACTAAACTACCCCCTTAACCCGTGTACTCTTAGATAATTTGTCAATAACTTTGAACCCACTCCACACCATCTCAGTCTTGCTTCCTCTACTATCTCATGTACTCCCTATACCCCCCCCCCCCTCTCTTTACCAGATAACTTCATTCTTAACCTTGTTTCTCCTCATGACAGCTAACATGATCCTCACAAACTTCATTCCCATGGCCTCCACTTTCCTTGTTTCTCTTACATTCAATATCCATGTTTTTGCTGCATGTGTGACAAGAGGTACAAAGTACGCCCTGTACGACACTTCCTTCCTCTTCAAGGACACTTCTATTCTCCATAGCAGGTCTATTACGCACCTATAGAACAACTCTCCCTGCTGTCCTTTTCTCATTACATCGTCTCTACTTCCACCTTTCACTTCAATCATGGTTCCAAGATATTTTACCTTCTGTACTTTTCTTAACTCTACTCCAACATTATAGCTTTACTAGGCCTTATCCTCTTCCTTCAATTACGGGAAGATTTGGGTTTGTATCCCAGTCGGGTGTATTGAGGGAGTTTTTCCCTAAATGGTTTTCCCACACTCCCTCCACGCAAATGTGGATACACTTCATCTAAAGTCAAACTTTCCCTTCCCTAACACATTAGCGTAATTAGTGCATATGCGTATAGCCTGAACGGGTAGTAAGACGCGGTGATAAAAAAACAACAAATAACATTGGCGTTAAACTTAGTGATGTTTGATTTTTCAAATTACTTACTTGTGGCATAGGTCTACAGACAGATTTCCTAAAGAAGACAAGCGTATCGTTGGGTTCAATATAGGATTTAAATTTGGTTGCGTCACTCGATCCATTTATTTTCCCACATTCACCTTCCCATTGGGGTAGATAATGTCCTCCATTGTAAGTGTCTAGTTGACCTGTCAGTCTGATGTCATTCTCCCCTGTGTAAACTGTGGCAATGTCGCCCTTGAAATCGTACATCTGAAACAAATACATTAACATGGTTTTTTAATTTAAGATAACTCTCTGTAATAAATTACATCTCCTTAAGGCCCTTGGCCTTGTCAAGTGCAAGTCTAAAACCTATTTTGTGGGTTGGTCGGTGGGAGGGTGAACGGCGTGGTGGGGCTTCACAACCGACCAAAGTATCCTTCCGCGCCAACAAGATCATATGGATCACGGAAAACGTAGATGGTGCTAGCTACCGGACAGGCCTTGCGGGAAAATCATGCGTTTCGAAATATCAGTTTTCTCGAGAACCAGCGAAATTTTTATGTTAATCTTTTCAACACCCCTTCTAAGATAATATATCGATGTTTATTAATTGTTACATTTTCTTATTTTTTTGTTATGAAGCTGGAGTATTCTATTGAAAAATGTAAATTTTATTGATATTTGATAACTGTTAAAAGTATATAGGAGGTGTGTGGATAAAAAGTTAACTTATTCAACATGCTTCTATTCTTGAACCAACCATTTTCGAAAATAAAATTGCAAAACATTACAAATTCTTGAAGATAACTGTTTGTTCCCATGGCTCTGCATTTCCACGCCAAATGAAAAGGGCTAATCGCCTTAAGTCCACATCCTGAAGACTTTGTCATAGAGCAAATGGTTTATGGTATGGAAAATTTTATTATAGTGCATATGGCATGATTAATTCTGTATAGAACACATATCCAGGAAATTCTGTTATAATATACTGTTAATTGCTTAGAGAAACTTTATTATAGGGCACATGACATGAAAAACCCAGTTTTAGTGTCTATATGTGGTTTTAATCAATATTTCTATGTTACAAATGGACTTGGAAACTTTTTTATGTTGCATCTGGCATCGACATCTTTGATGTAGTGAATCCTAGATGCTAAACTTTGTTACAGTGATTCTGTCATAATAAAATACCTGCTTTTGTCATGAAAAACCTTCTTATGAAGCATCTTACATGAAAACATTTGTTATAGATCATCTGGAATGAACAACCCGTTGATAGTGCATCTAGCATGAACAACCTGTTAATAGTGTATCTGGCATGAACAACCTGAATAGTGCATCTAGCATGAACAACCTGTTAATAGTGAATCTGGCATGAAAAACCTGTCAATAGTGCATCTGGCATGAACAACTTTGTTATAGTGCATCTGGAATTTAAAACTTTTATGTAGTGCATATGGCATTAAGAATTTGTTTACAGTAGCTCACTGTTATATGACAACACCATATTTGTAGAAGACAATCACTTACCCTATCGATGAGTCCAAGTTTGTCAAATCTAATCCAGGAGGGCATGAGTTTGTTACCCAACGAAACCAGGGAACTCTCGTAACCAAACATAAACTCTTTGGCTGTCATGGCGACTAATGGATTTGTGTCAGTTTGGCGTATTAATATGTTCAGGCCCATCCTGGTGAAGTAAGATTTGTCCTTTACTACCTGAGCTATACTCTGAAACAATGACAACAAATTAGTAGATAATAAAATTATTAAATTACAATGGATGTTAGTTATTCTTGAAACTTTAAATTTTAGTATTTTTTTAGAGGTGTACCGATTCAGTTAAACCGATTACCGATTGTTTAAAATAATTGCTCATGCTACGATTATTTACATCGATTAATCCCGATAATCGATTATTTATTATATAACTATTGGGAAATAAGCTTAAGAGAATGATAACAGTTAATGTAATTAATACAAAAGGTTTGTATGCATACAAAAATATATTTTATGCATAGCCGGTGAAAGTTGGAACTAGATTGTTATTTTTATCCACGGTTTGAGCTTATATTTCTTTATCTGGTTATTTAATATGTAATCTTTGCATAGCCCGCAATCCAAATACAGTGTGTATATAAGTTTTTTTTAAAAAATTTTAATCACTAAACTCCTACCTAAAAAATTTTGATTAAAATTTTACTTTAAAAATTAATCTATATAATAATCGCTGATTACGACTAACTACAGCTCTGATGGAACAAGGTCGTATCTTTCACGGCAATCTTTGTTCGGGTCCTAGCTGGGTTAGTATACCACCTGATCACCCTAGATTTAAGTACGTTTAAGTTAAAAATCAGCACTAGACTTAAATATTCAAATATCTTGTGTTCATGCATCAGATAATTTAACGTTCCATGTCAAAGATTAGATATAGTTTGATTTAATTGAAAGATAATTTGAATTGAAGATCACAAATTATTATTTAGGATTCATTTATTGCACACTCGTGTTAGTTATGAAATAATGAATATAAATAATGGAGGTTGAGTTGGAGTGACAAGTTCTTCTCTCTCTTTGATTACGTGAGTTTCTAACACACGTCCACTCTGCTGGTGTTATCGCTAGCGGTTTTTATAAAGCCACCGCGAGGGCTTCTTACAGCCCTCATTCTGTACCCTTGAACGATTTCCCCACTTAGAAAGAAATCGCTCAAGGTCGCTTTCCATTGTCACTTAAAAAAGTTGCAACTTGGTTCGGGGAGATCCTTTAAAATTTGTTCTGTTCTTTACTGTTAGTTTTTAAGGATCGTAAATACTAAAAAAACACAATATGGATTGTACCCTTATTTTAGAAAGTGAGGCCAAGTAACGCTCCAGTATGTGCTTCACTAAAACTCCTATAGCCCGCTAAAGTTAATATGAAATATATGTTATTCTTCAAAGGCATTTCCGTGAATAAACCAAGTTGCTTAATATGTAGATTATTCAAAAAATAAATAACAAGTTTCAAGAGGCCAGCTCACGAACGATTACCGGGGAAATTAAATACAAGATCTCACTCGAACCAGAAAATATATGGTAGTATAGCTGCCATTCTTAATTTGACAACGAATTTGAAATCAGACACAGTTTTTTTTAGTTTGGAAATAGATGCTTTACAATTTCATTGTATTTTACTAAACACAGTAAAACATTATGTTTTAAATTTTTCTTGATTCTACTGGGTTTATTTTAAACAGAACACAGAGAACCACACCACGATGCACCGTTTGGTTTCGATCTGTATTTCAAAACTCTAAATACACATATATTATTCATAGTGAGACCGGATAGAATAAAACCTTGGCCTCTCTTGTCAGAGTCAGAGGTACAAACCCTACCTACCTGCAGCTATAGACACTAAAGCTTACTACCAGAACAACCTCTGGTTCCACTTGTGAGAAATGTGGGAAAGATAGCTCATCAGTGGGGTAATGTTGGAAAGAATATAGTCAGACACTAAAGCTTACTACCAGAACAACCTCTGGTTCCACTTGTGGGAAATGTGGGAAAGATAGCTCATCAGTGGGGTAATGTTGGAAAGAATATAGTCAGACACTAAAGCTTACTACCAGAACAACCTCTGGTTCCACTTGTGAGAAATGTGGGAAAGATAGCTCATCAGTGGGGTAATGTTGGAAAGAATATAGTCAGACACTAAAGCTTACTACCAGAACAACCTCTGGTTCCACTTGTGAGAAATGTGGGAAAGATAGCTCACGTTGTTATAAAAGATATTTATAGTTCACTGCAATCAAGACTTTATACCAGAACAACCTCTGGTTCCACCTGTGGGAAATGGGAATAGCTCATCATGGGGTGATGTTGGGAAGAATATGTCAACACTAAAGCTTACTACCAGAACAACCTCTGGTGTCCACCTGTGGGAAAGATAGCTCATCCAGTGGGATGTTGGGAAGAATATAGTCAAACACTAAAGCTTATTACCAGAACAACCTCTGGTTCCACTTGTGGGAAAGATAACTCACCAGTAAGGCGATGTTGGGAAGAATCAATATATCGTCTTCCTTGTGGCCTTCACTCAGTTCTTCAACCCATCGCAGCGGGTGGGAAGGGTTCATAGTCAGAGTCCCATTTGAGTTGAACGTCACGTTCTTATGTTCCAAGTCCTCTCTAAAAAAACAACATAATTTTCTTCATAATATGTCATAGCATATTGTACATATAATAAACACATATATTATATGCTGAGTTCATTGCTACAGTCAAAATTTCTTTGGAAGGGTCTAATCTGAAAGCTTGAAAAGTTATTAGATCTACTTTCACGTGTTCATACGTAAAGTAATGTAATCTTAACCAAAAAAAAATTTTGGCT
This sequence comes from Timema podura, assembly GCA_033556935.1. Classification (NCBI taxonomy): domain Eukaryota; kingdom Metazoa; phylum Arthropoda; class Insecta; order Phasmatodea; family Timematidae; genus Timema; species Timema podura. The sequence goes on from JAVRXN010000010.1 coordinate 109,040,349, forward strand.
GCCAAAAATATGTTTGTATTTTATAGAAATCCCCTTCCAATGTAAATGTGACTTCTAATATATATAATTTTGGGGTGAGCATTGAGGTTTTTTCCGTGATCCAGGTCTTAACATCCATCCGTGCTATCAGTGGATTTATATTAATGATGAAGGTAAAATATGGAAGAAATACACTCACATTTTAGTGGGGGAGACAGAGAAACCATTTAGATAAAAAATCTCGCTATACACATTTGGGATTAAGCCCTAAATTACTCGTCACCAACAAACCATACTTTACAAGATGGACGCCTTTGTCCTGTACACAATTGCACCCATATTAGCGCTAAGAGATGATGGGAAATCCCCGGTTAAAAATCTGTTTACAATATTGTAGTTTTATTAATGGTATTTCTCTTCAATTTATTCTAAGTCTAGATTTTAGTCGGAGAGCATCGCCTCAGATTGGGAAATATCACTGGTCCTCGGGGAATCCCGGGTGATTTAGGGGAACCTCAGATGTTCTCGGGAAAAATCGGCTGTGGTCGGGGAATCTTGTCTGTGTTCGGGAAAAATCGGCTGTGCTAGGGAAGCCTTGATTGCGTTCAGGAATAAAGTGGCTGGAGTCGGGGAGTCTCGTCTGTGTTCGGGAAAAATCAGCTGTGCTAGGGAAGCCTTGATTGCGTTCAGGAACAAAGTGGCTGGGGTCGGGGAATCTCGTCTGTGTTCGGGAAAAATCGGCTGTGCTAGGGAAGCCTTGATTGCGTTCCGGAATAAAGTGGCTGGGGTCGGGGAATCTCGTCTGTATTTGGGAAAAAAACGGCTGTGCTAGGGAAGCCTTGATTGCGTTCCGGAATAAAGTGGCTGGGGTCGGGGAATCTCGTCTGTATTTGGGAAAAAACGGCTGTGCTAGGGAAGCCTTGATTGCGTTCAGGAATAAAGTGGCTGGGGTCGGGGAATCTCGTCTGTGTTCGGGAAAAATCGGCTGTGCCAGGGAAGCCTTGATTGCGTTCAGGAATAAAGTGGCTGGGGTCGGGGAATCTCGTCTGTGTTCGGGAAAAAACGGTTGTGCTAGGGAAGCCTTGATTGCGTTCAGGAATAAAGTGGCTGTGTTCAGGGAATCTTGACTCCATTCGGGAAAAATTGGCTGTGTTCGGGAAACCCTTCCTTTTTTTTTAGGGGAACCTTTGTTGTTTTCAAATTTCAAAAGGACTTAAATAATATGATACAAGTAACAGGATCAATAGGATAAACAGTCGACGTATGTCGTCTTGGGGTGGATGTCTTGCTTCAGGACTCGTTGTTCTTCGGTTCAAACCCAACCGGGGTTGATGGATTTTTTCTTGAGCGATAAAAATACGCAGAACAACTTCCTTCAGAGGGCAAGTAAAGCCGTCAGTCTCATGTTGATTGTAACATGTAAAAGATCCCTGGAAGGTATGTGGAAATACCTTTCCGGCAAAATTGGTAAGTCCTTTCGTTCTCACGCATAGAAATTCTCGTGTACTGATATAATCAGTCGGTTCAGAAAGTTCATGATAAATGACTCAACTAAATAAATAAATTAATAAAATAAAATAAATAGTAGACCTATTAATACTAACTACCAGCAAATTAACTACTTAACATAAATAACAGGATGAGGAAAGCTACTATTTTATTATTACCATAAGTAATTTAAGTTATCTAACCTAACAACCAAATTAGGAGGGTAATCATTTTACCAGTATTATTAGCGACTTAAGTAATCTAACCTAAAACGGGATAAGGAGAGTGTATCAATTACGGATGAAAAGCTAGTTTAATTACAGAATCTAACAAAACAGAATGAGGCTCGTGAATAGTGCAAGTACAGATTATTAGTGAGAGATTGATAAATTAGTGCCAGTATTGACTATCAGTGACGTTATCTAGCTAACCAGAAGGGACAATATAAAAATTAAATAATATCAAGGAATTATAAATTACGAAAGCAGAATATTGAAGAAACACTAATGAACCCGCTACAGATCAAAGTCCCCTTCCTTCCGGTTCAATGTTTGTGACACATGCCATAGGACCAGCCTTGTTTGGGATGATCTATAATTCATTCACGACCTTAGTCTACTTGGATGATAGCTCGAAAAGTTACTAGAAATAGTCCCTGATATATCACTACGCCAACAGCTGACATCTATCACTTTGGATAACTGTAATGAAAGCAGATGGTAATGTATGAATGTGATAGTTAACCACAGTAATTTAGGCCAATATTATTTATATATTAATTTGAGACAAAAGGCTTTTTTTTATCGTTTTATTCCACTTAAAAAAATTATTATTCACAGCACTTCCTCTAAAGGTCTAACGAAAATAGCTTCAAAATGGCGACCGATGAATTTAAACCATGTGTTTGAACATGACGGAAACAAGTTTTTTACGATGATACACCCACGCAGTGGATACAAATATTTTTTTCAGTTAAATATTTCAAAATACGATAAAATAATCATAGAGTAATTTACAACATATACAAAAAAATGACAAGTATTTTCTCTTTTACAATAAATACGATGCCTGTATTAAAAGGTATTAATATAAGCACTAGATTACACGGTCAATAACGTTCCAAAATTAAGAATAAGCACTTTTAATTGTGTTTAAAATATTGTTTCGAGTTGGATAAAAAGAAATTATTAAAAGTTATGAAATATTATGAGAAGTTATTTTAAATGTAAAATATAACAGGTAATTAAAAAACTTAAAATTTACACCAAAACAACAGTGCTATTTTACAAGTGTTGGCAAACCAAAATCTAAAAATATGATTTTTGAACTATCATCCAATTAAAAACCTATCATGAACAGACTCTAGATGTTTTAATAGAGTGTGTGATGATGATAATAATAATGCTTGGATTTCGGTCCTTCCGGCCAAAGTGGTTATAATAATTGTCATCTTTAATTAGCACGAGGTCAGTAACCAGCGTGATGAGAAGTTTAAGGTTAGGTTAGTTTAGTTTGTTTATCAAAAACCACGTCTTGATACTCTCAATACGTAGAGATGGCCGAAGAAAATGTTTACATGGAATATAATTTGATTAATCATTTACGGAAATTGTTATGACAATTCCCCCCTCACCTCATATCACTCATTACTTGTTCAGGCCACCCGTTACGCTAATGATCAAGGGATGAGGAAGATATAATTTAAATAAAATATACCCGCATTTTATTGGAGGGAGAGTGAGAAATTATTTAGGATAGAGTACACCCTATCGGGATTCGAACCCAGTTATATCCAGTTATATCCAATACAGTTTATAATGAGAGTGATGCCTTAGACCATTCAACCACTGAAGAGGGTTAAACAGTTTTTTTAATATCTGTTATCAAAGTAATAGAATTTGAACATAGATTTTTTTTAATTAAAAAATAAATTTTTGTTAAAATGCCAAAATACTCATGACGAATATTTAGGAACTGTTGAGATTACTTAATGCAGAAAATCAAACTAAACGCGTATAATGAAGCAGAGTAGGATTCAAGGGGGGAGGCGCCCCCCTCACCCCTCAAATGGTCAGGAGATGATTAAAGAATTTGAATACAGACGAAATCAACACATCGGAGCGGATCAACAGAAAAGGAAGCATGAAAAGAGACAGGTGAATGAACAAGAATTTATAATATAACAGGAAAATTCAGATTGAGGTGTTGCAAAGATTGTTAGGGGTAATTGGCAGGGTCATTGTTGCGTCTAATCAAGACATGACTGAGTACAACAATGGTGGAAAGTAGACCTGTTGGTTTGGCGCTCTTCTACATGTTCACCATGATATCATTTTATACCTACAAGTAATTGAGTGGCTTGCCAGAGCTAGCAAACACAGAATGGTCATGTAGCCTAAATTTAAGAAATTCAGTATAACTGTTTTAATTAGAAGTCCAAGAGATATCTAAAAAAAAATTAGAGTTATCCAAAATTCAAGTTGACCATTTCTATGAGTATCTAGGCATCTGGTCCACAAGAAAGCATTAACCTCAAAATATGCTACATATAAACACATACATTTTATATATGCTATATAAAACACACATACACAATATAGGATTATACATACAGAATAACCAAGAAAATGTAAACAAAAAATATAAAAACTTGGAAAAACTAACATAAAAATCGCAGACTTAAATCATTGAAGACGCGCAATATGAAATTTTATTATACCAGTACCTTTAGCTTATACAAATTTGTATATGTATATATGGACCCCCTATGGGGTCTCTAACCCTGGCCTTTCTACACCCTTGCTATTCATACTGTAAAACACTCCTATAATATATAGTAAAATAGTTGAGAAATTTTCAAGAAACATAAAATTTTCAAAAGTTAGTCACTAAAAAAATACACTTAAGTGAAATTTCTTCCAAAAATTAGGTGTACATTGTTATTTGTCATGTCGGATACACCCCAGATATCCATTTTAAACAAAATTGATAAAGCCATTTTCAGAAAATTTCAAATTATTAAACAATAGTCATCAGTAAATAACCCTTATTTTAAGGGATAGAATTAAAATGTAAGAAAACGGCCCAAGGTAGAACCATATAATACCGTAATATAGAGATTGAATAGAATCCATAAAACCGTTTCGGTTGTTTAACAGACAAACAAACCGAGGGACACACATTAATGTCAATATTATTCATAATCTAGAGGTTGAGTTTTTTTTAACAACTAAAATATTTCTCTTTAGATGAGAAAGTAAACATAGATATGTTGAAAAAGAATAAATTGGTTTGTAAACAAAACTATGTAATAATAATATTATTATCTTAAAGCTTACACATAAGTGAATATAATATTGTTAATACTAGCAGTATTTACATTATTACTACCCACACCATTGAGCACATGGTCAAGAACATTTAAGTCTGGTCTGCTGGTTTGCTGGGGACGTTGGGGTTTGAATCCCTGCTGAATGTAATTAAGGTAGTTTTTCCTAAATTATTTTCCACTATACTATCACACAAATGTGGGTATATATCTTCTACATTCTACCTCTATCATTCTAACAACAACAGCTTAATTAGTAGACTACTTATACATATAACTGAATAGGTAGTGAAACGCGGGTAAATAATAAACAAACATTTCACCTCTTTTGGTGTATCGTAGGTAATAGTTTCTGCTGGTGGTTCTTTTACTGAACAGAGGTGTCAAATGTATATCTACGTTCTTTTAATATTCTACATATTTTTATATTACTTGCACTAATATTATATTAGCAACATGCCACTATTATTTTACCACTGATTTCCTTCTCCAATTAAAACCTCGAACCTTGTATTAACTAGTATTTCTGTTAACATTTTCTATACGATTTAAACTTTTCATAGTTACAAATTAATGTTTTGAGTATTTAGACGTGTTGATATAGTGGGTGGGGTAAGGGTAGTAGACCTACCTATCTACATAAACTACAAACTCCATATCTTACAGTTGTTCTTTATTCTTGTTAATTCCTCAAGTAACATCTTACAGGTGATAGAAAAAACTTTTTCTTCCCTTATCGGACTCCACCTACTCGGCTCATTTCGAGGAACATCCTTTGTTTTTTAATACCATATGAATGTAGGGAAATAAAGGCATTTGAAATTTTGAAAGAACTAATTTTACAAACGAAATTTAACAAGGTGCATTTTGATGAAATCATTAACTAGTGTTTGGTTGATGACATATAAAATAATTAAAACTATAGCAAAAGTCAAAAAAACTATAACATAAAGTTTTTATATGTATATGTAGACCTTTTAAAGGGAGTCTAACAAATTCCAGGGGAGATCTAGACCCCCTTCTTTCTAAGCTCTTGCCGATCAGTTTTTCTCACAAAAGACTCCAGCGAGAAACCACCTTGAAGTGAAGACATTAGTGTCCAAGCGCCTTAGGGCCAAGTCAAGAAGGTCCACTACAACACTACGCACTTTCCACAAGGTTTGTTCATCATTATTGCTCTACACCGCGATAACTGTGACTAGACCTTACAGATTAATCGATTTGACCTCATTGAAGTAATAAAAAAACCTGGCCTTTATAAAATACGTCCTCGATTTAACATACACTCGTAGTCATTTAGAGTTAGGCAAGTGTTCACAATTATTGGCAATCTAAAGTATACGTTTGAAAAATAGATCCTGGTAGTAAAATGGATCTTAGGGCTCTACAAGATTGCATGGGTGGGCACACCGTCTAAATGTCAGGCTCAACTAGTTTTGCTTTAGCGGTGACGGAGAAGGTGGTATGCAATAGCAAGGCTCAGGATTATATGCAACACCAAGGCTTAGGGCAGTACTCAATCGCGAAGCTAAGGATGGTATGCAATAGTGATGATGAAGGTGGTATGCGATAGCAAACCATAGGGAGGTATTCAGTAGCGAGGCTGAATATGGCATGAAATAGTTATGTTGAAGGTGGTATGCGATAGCAAACCATAGGGAGGTATTCAGTAGCGAGGCTGAATATGGCATGAAATAGTTATGTTGAAGGTGGTATGAAATAGCAAGGTTGAAGGTCGTATAAAGTAGTGAGGCTGAAGGTGGTATTAAATAGTGAGGCTGAAGGTGGTATTAAATAGTGAGGCTGAAGGTGGTATGTAATAGCAAGGCTGATGGCAGTCTTCAATAGTGAAGTTGAAGATAGTATGAAGTAGCAAGGCCTAAGGTGGTATGAAATAGTGAGGCTGAAGATGGTATGAAAAATGGGGTGTGGCTGTGTCATGGACACGGCCGTGTGTTGTACGTGAATACGTTTATGTAACGGATTATATTTTCCCCTCCACCGCGCGCGATGCGTCACTGTTCTCGCTTATCGTAATGAATTCTTTGATCCTTTAGCTATCCAGTGGTATAATTTAATTTTGGATGTAGAGGAAAGATTCGGAACTACAACACCAAACTGTATCCCCCGATTTTGTTATCATTAGGTTTTTTGGATTGCCCCCGTATGGTAGCAAATTTAAAGACGTATTCACGTCAAAAGCTAGTCCGAAAGTGGTATGTGAGGCATAGGCTGGAGGCAGTATGCCTCTGGGACATTTTCTACCAGACCAGAGAAATAACTGACAGGTCAAGCATAGACCACTCACTTGTATACATAAGGGCCAACTTCCTGCACTCGTAACTTTTCTTCTCCAGACAGAAACTTTTCCTTATTGGTGACATTGAAGAGGAAGACTCGTAAATATAGATCCACCTCAGGGCGACGCCACATTTCAAACACTTCCCCACCTTCCGAAAACAACAGTTTCTGAAATTAGACAAACAGGATAATTACAAGCTTTTTATATTTAGTAAAGCCATTAGTAGTATTATAATCATGATTATTGTTGAAGGCGCATCAACATTTTACCATAACCGTTTTGGTGGTTGAATGGTCTAAAGTCATCAGTTGAGCTAGTGAATGGACTGATGATGAAGGGAATATCTGGGCTCGAATCTCGGTTGGATGTTTTTTCCCCCCTAGATGGTTTTCCACTCTCCATCCACGCAAATATTAGTACTCATCCTCTAGTTTCAACCTTCCTCATCCGTAGTACATTAGTGCAATTAGTACATATTAATATAACCCAAATTGATTATAAGATGTAATGCTAAAAAAAAAGTTTACATTTTGATAGCATTTGTTTGAACAACAAAATACAATCGTCTCAAAGATGAGCATGAGAAACCAGATTTAGACAGCTTTGATTTTGTAAATGAACTGAGACCTTAAGCTCGACAGAATAGGTCCAGGAACAAACCAGAATCCAGGTGGTTGGAGCGGTTAAAACACTCCCGCTAGCAATTAGATGTAAATTCAAGGTAAATGTTTGTATTAATTTACCCGACTGGATAGTAACGTTGATATATGAACAGTTATGATGCGATTTATAGCCCAGGCGGATCAATAAGTTTAAAATTTGGTAAAATCTACATATAGGCAACCAAATAAGTGTATAAAATTAGCTATGCTCTAGGAGCATCTTTTGTCCTCATTATTGAACCTTTCTCTCCCGCCTTGTATCTAGGCAACCCAACAGGTCTATATAGTTAGCCGTACACTAGGAGCATCTTTTGTCCTCACCATTGAACCTCGCTCTCCCGCCTGGTAGATAGGCAGCTCGCCAAGTAAGATTAATGAAAGTAGCCTAGCTCAACCATTCCTTAGTTCTTTTTTCTAGTTAAATGGTGCTCAAGTTTATATTGGTTAAACCTTCCCTCCTCGTCTCCCACTTCCTCATACTTAATATATCTCTATTCCTCCTTAATTTAAAAATATTATGTTCCTAGATCCATTAATATAAATATTCACAAATTATAATCTTATAAGGTGACCTGGTGGTCTAGGGGTAAGATGTCAAACCTCTGTGTTGGGGGTCCGGTGTTCAATCCTTACTCCCGGCACTGATTTATCTGATTGCCAAACCCTTCCTTCAACTCTGAAAGAACGTGTCTTAATCACAACTTATGAATGTGAGGAATGCCAGGCCTCCACCGTGGTTCGGATTCCACGTTAAACTGTAAGTCCTCCATTTCATCTCTCAATCACTCTACCATTACACATTAGCGTAAGTGCGTATAACCAGAACGTGTAGTAAGATGCGATGATGATGATAATGATAAAAATAATAATAAAAGTATATAAAACATACAAATACAGTTTTAAATTCAAACATATGATTTACAAATATTTGTTGAAACAATGGCATTTAAATTTATTTAGTTAATTTATTCATTTAGATAGTTATATTTAGTTATTTCTAAGATCAGTAAAATATTTTTGTGGGATCTAAATATAATTAAACAAAGGGGGTAGGTTAGAGAAAGGGAAAAAAACCCATCATTTGTATGGATGGAGAGGGGAACACCACTCTAATTAAACCTAGTCCGGATTCGAGCCACAACCTTCCCGTCACTTCCAAACCAGATTACATGAAGCTGATGTCTAGTCCTCATTCCCATCAGTGCGAGATGAATATGAGCTATTAACTAAAGTATCCTAGTGAAGTAAAAAACACGCTTACCCATTTAAAGATTAACTCGTATGGATTGAGAACGAGTATTAAACAGCCGGAAGTTATCGACATGATTCCAATCAGCATAAGAAGAAATGAACCTGCAAAAAAAAACCAAACAGAATAAAAAATTAAGCTTACATTTAAATACTGTTTTATATAAATTTGACTTTATGTCTTGTAACTCAATTGGAGTCCCACGATAATAAAGGCTTCCTATAGGACTACAGATTTTGTCGTGGAAATTGGCATTATCGGTGAGTTATGAAGACTATTTTTTCCCTAATTTTGGTACGCTTATTTCCAGAGGTATGCTAAGGATTTCAAAGGATACATGATCTACCAAAGATACAATTCAAGAGGATATCAAAAAACAGAATTCGTGCAGGTAATGTTTGCTATTATTAATTTGTCAAGCTGTTGTCACCTCATTTTCTTTTTCCAAACAATAAACTGTGAATATAGATAACAATAATGTTACCAGATATTATTTAGGGATGTGAACCGTGATCTCTCACTCTATACCGGAATATTAAATTAAGAGTCTTTGAGAACAAAGTACTGATAATCTATTTTTACCTAAAAGAACCAAATAGAAAAGTGGGAAAAGTTACACAATAAACAAATGGTTTGAATGCATTCTCAAATGTATTAAGGATAATCAAAGATCGCAGAATGAGGTGGGGTGGTCACGTGGCACGTATGGGTGATGACAGGCGTGTGCACAAAATATTAGTTGGGAAACCTGGAGAAACAAGAAACCTTGGTAATTCCAGACGTTAATGAGAGAATAGTGGGAAAATTTATTTGTAAGAGGTTGTGTGTCAGGTTAGGGATTGGATGGAGGTTTCTCAGGATAGGGCTGATTTGTGATCTTACTGTGTCGTTCTTGAGGTCATGAACTTTCGAACTACTTTAGGAGCGAGTTAGTTAGCTACTCGTTGCACCTTTGAGATTTATTAATCAAAACACATTTTTAGAGAAATAGCAATCTTTTTTCTCATCTTGTCCCAAATTGTCTGAAAGCAGCTAAACTATCTCCCTGCCTTCTGTGTCTCTTTTAAAGATCCTTCTCGTCCTCTCCCAAACTGTCTGAAAGCAGCTAAACTATCTCCTTGAACTTTCTGTGTCTCTTTTAAAGATCCTTCTCGTCCTCTCCCAAACTGTCTGAAAGCAGCTAAACTAGCTCCTTGAACTTTCTGTGTCTCTTTTAAAGATCCTTCTCGTCCTCTCCCAAACTGTCTGAAAGCAGCTAAACTAGCTCCTTGAACTTTCTGTGTCTCTTTTAAAGATCCTTCTCGTCCTCTCCCAAACTGTCTGAAAGCAGCTAAACTAGCTCCTTGAACTTTCTGTGTCTCTTTTAAAGATGCTTCTAGTCCTCTCCCAAACTGTCTGAAAGCAGCTAAACTAGCTCCTTGAACTTTCTGTGTCTCTTTTAAAGATCCTTCTCGTCCTCTCCCAAACTGTCTGAAAGCAGCTAAACTAGCTCCTTGAACTTTCTGTGTCTCTTTTAAAGATCCTTCTCGTCCTCTCCCAAACTGTCTGAAAGCAGCTAAACTACTCCTTGAACTTTCTGTGTCTCTTTTAAAGATCCTTCTCGTCCTCTCCCAAACTGTCTGAAAGCAGCTAAACTACCTCCTTGAACTTTCTGTGTCCTTTTTGAAGATACTTCTCGTCTCACTTCTCTCTCCACGTCTATTTTGCTGTTATCGTGCTTCTCCTCCCAAATTGTAAGTTTTACGTTGCATAGATTAGAGAGGTAATGAGAAATGTTGAAATTTAAAAAAAATATAATAAAAACGGAGAAGAAAATCTGGTTGCCTTTTCGCCCACAAGGTCTACGTTCTCTTCTTTGTTGACATTGGTGACAAATTGTTCTCTACAAGCTGACAAAAGAGACTAGTTCACAGAAGGTCGGGTTACAAACCAACATTATGAAATAGTTGGAAAACAAGTTCTACTACGCATTAGCTCGTCTTGTTTACACATTGTATGTTCGTCTAGGTTATTTGTGGCTTATTATATAACTCAATTCTAGGCCAACCCTTATATGTTTGTTTTAAGAAGAGGAAGAAGGAGGAATTAGCCGTGTACTTTCTAAACAAAGATGTAATCTCTAAAACCAATCAGAACATTTCTACAAATATCATTTCAACCCATTTCATTTAATTTAAACCAAATTCAGTCTATACATTATATATCCTTTTTACAGAATGATTTGAAATGATGATTTTAATTCCTGGCTCCGAGGTATCAATTTAATTTGTAAATTTAGAAAAAAGATAAATTTTATTCGCTCTTAAAGAAAACTTGGTAACGAATAGTATTTCTTTTGGAAATGATTAATTTAATATTAAATTTTGTTTTAAAAATTAAAATCGATATATGTTAATATTTATCAAATCTAGATATTAATAAAACCATGTATTTATAGGAAACTCTTTTCTTTTAACTCAAACACACACACACAGATTTAAATCCAACTTTTAACGTATTGAGTAGATTAGACTGCCGATGATGGGGAGATCGAGGTTCGAATCACGGTCGGGTGTACTGAAGATGGTTTTTACAAAATAGTTTTCCCCTCTCTTTTCACAAAAATGCTGGTACACTTAATATAAATATAGCCTTCCTAATTCCTAAAAATATCATCGTATTTAGTACAGAGACGTATAACCCGAACTGGTGATAACACGGTGATAACAAATAAAAGTTATCTGAGGTTTCAAACCTTTCGTTGACTCATTCTTATTTACTTTTACGTAACTTAAGGGAGGTTTACAATCTAATTCTCTGATTGAACTTGCCACAAAGTGTGGGACATGTTCTGGTAGTGGTAGGAGATGAAGTTAGTTTTTTTAATGAAAAAAGATACTTAACTGGTGCTAGAGATTTTAAATAAGGGCCTAGAATTTTAAGAAATGAAATATTTTGCTTGGTAGCTCTTTACTTTTTAAGTTTGTTTATTCTAAATAATTATATAAAAAGGCTTTCCTCTTCGTTCCCAATATTATATAATACGAAAGAGAGCCATATTAGATCTAAAAATAGTTCCATTCAACCAAATATTGCTATTAACTTGTAACGATTCCGTTCCAATTTTTTGTAATACGGTTCCGATTACAATTACAATTAACTACAAATAATTATTTCTTTATCATCAGTTAATTATATTCCTCTCAAAGGTTTGGATTATTTCAGTAGATATGAATGAGTAGAATCCTATATTTCTTGAATCTGAATTTTAAATTTTTCTTTGAATATTGAATCCCAATTTTAATCCTTGATTTTTTAATTTAAAAAAAGTTGAGTGAAATTGTTATCATTGACACATGTTATTTTGTTTGTCAAGTCTATTAGGTAATAAACAACAAAAATAACATTTTTTTTAGTAAATTAATTATATTAATAAAATTTTGAACTATTTAGTGATTTTGTTTCTCTCCCAACTACACAAGTCTATATAATTACTTTACTAATTAATTAAAATTGTTATATCAAATCAAAGTCCTCATAATTGTTTTCGAGATACTTTTGTTTTATTCAAAGGATTTTAGGAATCGAGGTTTCGAACATCCCATCTCTAATTATTTGAGACGGAGGCCTGAGCACTACCTACCCTCACTATAATAGCTCGATAACTTGTAATATTTAAACTTGCTAGACTGGGGGTTAGCCTCTGGCTGAAAATTCCCTTTTACTGCTTTTCCATACACGCAACGCTTGCACTTTTACCCCACTTTTTACATCTGCTCATCCCGCAACGGTGGTCACATGGTGTAACACGTCACTCTCAAGTTGGAATTGAGTGCCGATGACAGGGAGATTGGGGTTCGAATCTGGGTCGGATGAAACTGAGGGTGGTTGTTCCCAAATTATTTCACATTCTCTCCCCGCACAAATGCAGGTATCTACATTTCCTCTAAAAAATTTACACCTTCTTCATACCTATTCCTTTAGCCTGATTAAATTTAAAATATACGTGTTTCATGTTTTATATTTTATCGTTCTACGGTAGTATTTTTTTATCTGCATGTTTTTAGGAAGATTTCTAAAGTAATTTTCATAAATAACTCAAATAACCGAAACTGTGCATTAAAAAAAAATCAATATATAATATATTTGACGTAGTAAGACTTTTTTTTTAAACTATTCAATAATTAACACGTTTTTACCTGCACTAGAAGCCCTGCAGTGGAGGGGGGGGGAGCCATCATTATTGTCTTGTCAGATTTGACATTCGTAAAGAGATCAAACTTCGATTCCATTTCAAGTGTACTGATATTTATACTCCTTAATTTTTTCTCACTTTTCTTCGATGCAAATGTGGATAAACTTTCTCTACCAAATTCAACCTCCCTCATCCCTAGCCCTTTAGTGTAGATATAGAGGTATGGGGGATGGGTAGTATGACGCGTATCCCTGAAATAGCCTATACATTTTTTTGGGTGGAAAAATAATAATAATAATAATAACAATAATTATAATAAATAGATTTATTTTCGCTGTAATTTTTATAGTAGTTACTGTGGTGGTTATTGCATGTGATTTGCCATAAAACTTTTAGTAAAACTGTCCCTACTGAAACAAGTACATACACAAAAATCTAAAGGGACTTAGGTATTGTATATCCGAGCCCTTAGCTCCATGTTTACAAAACCTTTTTCAAGTCACGTCACACACACCTTTTGGTCCATAGCCTAACTAATGTAGCCCTTTTGGGGTCATGACCTAGCGAATATAACCTTTTAGGAGCCATTGCTTAATCAATGTACCATTTTTGTGGCCATGACCTATCTAACGTACTCCTTTTGGAGCTATGGCCTACCTCTTACAGCCTTTCACACACACACACACACACACACACACACACACACACACACACACACACACACACAACACACACACACACACACCCACACACACACACACCACACACACACCCACACACACACCCACACACACCCACACACACACCCACACTCACACACACACCCCACACACACACACCACACACAATTAAAACCATAACCATCTATCTATACTGTAAATATTAAACTATAGTTCCAAACTTTAATAAAACGTTAATGGTAAGCTAAACAAATGGAAAGAAGGGCTGATGAAAGTCCATGACATTAAGTTAAAATTTGGGGCTTAATGTGTTTATCGGACTTAGTATTATCCAAAAATATATTTTTATTATTAAATCTTAGTGGGGTATCGTGAGCCACTCCCCCCTAAATAATTCTCGTACCACTGGGGGTACACGTACCACAGTTTGGTAAATAATGGCCTAACTGTTTCGGTGAGTAGTCTTTTTAGGTTTGTCAATAGAGGGTCAGCATTGTGAGTATATTCAATAAATGAGTTTATATTATAATTTTTTTTAATTATTCTAGTAGCTAACACACATGATAGTAGGCCTACCGTAGCTAAACAGTCTATCAACACTTGTATTTACGGTATTTATTATGACAGGGTGTCTACTATCCGGGGAAATCCGGGAAAACTGGAACAAACTGGGAATTTGAAGTGGTCGGGAAAAAACGGGAATAAGTCAGGAATTTGGTAAATTATTTAAAAAAAAATCCGGGAAAATGTTGTTTTACTCAAAATATGAAATATAATAATCATCAAATAACAATGTGATTCAAACTGTCTTTTTTTTAGCTGTATAATATATTTTATAATTCCTAGTAGACTATGTTAATACAAATAAAAATCACAAGTTTGTATACATTTTAAAACTTAATATTATTCATAAAAAATATGAATAAAAAATGGGTGTGTGTGTGTGTGTGGGGGGGGGGGGATTAGTAGAAGGGTGTGACATACCTCGAGTCGAGAATTTTAGGAAATGATCGTGGTAAATCAGGGGAAAAGTCAGGAATTTCATTGGTCAAATTGAGTAGACACCATTATATGACCAAGTTACCCCTGTTATTCAGTTTTGCCAATGCAGCAGACAAAGATAGAGTTAGGTTGAACTCGGATGTTATCACTTTAAACAGCGTTTGTATAATTATTTTATCTCTGGTTTATGCTATAGTTTTGGTGTTTTGAAAATGTGCGTTAAATACCTCCTTTCCTTCTTTCTCAAACAAATAAGCAACAAACCCGAAAACAAAGTGGATAGTTGTTTTTCAATGTCACTCGATTGCTGAAGGTAAAATAGAAATACCATGCGACATTGGTGGTAATAAAAGCACCTGCATTTCTACAAAACTTAAAGGAAGCCTTATGTAGTCTTGAAAGTATTCTTCAAACGTGGAGGGATACTACGGACTTTTTTTAGGGCTCTTGATCACGATTCTAACACCTGTAAGCCTTGTAGAAGCAAGAGCCGCTAGTTAAAAACTCCTTCGTTCATGAGTCTAACACGTGTAGGCCTGGTAGAAGCAAGAGCCGCTAGTTCAAAACTCCTTCGTTCATGACTCTAACACGTGTAGGCCTGGTAGAAGCAAGAGCCGCTAGTTCAAAACTCCTTCGTTCACGAGTCTAACACGTGTAAACCTGGTAGAAGCAAGAGCCGCTAGTTCAAAACTCCTTCGTTCATGAGTCTAACACGTGTAGGCCTGGTAGAAGCAAGAGCCGCTAGTTCAAAACTCCTTCGTTCACGTATCTATCACGTGTAGGCCTGGTAGAAGCAAGAGCCGCTAGTTCAAAACTCCTTCGTTCATGAGTCTAACACGTGTAAACCTGGTAGAAGCAAGAGCCGCTAGTTAAAAACTCCTTCGTTCACGTATCTATCACGTGTAGGCCTGGTAGAAGCAAGAGCCGCTAGTTCAAAACTCCTTCGTTCACGAATCTATCACGTGTAGGCCTGGTAGAAGCAAGAACCGCTAGTTCAAAACATCTTTGTTCACGATTCTAACACCTGTAAGCCTTGTAGAAGCAAGAGCCGCTAGTTCAAAACTCCTTCGTTCATGAGTCTAACACCTGTAAGCCTTGTAGAAGCAAGAGCCGCTAGTTAAAAACTCCTTCGTTCATGAGTCTAACACGTGTAGGCCTGGTAGAAGCAAGAGCCGCTAGTTAAAAACTCCTTCGTTCATGAGTCTAACACGTGTAGGCCTGGTAGAAGCAAGAGCCGCTAGTTCAAAACTCCTTCGTTCATGAGTCTAACACGTGTAGGCCTGGTAGAAGCAAGAGCCGCTAGTTCAAAACTCCTTCGTTCATGAGTCTAACACGTGTAAACCTGGTAGAAGCAAGAGCCGCTAGTTCAAAACTCCAGCGCGTGTAGGTCTGGTAGAAGCAAGCGGGGTATTGTGACATAACACGACTCATCTGGTTTGGCCTTTGCCCGCGGCACTCTGTGTGGTAGGTCGGAACCTAAGGTCGACCTATTTGTAGGTCAATGAGTGAAACTTGGACCGTTGCCTCGCGGTCTAGAGGGCAAATAAAGGGTTACGAAATATCCAAACACAACCAAACTATCAATGGAGCGGCAACTCTCAGGCTGTTGGCTTTAAATTGATCTTGTTTATGAGGTATAAGATATAGTGACAGTGATGGCTAGCCTTAGAGGCAAGGATGTTGAGGATGAATAGTGACAGTGATGGCTAACCTTAGAGGCAAGGAAGTGGAGGGTGGATAGTGTTAGTGCTAACTAACCTGAGATTAAATGCGGTTACACTTCTATCCTACTATCAAAAATATTATTATAAATATGGGGATGGCACTGACGTGTAATAAGACACGCAGCAAGATAGAGGAAGTATTAAAAAAAGGACAAAACTAAACATAGAAACCTTTTTTATTTGACAAAATATTATTACTTCTTGTAGGAAGGAGCTTTTAAAATATACACTTTTTTTTGCTGTCAACATTGATAATATTTTATATTTCTTTTTGTTTTTCTTAAATAAGTATTGATAGTATCTGCCACAAGTGTATATACGTACGAATCTATGAAACTAGTTTTAGTAAAATTAATAACGTCCTGGGTTAAAGTGATTACCTCATGATCCAATATTCATGGGTTCAAACCTATCAAAGGTCAACCGATTTTTATCAAGCGATTAAAATCCGTACCACAACTTTTTTCGGAAGAGATGTAAGGCTGTTGGTCTCATGTCGATTGTGGAATGTAAAAGAACCTTAGAAGGTATGTTAAAAATACCTTTCCTGGCAACATTGGTAGGCCCTTTCGCTCTCGTTCATAGAAATTCTCGTGTGCTGATATATTCAGTAGGTTAAGAAAGCGCACGTTAAATGAATTGAGAAAAAAAATACTAACTTCAATGAATGTAAGATTCGGTACTTTCTACTGGAATCTTACCATTATTCCCACATTCTAACTCGACCTTCCGCAATTCCATAAGTTTGTTCCTTACCCTGTGACCTTAGACATGGTTGAGAGCACTAAGTACTAGATCAACCACTCTGAAAGGTGAAGGTTGAGTTCCTGGGAGGGAAGTACCTTGGTCTTGACGTATCTAGAGGGCTTAACATATTATTAGTAGTTCGTCCTAATGGCGTAGCGCACGCGTTAATAAGCTGCCGTGCACGAAGGTACAAGCAATTAAATGAACGAGGATTTACTTTTTTGATTAGCAAGCTCAACACGGGCGCTATTGACGACTCAATCCAAGGGATACGGATGTGGAGAGTGGTTTCAAGGAAATGCAGCCACTTTTTTATTTTATTTGTACCACTGCTTATAACTACCAACAAATTATTTGGTTATAATTAGGAGGACGCACTGCATCTTAGTTATTATTGAAGATAAACTCAAATTATCTTCTCGATCAGTAGTTCTCAACCTTTTTACGCTTGCCTACCCCTTGGCAGATCATTTCTATGAATTGTTACCTTAATATCAGCTAAATGTTTAGTGTATATATTTACATTCAATTAATTAATCAATTTATTAATAATTATAAAAATTATTTTATATTTTAAATTGAAATAATATTCTCAAAGTCAAATATAGAAGAAAACTCGCAACCACCTCTCTATACAGCGTTGAGTTAATTTCTCCACTTTTAACTGATTCTTTGTCTTACACTGCTGGCATATGTAACTTTTTCCATCATTATTCAAATATTTTCACGTACCCCCAAAAGTCCTGGTACGTACCCCACCGCTATTCTAGAGGAATTCAATTTTCAAAAAATGTCTAAGGCAATACTTTCAGACTACACTTTTAACTGTCGTAACACGCTTTGGTGGCCACATGGTATAAGGCTTCACTCGGTAGTTGACTGGACTGTAGATGACGGGGAGATCGAGGTTTGAATCTCGGTCGGGTGTACTTAGGGTGGATTTTCCAAAGTGGTTTTTCACTCTCCCTCCACGCAAATGTTTAACCATTAGCGTAATTAGCTTATAAGCGTATAGCCTGGACGGGTAGTAAGATGCGGTGCTAAAAAAACTTATAAAATTTACAATTTTAATATTATTACTATTACCACCGCGTCTTACTACCCGTTTGGGTTATACGCACTTACGCTAATGTGCAATGGTAGGGTGATTGTGAAATGAAATGGAGGACCTACAGTTTAACGTGGGATCCGAACCACGGTGGAGGCCTGGCCTTCCTCACATTCATAAGTTGTGATTAATAGACGTCTTTTCAGAGGCGAAGGAAGGGTTTGGCAATAATATAAATCTATGTCAGGACCGAGGATTGAACCCCAGACCCCCAGCACAAAAGTCTGACACCTTACCCCTAGACCGCCAGGTCACCAACAAATGTACTATAAGGTTCAATGGTTAACAGAAGGTTTCGGCAACCTTTTCGGGGCCTCGATCGATTTTTATATTTATCAAAGGTCCCGCGGTCACCCTTTGTTCCCCCAATTTACTTTTCTTGTTTTCTATAAGTCTTGTATTTATTCCTTAATTTCAATATTTCCTCCAATACTTACATTCCTGCCTTTATAGAAAGCACATCAAATAAATAAAATGTACACTCCGTTTATTCCGAAAAGGTAACAAGCAGCCTTACCTTGATTGATTCCACTATGGCCCTATCTTATGAGCTGTACCATAGTGGAATAATGCAAAGTAAGCTTGCCTTTTCGTGACGATGTAGTTTTATTACGCGATCAACTGAAAATTAATGTGAGATAGACCGGTTGATCACTATCGACCTATTGCCAACCTCTGGTATACAGTTACCTGTCTCGCCTCCCCCCTTCAAAAAAATTTGTTAATAACTTAATTTTTGTTTAATGTAATTATATGAACCTATTTACTAATTTTTAGCCGTATAAGGCATCAATAAATGCCCTAAAAGGTAAATACATATAATAATCAATGCTAGAAGCCGTGTTTTTAATACATATAAGTGCTTATTTCTCCCCAACCATTGGTTCAATTTTATTCCCCAACAAACTTGATCTGTATAGAGGTTCAAAGAACAATTGTGTCAGATTTGAATTAAATCAGTTAATGCCTTCAAAATTTATCGTGAGATTTATGCACTACAGACAGACTGACAAATGTAAATTGGTAGAGTTGAAATAATTATGTATTTATTTGTTTTTACACTCCGACAATAATTGCTAGATCGCCTATAATGGAAGCCTACTATAGACCTACAAGTGCGCAAGCATACAATTCCCATCTCAACATGTTTTTTACCCTTTGTCATCCAAGCAAGTGCGGGGACCCCCCCAAATCATGGGGTGCTGTGTCGTCGCAACATTCGGACACCCCTGACAAGCGGAGATGCTCTTGTCATATATCTTCTTATATAGAATGAACGATGCATTGCTACGTGTTAAAACAACGATAACAAGTAAAAAAACAACATTAAATATTTGGTCGTTTTTTAAAAATTCTAATAATACTTACATATGTTAATATTTTCAAAATTATTTTTATATAAAGTATTTAGACCCACTTCGGTGGCCGCATCGTCTAACGAGCTATTCTCTTGTTTGACTGGACTACCGAAGATGGGGAGATCAGGTGCCCTAAGGGTGGTTTTCTCTAAATGGTTTTCCACTCTCTCTCTCCGAGCAAATGTGGATGCACTTTCTTTAACATAAGCCCTCCTAGTCCTTAACACATTAGTGTAATTAGTACATAAGCATATACACCGAACGGGTAGTAAGACGCGGTATTAATATATATAAAATATAAAGTACTTTTTACACTTAAAATAAATTTAGTTATTTTCATTTTTCCTTTCGATTCCATGTGATTCAAGTCTTCAATGATTCAAGATTTATCTGCTTGCCAAACCCTTCCTTCACCTCTGACAAGACGTGTATCAATCCCAACTTGTGAATGTGTGGAATGCCAGGCCTCCACCGTGGTTCGGATTCCACGTTAAACTGTAGGTCCTCCATTTCATCTCACAATCACCCTACCATTGCACATGAGCGTAAGTGCGTATAACCCGAACGGGTAGTAAGACGCGGTGATGATGATAATAATAATAATAATTCAATGATTCAAGATGTGACCATTCTCGTTCGATATGATGAGTTAACAAGACTATAATATTTGTTAACTGCCCCCTCTTACACCAAAATGGTTCCACCATCAATGAATAAGATATCCATCAAATTTTACACTTGAGCGATTGATCCCACATTTGACCCTCTCTCTCTAACTCTCCACCTACCATTAAAATTATATTCTATCTTCGCCACTACAATGTAGCACCCTGATAAACAAATCATAAGAATCATGTATTTGTGAATTAGATAAATGTTCTATCATTTAGTTGGTAAATGTTTATTTACTATAGACAACACCATGTCCCATATAGTTATGGCCATGACCTGCCAACTAAAGGACAAAGCCTCGAAGGTAGTAAAAAAAAAACCTATAGAATGAAAACAAATAAGATATCATTATAATTATTTAATAGTAATAATGGTTCAATGTCGTGCGTTTCTTTGAGCTCCGCAATAACATTGGGAGGACACATTTAATGAGATGAGATTAGAAGAAAAAATTAAATGAAATAGTAGTAAAATGAAGGGTTAAGTAGTACTTATTTTTGTTGGTTGTGTATTTATTTTTGTGGGAGGAAATGAAGTATATATTTATATTTACATATATTTGCGCTACATCATTCGTAGCCCAGTTGGTTGAAATATTATCCAGTACTAATATACCGTCGCCCAGGGGATGCCCGAATGTACTAATAGTACATCCTTTCCGTGAAGGCTCTTTCCATGTCCCAATGATAGTGTATATAGCGGGTTGGAACCAATAAAGATCTTAACTTAACTTGGGACTAACTACCCAAAGCCTGGTGAACGTTGTATCAATGCCTCTTTCAGGAAATATACTCATGGTACCAGCCGGAAATCGAGCCCGGGACCCCTAGACTCGTATCCAGTTGCACTGACCACTATATCACGGGGCTGATTAGAAGTGTATTATAATATATCTTTATCCACGCTTCAATATCCGTTAAGAAGATGAACAAGAGAAAGATAAAGAGACCAAGTAGATTTAGACTTTGAGGCATCCCGTCTTTAGCGCTTCAAATAAAAAGTGACCAAGGTCACTAAGCTATAATCGTTAGGAGATGACAAATTTTCAATGACATAATACCGATTGACGGCTCGGAATGTAGCTCATGGAAGAGGCCTGTTGGTCGGGTAATTAAGAGACCAACGAATCACGGCCGTTTGGACAGGAAATCAGAAATAAGATTGCGCTCAAACCAGAAAACGTATCAAAACGGTCTTCTACACTTTTATTTAAGGGATTTTGTATTTATAGGAAATTTACCCGCATTTGCGTGGAGGAAGAGTGGAAAGCCCTTTTGAAAAAAATTAACCTCATTACACCCGACCTAGTTTTGAACCTCAATCTTCTGGTCATCGGCAGTTTAGTCTAATGCTAGAGTAGTGTCATAGACCACGTGGCCACCAAAGTGGTTCTCTACATTATTCATTTTGACAAGCGTGAAATTGGTATACTTTTAATAACTTGTTCATTTTAAAATAATCAAATAGTTTCAATTACAGTGTTTTATAAAGTTTAGTACAGGTTATCGCACCGTGATGCCACTTCTAGTCTAAGCTGTCTTAAAGTGCGGATATAAGGAACGCGAGAAAAGGTCATGGTATTCGCAGTTTTTATAGCAACACTTTTTTTTTTGCCAAAATAAATAAAATATTTCTCCAGTACAAACGTAGAGTTTAATTTTCTTCAGATGGTGACCTCAACAGTTGTTAAATATCTATCATGAGCATAGCGCCATTAGTCGACAAAATTATTATGAAGAGAAAAAGTTGTCATTAAATTCCTTAACAACCGTTGATATCGCCTTGTGAAGAAAGTTAAACTCTGTTTTTATTGGAGTAATATTTTTTTTATTTTGACCAAAAAAAGTTTGTTATCAAAATTGCAAGCGCATTGACTATTTATCGCGTTCCCTGCCCCCATTTTAACTGCCAAAGCTGTAAGCGAGAAGTAAGCGAGAAATTGTGGCGTAGAAGTACAGTTCTAACGCAATATCTAATTCTAAGATGCGTTTTTCAAAATTTGTTGAAAAATTCCAACAGTACTCCTGTTCCTTAAAAACCCTATATTCATTAATAGAAATAAATGTGTGAAAATGTTAAATCAGTTCATTTCCAACGAATTTTTAATCATATTTGAGGAGTTATGAGAATAGGCTCGATGAAAAAGGGTTCTCTATTCACCCTTCCTCTAATAAATACAATTTTTTTTATAGGATCACAACAGAAAATTTTAAGATATTTGAGAATTAGCAAAGAGCTTTCCTCTTTACCTTGAAATAAGAAGTTTCCTAGTTTTCTTTCCCCTTTTTCTTATTGAAATGACAAAGGATGATTTTAGGTGAAGGGTGAAAGGGAGTGTAAGCTTAGACTGAATATAAAAGTAGTTTCAGAAAATGACACAGAGCGTTGTATTTTAAACCTTGTGGCCTGGCTTGACAGCGTTCGATACTTTCTCGCTGACCAAGGTGGCCGCCATAAGGTCATCTACTTGTTAAGTCAACAACCTGAAGGTTGGTTTGATGTGATTTCTATCCATCCAAAGCTGAGCATGCACTCAGACCTTTGGCTGATTATTGCTGCCTGCACCATCTGGTAGATATACCATGTAGGCTTACTAGGGGGTTTCAGTAAGTGTGGTGTTTCCGCGTTACCTTCCACACTTAATTTCTATGAGCGAGAGTGAAAGGGCCTACCAATTTTGCCGGAAAAGGTATTTTAACACACCTTCCAGGGTTCTTTTACATGACACAATCGATATGGAACCGATGGCTCCACTTCTCCTCTGAAGGAAGTTGTGTTACGGATTTTTATTTTTCAAGAAAAATCCGTTGACCTCGGCTGGGTTTGAACCCAAGAATATTGGGTCCTGAGGTGAGAACTTTACCTCAAGGCCACAAAGGTCGACAACAAGGTCATATGTAAGTGTAAAACCGTAAGAACGGGGTGATTAGGAATGATGAAGTGGGTAAAACGTATCTTCCTGCTTTGTAAACATGTTCTGTAAGTAAAATAAAATGATAATATTTTCAATTACTTAAATTTGCTGTCGTTTATACTTTCTAATGGCATACGAGATGGTCTACGGCAGAACAGGGAACTCCGACGTTAACGATACTATTGCATACAACCACCAAGCGCTGCAGTCACTACATGAATGCGAGAAGAGAGCTTTCATCACTGATAATGCTTCATTGTAACTCATCTGACAACGTGTCTTGTGTTAACGTCCTTTAAATAAATTAGACTGAGGTGTGAACTTTAAAATTTTGAACATACCAATGATATGCTTTCCATTTAGGAGGGTCAATGCCAATCAACTCTGTGATACAGTCGGCTAGAAATTGTAAAATTACACCAACACTATTGCACATGGAACATTTCTGATTAAACATTAATGGAGATAAAGAGTTAATAGAAGTTACTAATACTGAAAATTGTTGAAATATTAAATGATATTTGGATAAAAACTGCATTGAAAAGGCGGTTTTTGACCATATAAGAATGACTTCACAGATGAGCATTGTACACAAATCTTTATTCTGTCATAACAGGGACATATTGTAGTTATTAACAAGAAACTTTGTCACTTTGTCCTCCATCGTTGCCGCGGGAAATTTCGAGTAATCATTCAAATACGAACGCACTGCACACATTTCTGGCATATCATAGGTGTTTTATTTTCCCTTTTACTTCCATACCTCGCGCGAGCCGGGAGCTGAGTTGGGCGTGCTATGATGAATGCCTTTAGTAGTTCATCTCTACTATTTACACAAAGAATTGAAAACATATACTTGTTTCTATGAAGAAGGCCTTCAGGCAGCGACGCCATCCATCATTCTACGCCCGAGACAGTAAAAACAATTAATTTAATGATATATAAATTTCAAATTTATATTTGGATGATCAATTGCGGTTCATTGATAAAAAAAGATACCCATACAGGTTTTAGCATGGTCTAAGGCGTTACTATAGTGCTAAACTGGGTTGCTTGTGACAGGGAAATTGGTGTTCGAATCCCAGTCGGGTGAACTGGGGGGTGTCTTTACCCAAATTGTTTCCCCACTCTCCCCCATACAAACGCGGGTACATTTATACTAAAACCTACCATATCATCCATATAACATAATCGAAATTAATGTATGTGTACAAACCAAACAGGTACTAAGATGCAGTTAAAATAAAAATAAAACATGCTCAGTGCACCATTATTCCGTCACACGTAAATCTATCATATTATGGTCCCGACGCCGTATATGGTTTGACCACCAGTACATGTTTTTAAATAAAAAAAGTGTTTAAAAAGTGTAATAACCTTCAACGATTGCACAATTTATAATCCAGCACTTGAGTTTACAAACGAAACCGTTTGCTATTGTCAATTGTTGCCTCGTCATTCACAAACAATGACAAACACATTTCCCAGAATCTTTGTCACTTAACTTCAACGAATCATGCACACGTCATCATCAACATCATTCATTCATTGCGATGAATAGGCAGACATAACCTCCAGAAGCTTAGGTTCAAACCAGTTGCCCTCATGAAATGAACGGTTTCTCGATTCTTCGCGTCAACGGTAAGGATGAACTATTGAAATGGAACGAATTCCATCGATATTTCCAAAGTTTTGAAGTTTACACTTCAGCTTAAGGTGAGGTGCTAGTGAACGTGAGTTTAGGGAAGTATTTTTGAAGTTTTTACAGCATAAACATTTTTTGGCCAAAATAAATTGAATATTTCTTCCATAGAAACATATAGTTTAGTTTTCTGCACATGCTAATCTCAACAGTTCTTTAATATCTGTCAAAGGTGTCCTGGAATTTAATGACAACTTTTTCTCTTTATTTAAAACGATTGTCACCAAATGCCACTATGCTCATGACAGATATTCAAAAACTATTGAGATTAGCACGTGCAGAAAGCTAAAATATAGTTTCTATAGAAGAAATATTTGATTTATTTTGTCCAAAAAAATGTTTATGCTATAAAAACTGCTAAATTAATGCACTAAACTGGCGCTCACTAGCACCCCACCTTAAGGCCCTTGGCGCTGTTAATTGCAAATCTAAAACCTATTTTGTGGGATGGTGGGTGAGAGGGTGAAAGGCGTGGCGTGGCGTGGCTTCACAACCGACCTAAGTATCCTTCCGCGCCAACAAGAACAGATGGATCACGGAAACTGTAGATGGCGCTAGCTACCGGACAGGTCTTGCGGAAAAATCATACGTTTGGAAATATCAGTTTTCTTGAGGACGAGTGAAATTTTTATGTTAATATTTTCAAAACCCCTTCTAAGATAATGTATCGATGTTTATTAAATGTTACTTTTTTTGTTTGTTATGAATCCGGCAGTTTCCTATTGACAAAATGTCAATTTTATCGATATTTGATCACTGTTAAAATTATATAGAAGGTGTGTATATAAAAAGTATCACTTAATAAACATGCTTCTATTCTTAAACAAACCATTTCCAAAAATAAAATTGCAAGACAATAAAAATTCTTGAAGATAGACGTTTGTTCCCATGACTGCATTTCCACGCCAGATGAAAAGGGCTAATCGCCAGAACACAGATGCGATCCTATGTTACTATAATTTAAGTTTTTATCAGATATGTTAGTGCTTACTTACTCTATGGTACTGGGAACTCGAAAATACATACTTTATTGGATTATTAACAGTTAATTCGGGTGACCTGGTGGTCTAGGGGTAAGGTGTCATACTTCTGTGCTGGGGGTCAGGGGTTCAATACTTGGTCCCGGCATAGATTTATCTGATTGCCTAACCCTTCCTTGACCTCTGACAAGACGTGATAGATTGACATATTTGTCAAGAAAATAAACATAATGAAAAATAATAGCTGCACACTATTTACACACACAATATAAATGTCATATTTAATTGAGTAAAGGGTGACCTGGTGGTCTAGGGGTAAGGTGTCAGACCTCTGTGCTGGGGGTCCGGGGTTCAATCCTCGGTCCCGGCACAGATTTATCTGATTGCCAAACCCTTCCTTCACCTCTGACAAGACGTGTATTAATCACAACTTGTGAATGTGAGGAATGCCAGGCCTCCACCGTGGTTTGGATTCCATGTTAAACTGTAGGTCCTCCATTTCATCTCTCAATCACCCTACCATTACACATTAGCATAAGTGCGTATAGCCCGAACGGGTAGTAAGACACGGTGCTAATAATAATTGTTGAGTGGAACTAATAGCGTGAATATAAAATGTGTGGGGTGTTCTATAAAATGTTAATGACACATTTTTAAAAGTGAAAAATACTGAAAAGTGGTATCGGGATTTTTAGCTTAAAGTATCGATTATTGCAATACTAGTCGATACCATGGGTATCGAGGATCGAGTATCGGATTCGGTACAGCCCTATTTAAAAGTAATTACTGTGAAGGAGGGTGTCTGGAGGGGGACACACATTAATAAGGTCATTTTAATTAGAAAGTAAATAAATGCTAAACACGTTATGTAATGGGACAGAAAATCAAGTACGTTATTACAATAAACACATTTAATGGTCATCATTATAATATAAACTCGACTCAATGGTCCTTGATTTACTACAAAGAGGAACACAAAGAGATTTAAAAATATACATAGCTAACCGGTCCCGTCTTAAAGTGAACATTACATCTGGCTACGAGCTTAGGGGTCCCGGGCTAGATTCCCGACCAGTACCTTGGGTATTTTTCTCGAAAGGGGGATCACCCCAATGGTCACCAGGGTTTGGTTGGTTATACCTAAGTTAGGTTTAAAAGTTTCTACTGGTTCCACACCTTCATACTCACTATCACCCTCATACTCTATCTCCATCACCTCATCTCATCAGGACGTGGAAAGAACTTCCACGGAAAGGATGTACTATTAGTACATTTGGACGTCCCCTAGACAACGGTACATTAGTACTGGATGATCTTTCAAAAACTGGGATACGCGTGATGTAGCCCAGACGCGCAACATGTATATACAGCACTGAAAATATATTTTTTAGCACCACTTCTCACTACCTTATTAGGTTATACCCATATTATGCTCTAATTACACCAATGAGTTAGGGATGATGAAGGTTAAATTTAGAGTAAGTGTACCAGCATTTGCGTGGAGGTATAGTGGAAAAACTTTTGGTAAAACTACCTTCAGTACACCCAACCGGGATTCGAACCCCTATTTCTCTGTCATCGGCAATCTAGTCTAACACGCAAGTGACGCCTTAGACTATGCGGTCAACAAAAAATGTGAAAATAAATTAATATACTACATAATATTGTGAACGCTGACAGGGTGAACCCGCATTGATGGTCGATTAGTCTGAGGCGTCACTCTCGTAATAGACTGGACTTCCGATGACTGGGAGATCAGGGTTCAAATCCCGGTCGGGTGTAAGGAGGATGTTCTTTTATAAATTGTTTTCCACTCTCCCTTCACGCAAATGTGGGTACACTTCGTATCAATTTTACATTTCTCCTCTTTACCCCATCAGAGTAAATATGCGGAATGGGTGAACCAAAAGAAGGCCGCAAAGCCGTGGCCACGTGGACCAAGACGTCGGTCTTGTCTGGTTTGACAGTAATGGAGATATTAAGGTTTGAATCCCATTCGGGTGGTTTTAACTCCATGGTTTTGCCATCCTCTTTCCACGATAATGCGTTTCCACGTCCTCTAAAAACGACCCTTCTCTCCCCTTCACCATAGATTGAGCCATTAACAACCTTGGTGATTAAACGCGCTAGTAATAAAAAGCACCATTAGACCACTCGACCATGGCCGCGAGTAATACCAATTATTAAAGACATTCGTTCATTGAACGGTGGTTTAAATGAGCCATTGACCCACATCCGTTGCATTGCAATAAAACACATTTCTGAGTAGCTGTGATACTTTTCCTCCGGCATCGAACGAGGATTTAGCGAAGGGCGACCTCTGCGAAATAAAAAAAAAAAGGATGACGCTGATGTAAAACACGTTGGCAATTTTTTTTTTTTTGCAGACACAGGTTGATCCATTAGGAAGCTGTCACATCACACCTCACCTGTTTTATTCCCAATCTCTCCGATGACCCAGTGTGGTTGTTTAGAGGCGGATATACAATGCAAAGTACTAGTTGTGTTCGTTGCTTGTTAACAAATCATGACCCGCATCGTTACGGGACGCCGGACTAAGTGTTAGGCTAATTTAGTTTGTGAAATGGGAAAAATAACTTTAGTTACTAGGTAAATCTTTAAATTTAATTAAATATGGATTAAAAATGACACTTTAATACGGTAATCGAACCCAGAACCTTTGATTTAGTATGTTAATACTCTATTTATTGCACCATACCAATTAATTAAGAAATGAGTTATTATTTTCAAACAAAGAGCAATATTTACACAAATCAGAATTTCCACGGTGATGTAAATAAAGAATGATTGTACAGTTGGCATACCTGGGCAACATCACTCGTAGCCCAGTTTGTGGAAAGATTAGCTGGTACTAATGTACCGTTGTTCAGGGGACGCTCGAATGTACTAATCGTACATCTTTTCCGTGGAGGCTCTTTCCATGTCCCGATAAGATGAGGCGATGGTGATAGGAAATATGAAGGCGTGGAGCCAATGAAGAACTTATCCTAACTTAAACCTTTTTGACCATAGGAATTAGTCCACTTTCGAAAAAAAAAAAAAATCTCACGGTAGCAGCTAGGAATTGAACCCGGGACTTCTAGGTCAGCAGCTAGGAGCTCTAACAGTATACCATGAGGCCGTTTATTGTACAGATGAGCGGCTGCCACTAGGAAAATCTGGTTTTCGCTGGAAGCTACTTGTTTTTTTATGAAATCCTGAGTCTTAAACTTAAAAACGAGTTGTCAAAATCGATTCAGCCGGTTTCATGTAGCTAAAGAGTACGGGAGAAAAAAAAAGGGTTAAAGTCCTATTTTAACTCAAATTGAGCTAACGATGCCATCTGTTAGACAATGAGACCGTTATAATGTACTTCAGATTATAACTAAGAAAGTTTTTGTTATATTTAAGGTAAATTAAAAAAAAACGTATTTGCTGTATTTTCTATGTGGTTTGAGATATCAAAATGTTGTAATAAAAATGTGTGTTATGTTACTATCCCCCTTTTGACCCATGTACCCTTCAATTTCAATTACCGGAAATGGGCTTATCAAAGTAATTTATATATATATCATGATTCTGCTAGAAAAATGTACATTTAATATTTTTTTATACAACCACGTCTTCTACCGACTCAGACTATACGCATATAACTATGATAATTACTCTAATGGGGTACGAATGAACAAGGAAGCATTTTAGACGTTATCTACCAATATTTGCGTGGAAGGAGAATGGGGAACCATATAGGAAATACCATCCTTAGATCCTCAGTAGACCTGACCAGGATTTGAACCCCAATCGTCTGGTATTCAACAGACCAGTAAAACACGAGAGTGACGCCTTAAACCGTTTGGCCACTGAAGGTGGTTACATATTGTTCTTCATAAGAAAGTTAGTTTATAGATATCTCATATGTCGGCACATACGCTGAATCTTAGTATAGGCAGCCAGAGGGCTATGAAGGTCGTGACCACAAATAGTTTTTTTTGGGAAGGGGGTGTAAAGGGGCAGAGGGGGGGCGAGACGATGTTGCAGGAGGAACAAGGTCACGTATCTAGAAATGTGACTGTGCTACAGACCATAAAAGCGTTATTCATCTCTTGATAAACTTGACACGTGGTCCTTGGACGAGATCTACATTTAATAAGGCTCAGTAGACCAGACACGTGGATACGGTTTAATATATTTTGATTTTTTTTGGGTCTGAATTTACGTGATCATTATTTTCCTGTATCCAGATTTATGTAAAGATCTAGCATTAGTTAATTAATTAACAATGAATAACAATTAATATAAAATTATGACTAAATGGAAAACATAAACTTAGGTTTTCACTCACAATATACTCCATTCATTCCCTTTCTCTACATCTAAATACGATCAAAGTACACCCACCCGTGACAAGAGTTGGTTTTTGAATGGCGAGCCAAAGAGGAGTCAGAACAACGCACAACTTCATAGCAATTCCCCAATGTTCGAGAAGGGTGGGATGACGTCACATCCTGACACAGAATGTTCCAGATGTTCAATATTAATTACGTGGCAGTATGTTGTATATAACCGCCACCTGACAGTCGGCATACGTTTCCTCCCCTTGTTTCCCTTACCTAATGTACCCTCTATCCTTCTCTGGGGCAACTGTGGTATTTAACAAGCCGGGAGTGGCGATGTAAAACCACTCTTGGCAGATATTTCATTCAAGGAGGAGCTAATTCGTTAGCTTGTACGTTAAATATAATGTAAGAATAATTTATACTCGTATATGTTTAAGTCCTTAACTCTACTAATTGCATTTAGGCCTAAAAATCATAAAATGCTACTTGTTAATATTTGGAATCTTTAAGTCAAAAATAATTTTGGATTCATACTTTATTATTTACATTTTTTTTAGTAAAGAATGATATAAATTTATTGAAGTTATGTGATATGATCTTATGTTAAGATTTCAAATAAGGCCTTTTTTGTTAGCGACTAAGTTTATGTGGTATTGTGGGATTGTGTGTCAAACACATTAATGTAGTTCCTTGTACCTTTTGGAATTGTGAAATATTTTGAATTGAGGTATTTTAACTTTTATTGTGAGAATAGTGGAAATTGTGTCATTTCTAGGAAAAATAGTCTCTGTCTTTAAGCCTTGTTATTTCTTTTTGCTCTAAGTAACTAAAAATATGTTTGGGAATATAATCATATTCTTTATCTGATACTATACTCATAAGAGCGAATAAGATAGCAATTAAATGTAGATTTACGTTTTATTTCTGTTACTTTGTTACTGTCAGTATAAATTTACTCAAGTTAATATATTATTTATGTACCTATGGTAAGTCTTTTATATTGCCCGGTCTTCTTTAGTAAGGCCATTGAAGTTTGTGCTCCATTTTGGATTATTTTTCTTTTAATCTGTATTATGGTTTATTTTATTAAAATTATTTTTCGAATACTTATAAATAATTATTTATCACCTAAGACACAATACCATCCTAATTGTTGATCATAACTTATATATATTGACTGGGTTCTTGCAAGCTAATTCTTTTCTTATGGTTCTTTACCCAATATACGATTCAAAAAACAGCTTGCCTACACTTAAACTATGGCCTCATTTTTTGTTTTTCTTTTATTAATTGTATGTTCCCAAGCTGTGCTTTTCCATAATTAAATCAAAAAGGGGGTACAGAGAACGTTACACTATATAAATAATAGTGTTCACTATGTGTTTATATTTTTAACTCGCTTTGATTGTTGGGGGCTCCACCCCCAAACCCCCAGTGAGTTTTCTTTGCGAGTGGATGTAAACTAATGTAATTCTAGCGTTGTTTTGAGCGGTTTACTTCAAAACCACTGAGGTCGATACATGAATGTTATGATAACGTAATTAATTTTCTCTCTCTCTCGCTATATATATATATTTAAATATACATATATTTAATAATAAGTTAGCTAAATCATTTCTATATTGCTTCAAACATGAATTTTCATTTTTCTGAATAAAACTTTTTACTGTCTCCTTTATGGTATTAATATTGTCCCAGCTGAGTATGTTATTGGAAGGGAAGGGGGCGTGTCTCCACTGTCCCTCACGCTAATGATGCCCGAGCCTCAGAGTCAGGGGGGATCCAAGGTCATTGTTATGGCTTAATGAAGGGAGAGGGGGCGTGTGGAGTATATATTGCAAGTGAAAAAGAACATTATCTCTATTAATTAAAATAATAAAATAAAGCTAATCCTTTATCTTTCTTTTAGTCAGTAACTAAAGTTAACTTTTAAAAAAATAACTTTTAAAAATGAGGTTCATAATGAGCTTTGAATCAAAATTGTCCAAAACAGATTAATTTTCAACATATTACTCAATTCACTGTTTAATGCGTGATAGGTATAATATGCGTTTTAAGATTCAAAGAGATTAAACATCATGAAATTAAATTAAAATGCAAATACACTTTTTCTAAGACATTAAGGTGTGCTTAGTTCCACCTGGCCCGCCATAATTTAAACACACTATGTGGTATGGTCATAACTTTTAAAAAACTATATAGTCTATTTAAAAATGTTTTCGGAAAAACCCGCCTCGGTGGCGTAGTTGGCTAACGCGCTAGTCGTGTTGAGCTCAACCGCCGAGGACGGGGAGATTGAGGTTCGAATCTCGGTCGGGTGAACTGGGGGTGGTTTTTCCTAAATGGTTTTCCACTCTCCCTCCACGCAAATGCGGGTTCACTTCCCCTATATTCAACCTTCCCAATTCCTAATCCATTAGCGTAGTTAGTACTTAAGCGTATAACCCGAACGGGTAGTAAGAAGCGGTGCTAAATATATTTTCGGAAAAACCAACACATTTCGCGTTATTGAGTTTGCTATTCAATTTTTATTAATATTATAAATTATGTGTCAAAGTGTTTAAAATTCCATTTAAATATATTTTTTATCAAACTGATTCTGTTAATGATGGATTGAATAACCAAGTTACTATATTTGATAATTACGGTTATAGCCGAATCTAAATATCATATATTTTAAATTGAAAAACGAAACCTGGAGACGGGAATCGAATCCGGGACCTATGACTTAGTACACCAATGCTCTTATCACTGAGCTATCCAGGAGTCTTCCCTTATCCAGGTCATTCTTCACTAAAATTTTAAGGCAAAGTCTGTGATGGACGGGCGGAAATAGTCAGCTACCTATGAGTGATAAATTAAGATTACGAACTATCAGATCAGATGAAGTAGCCATTTTTGACTCACAAGGGGAGGCCACAACGTTCGGATCACGGATTATCTTTAAACTTTGTACACTTTTAGTAGTCCATTAGGACAACATAGTGTGCAAGTAGTAAGGCGTACTAATTAGGCGTTTTTGAGAAAATCATAAGATAAGTTTTACGCGTCGAATATGTACTGATGCGTTGCGACAATGAGCACGATATGATGGCGGTCGAGTGGTTAGCGCTCCAGCTCCGTAATCTCTAGATAGCTGGATCGAGTCCCGCTCATCTTTTTTTTTCAACACTGGTCATATTCTTTCATATATATTACAATTCAGAGGTAATATAATGAAAAAATACGTGTATTTGCATGAACTTTTATTGAATTTCCAATGTTATTTGGCTGTTTACTAATTTTTATTACTATAACAAATATATTTATAATTATCGACAAGTAAACGACCAAACGCATAAAGTTTTCCTGAAAATGTATGCTTGTCGTGATTTGCGAAATCCCTCATACCTGAAATCGGGTAAGGTACCCGGAACTGCTTTGCACCTGGACGCTTTGACCTGCAGACACAGGTTTGAAAGGATAAGGGGAGGGCCAGGCTTGGAAAGCCCAAGTCAAACATCGATAAATAAAGGTGTGAATAACTTTATTCAATAATACAATAAGTTACAATATGTAAGAATATATTACCTTTGAATTGTAATATATATGAAAGAATATGACCATTGTTGAAAAAAAAAAAATGAGCGGGACTCGATCCAGCTATCTAGAGATTACGGAGCTGGAGCGCCAACCACTCGACCGCCACCATATCGTGCTCATTGTCGCAACGCATCAGTACATATTAAACGCGTAAGACTTCTCTTGCGATTTTCTCGAAAACGCCTAATTAGTACGCCTTACTACTTGCACATTATGTTGTCCTAATGGACTACTAAAAGGGTACAAAGTTTAAAGATAATCCGTGATCCGAACGTCGTGGCCTCCCCTTGTCAGTAGGAATTAATGCTGCTAAGAATTCATTGCTAACTGTACAAATGCACATATCATTACGGATTAAATAGCAAAGTTATTATATTTGCTAATTACGGTTATAGCCAAATCTAAATATCATATGAATAAGTCAAGTTCATATGATATTTTATTAATATACGGCTATAATATGTTGCATTGAACGCTAAAATAATTAAGGTCACCATTCCCAAGAAATTATATAGCTTCCTGAAAAGCACAATGGTTTGATCTTGACACTATGGGAATTTTCTTGGTTAGTTTCAGTAAAAGTTCATTACGTTATGAAGGACAACTTATAAAAAAATACTATGACGTCAAATTAAATGATGTATCTAATTAGAGATGGAAATAAACATAATGCGGTAATTTCAATTATGGCCTTTTTCATACATTTATATTGAAGGAACATTAGGAAAACTAAATAAATACCAACTACCTTTTTTTAAAGCTATTAAATTAATTTTTTTCATTAATTTTAATCATAGAAATATTAAATCAAACATATTTTTAGCGAGAATCTGAATGGTCTGTTCAGATATCGTTTGTTGATATTTTATTTTCTAACCGTTTCACACTCACGTTTTTTTAAATATAATATATTCTTCATATAATAAGAAATTTATAAAAACATTTTGAGTGTGGTGTTATTAAATTCATAATGTAATTATTATGTACAATAAAGTTTAAATAGGAATAATACATATCTGAAAAATCTAAAAGGTTTATTGTAGTGACAAACATAACTAAAACATCAATTTATCCATACACAGCTTGGAAGACACAATAGTAACTGTCAGTGAATATGTATCTATTTTTTGTGCACCAATTCGGGCTATCCTCATAATTACACTAATGGGGTTGGGTTGAGTGAGGTAGAATTTAAAGGAAATGTGCCCTTATTTTAGTGGAGGGAGAGTGGAATATGATTTATGAAAATTCACCCTCAGTGCACCTGACCAAGATTCGAAATCCAAGCTCCCGTTATCGGCATTTCTAATTTAGTTCGAGAATGATGTCTATGACCATTTGACCACTGGAAACGGGTAACTCCATGTTACTTCTAATACCGAGAGATTGATTAACTCCGAGACTAGACTATAAAATGTATAGTCCCAGTCAACTTTGGTGGCCTTAGGCCCCGATATTCGTGCGTGGGTTTTAATACACCTGGGGTTGATGGATTTTTCTTGAGAGAGAAAATTCCTTAGCACAACTTTCTTCGGACGAGAAGTAAATCTGTCAGTCCCATGTCGATTGTGGCATGTAAAAGAACCCTGGAAGGTATGGGAAAAATACCTTTCCAGAAAAAATTGGTAGGCTCTTTGGCTCTCATTCATAGAAATGCTTGTGTGTTGATTTAAGCAGTTGTTTCAGAAAGTGCACCTTAAGGTGGTAAAGAAGGGGATGGTAGGAAAAGCAAGTGTTTTTTCTGTTTTTATAGCAAAACATTTTTTCGGTCAAAATAAATAAAATATGTCTCCATTATAAACATATAGTTTAATTTTATTCGAATGTTGAAATCAACAGTTGTTGAATATCTGTCAAGGGTGTTCTGGAATTTAATGACAACCTTTTCTCTTCATTTAAAAAGTTAGTCATCTAATGCCACTATGCTCACGACAGATATTCAACAACTGTTGATATCATCACATGAAGAAAATAAAACTAAAAGTTTCTACTGTAGAAATATTTGATTTATTTTGGCAAAAAAAAATAAAAGTTTTGTTGTAAAAACTGCAAAAACACCTGCCGTTTTTTCGTGTCCCCATCCATACCACCTTAATTACCTAAAAAAAATAAGGTCCTAAATTTTATTCCACGTGGATTAGTTTTAAGGGAAGATGTCAAACCGTGAAGGTGAAAGTTAACTTAATAGATACTTGTTAGTAGAAACCACTTTATATACTTGAAACTTTACATGGATATAAGCTCAGAAAGTGCATAGAGCAGAGTATATTTATTACTGGCATCGGTTTTCTAGTCACTGGACACTAGTGAGGTTGTGAGAAATTGTAATCGCACTTATAAGTTAGGGCCGAACCACCTACAAGGCACCCTGTACTTTCAACACCCGAAACAGAAAACATTTCTTCGTGCTTGAATATTTGTAAAACCGGAAGGAAGCTAAACGCCTTAATGTCAAGCAGGCAAATTACGACTTATCACTTCGGCTCGGGGAATAATCCGGGCTTGATTTCCCCTCCTTCCCCCATTTTTATACAATATAATTTTTTTTAAATTTTAGCACCGCGTCTTACTACCCGTTTGGGTTATAAGCTTAAGTACTAATTACGCTAATGGATTAGGAATTGGGAAGGTTGAATTTAGAGGAAGTGAACCCGCATTTGCGTGGAGGGAGAGTGGAAAACCATTTAGGAAAAACCACCCCAGTTCACCCGACCGAGATTCGAACCTCGATCTCCCCGTCCTCGGTGGTCTAGCTCAACACGACTGGCGCGTTAGCTAACTACGCCACCGAGGCGGGTCATACAATATAATTACTTACCATCGTAGTGAGGTCCTTTTTTTAATTAGATCCTTTGGCATTTTATCTGTTGGTCCGGATATTTGCTAAACGACAACTGTCAAATGAACTGCTTTGGTGGCCGCATGGACTATGGCGTCACTCTCGTGTTAGACTAGCCTGCTGAAGACAGGGAGATCAGAGTTCGAATCCTGGTTGGGTCTACCGATAGTGGTTTTTCCTAAATGATTTTCCTCTTACCACTCAAATGCGGGCCCACTTCTTCTAAATTCAACCTGCCTAAGCTCAAATACAATATATTAATTTGTACATAAGCGTATAACCTGAACAGGTAGTAAGACGCGGTGCTAAAAAAAAAGTCAAACGTATGAATTCAATTTTAACGAAATTTGGCAGGGGCGAGTTTTAAAGATAAGCGTTGAAACAAAAACAGTAAATTTTTAAATAATTCTAAAAATTGTCTTATATTTTAATTTTTATTCTAATCGAGTCATTTTTTGGTAAATGTATATATATATTTTAGTTATCTACGGCTCAGTCTATTTGGTTTATTCACTAAAGTATCCTGTAAGAATCTTTCCACCAGTATGTAGATTAAAAAAGTCCGTGGAACCATATCAATAATATGAAACAATAAAATTGGATGACCTGGTGGTTTAGAGGTATGGGGGTTCGGGGTTCAATCCTCGGTCCTGGCACAGATTTATCTGATTACCAAACCCTTCCTTCACCCTCTGACAAGACGTGTATTAATCACAACTTGTGAATGTGTGGAATGCCAGGCCTCCACCGTGGTTCGGATCCCACGTTAAACTGTAGGTCCTCCATTTCATCTCACAATCACCATACCATTACACAATAGCGTAAGTGTGTATAACCCGAATGGGTAGTAAGATGCGGTGATAATAATAATAATAATAATAATAACAATAATAATGATAATATTATTAATAATAATATTATCATTTATAATGCAAGTCAATAATCTCTAGACCAAAATAGTGGAGTAAGTGTTTATACTCGTCAGTGGAAGGGAAGAAGTGTTTTCATTAGATAGCCAAGAAGCCTCGCAGGATGAACTAATAATTTTCTTCCCTTTCTTTTTATTTCATACGGTATATTCGTTTAAGTGTAGTAATGCTTAGAAGTGCTTGAGTGCGTCAAGTTAAGATGCAACCAGCTTCACAAAATAGCATCGAATTCACCACGTAGTCAACTTTGTTGAAGAGAAAGCAAACTTTTAAACTCCCTCAGAAGTGTTCAAATATTTCCACAACTTATAAAACCACCATGAACGTTTCCGTTTATTAATTATGGCAACTGCTACAGTGCACACAACTTCATTAACTACACTTGATATCATCTCTAAGGGAAATGAATGGTTTCTATTGGGGATACAGAGCGCTGTCATTATATTGTTTTCACGTGCTATGTCTTCCCTCAAATATACGAAAACATTTGATAAGCTGGCTTGTTGTTGCTGCCAGTAGTACCACCTTCTGACTTAACCGAAAGATAGGATATTTGGAAACAGTTAACCGAGAGTGAAAGAGAGGGTAAAACTTTTCTCTCTAATACCTGAATTTTTGTTTTGTTTTTTAGCACCACGTCTTACTAACTGTTTAGGTTATACGTGTATGAATTAATTTCTCTAATATTTTAGGGTTGCGGAAATTTTATATTTAGCTGTATTGTACCTCCATGCGCTTGACAAGAGAGTGAATGAAGTTTAGGAATAACTAACCTTGGTACATACAGTCGGATTTCGAACACCTTTATTCTCATCAATGACAGACCAGTCTATTGCCAGAGTGACACCTTGAACCATTCGACCACTGAATTGGGCAGACCTGCGGTTTTCTCAGAAATGATATTCAGTGTGTAACTTGTTACTAACTAAAAGTATCCATGACTGCTACCTATTTTTAGCTGAGGTGGTATTTCTGAGAGGGCCAGGCCAAAGAGATACTGACAGTTCCTGTTTTGAAAGAAAATTTCCAACCACTACTTGCTTGATAGGCCTATCGTAGTATTGTGTTGTAGTATTGTAGATAATTGTAGATGAGTGTAAGGAACAGGAGAGAAATAAGTTAGAGAGGAAGACGAGCAGATGCATTTTTCAGAAGTGTGAAAAGCTTGAT
The DNA here is from genome assembly GCA_033556935.1 of Timema podura. Lineage (NCBI taxonomy): Eukaryota > Metazoa > Arthropoda > Insecta > Phasmatodea > Timematidae > Timema > Timema podura. Next base: position 109,079,275 of record JAVRXN010000010.1, read on the forward strand.
TTGGAGCAGGGATATGCCAGACAAGTGCAAGGAAGTGATATACAATGCCTATTACCAACCATTATTGAGGTACGCATTAGAAACGTGGTTAATGAAGGAATAGGATTAAAGCAGAATTAAGGTGAGTGAAATGAGATTTCTGAGGAGAAGGATCAGTGTGACAAAATTTGACAGGATGAGAAATGAGAATGTAAGAATAATAATAAAGAAAGAACCAGTCCAGGACAGGATAGAGAAGGCACGACTAAGGTGGTATGGACATGTGAGAAGAATTGAGAGGAAAAGGATGACCAGGAGGATGTTGGATACGGAGGTGTGGGGTAGGAGGCTGAGAGGAACGCCAAGGAACAGATGGCTGAAGGGAGTAAGGGGAAGTGTGGAGGAAAGAGGAGAGGACTGGGCCAAGGTGGAGGGAGAGAGGTGGTAGGAGGAAAGGAGGCGGTGGAGAGGTTTATGTTCCAAACAGACCCAGCCAGTGGCTGGAAGTTGTTCATGATGATGATGATGATAACTTATTGACAGGAGTGCGCCTACCTTTAGCGTTTAATATCTCTTCCAAAAGAGGTTGGCAGCTGGCCGACTGCAATCGACCTGTCGATCTCTCGGCCATTTTCAGTCGATCGCGTATGAAAACTACATGGTTATTAAAAGTCGATCGTTGAGTATCTAAACTTACAAATATATCCAGTACTTTGAAATATTATTTGTGTGTTACCAAAATAATTTTGATCAGTCATATTCAGTAATATTATAATAAAATGAAGTTGTCTAATTTGAAAATAAACATTTACTTTAATTTATTTGAGGTGTTTAACGTGCTCTTTTTGAACCAACTGATGCACACGAATTATCGATCTATTAAATATAGAACAGACACAACATCAAACCCCCAGACGTTAATTTATCACCGTGACCGGGAAAATATACATTTCACCAATGATAAATTTTTCGGCCATGCCGGGAATTGAACCTGGGACCATTAGCTCAATATACAGACACGCTACCGACTGAGCTAAGGTGTCGGACAACACTTAATTTTTTTTTTTCTAAAATTGTGGAACGTAATTATTGAGGAAAAATATAGGTCTTATATGAATATAATACAAAACCAAAAGTAAAGTGGAGAAATGAAGGGTGATTGCAGGACCTTTAGTAAGTTTATAGATCAATCGAAGCCCCACCCTTGCCTTACAAGGCAAACTCCAGTCGGCTGAAAGCTTGGCACGGTCATAATTGCAGTCCCAGTAACACATCACTCAAACAAGCATGGACTGAATAAGGGGCTTGGCCCTTCAAATGTCATTTCCAGAGAGAATGTCATGAGGACTGGATGTTCAAGGTCGGTGGTGACCTCTGACCGACTGACCACTGTGGTCAGAGGGGTTTGATGGACATCATCGTCGACCTGCTTTGGACGGATGCCCCTTCTCACGCTTGAAGGTTCAACAGTAACTTAACAAAATCTTTCGTGACCTTGAGGGAGGGAAAGCTTTTATTTTTAATTCTTACTTCTCTTGTCATAAAGGCCTTTCGTAACTCGTCTGGTGAATCATTCATTTCATGACATTGGGGTTATTAGCACCGAAGACCACAATTTAAAAATGACCTCCCCCACTTCCCTACTTTCACACCAGGAGAATGAACCCTAAACGGTGATCACATGTCACCGCTCTTGGTTTGATGGTGACGGAGGGGTTGAGTTTTGAATCTTGGCCAGTTATACTGAGAGTGGCTTGCCACACGTAGTTTAGCAATGGGGTATTTTCAACCCCCACTCAGAGTTTCACTTCCTAAAACAACCCTTTTTTATACCAGAGTAAGTCATTAATATCCCTCGTGTTGACAAACTTACTTATAAAAAAAAAAGAAGCACAAAAAGGCCTAAGAGCTTAAATCTTTTATAAGTGAGCGAGTTTTACCCAGACGAACAACTACCCAATGTCCAGAATATGTCCTCCTATTTTTGTACAAATCTAAAGCTCAAGGCATTGAAAAAAGATCTGAACAACTTAATTTTATGGCAAAGGAAACACTGCTCTGATAGCATCCATGCCTTTGTTTTTACCTAGGCTATTTCTCACTTCCCCTCGACGCAAGTGCATGTCAAATTCCAATAGAAGCTACTTTCCACTTTCCTACTCAGCAGTGTGGGTAGTAAGACGTGGAGCACGGTACTATTCTACCTTACTCATCCCTACCTCATTAGTGTAAATATGTGGATATCCTGGACGGGTAGTAAGACGTGGAGCACGGTACTATTCTACCTTACTCATCCCTACCTCATTAGTGTAAATATGTGGATATCCTGGACGGGTAGTAAGACGTGTAGCATGGTACTATTCTACCTTCCTCATCCCTACCCCATTAGTGTAAATATGTGGATATCCTGGACAGGTAGTAAGACGTGGAGCACGGTACTATTCTACCTTCCTCATCTCTACCTCATTAGTGTAAATATGTGGATATCCTGGACAGGTAGTAAGACGTGGAGCAAGGTACTATTCTACCTTCCTCATCTCTACCCCATTAGTGTAAAATATGTGGATAGTCCGGATAGGTAGTAAGAAGTGAAACGGGAAGTACGAGGAAAAAGAACTGAATCAATTGTACTCCCCCTAACTCTGAACAAAGTGAGTACTAAGAACCTTTGGACATTTTCAGGATTCAAACCGACATAATTTTTCAAGAGATAGTTGTGCAAACACATTGACAATATTGCCCGGCACACGTGGCTCCAGATTGAAGACATTCACTGAAGCATCGCTTGAATACAAAGTGTTTGTGTCTCCATTGTGGACATTTTCCTGTTCAGATAGTAACTAATGGAGAATAGTGAATTCCCCCTTTAATCAGGGCATGACCTCGAGACTCTGCCAAGATCGTCCCAACGATTTATGTCACGTTTAGGTGACTGGCTATTTTACCTAAACCACAGGATTGTGTCTAATCCATATGGAAAACTTACCCTTACTGGCTTTCCAGAACTTATAATCAAATATTTAAGAAATCAAATCCTTATTGCCGTCTAGAGGTAAGACCTCTGTGCTGGTGGTCTGGGATTCAATCCTCGGTGACGAAACAGATTTATATGATTGCCAAACCCTTCCTTCAAAGTGCGTACAACCCAAACGGGTAGTAAGGCACGATGCTAATAATAATAATAATAATAATAATAATAATAATAATAATAATAATAATAATAATAATAATAATAATAATAATAATAATAATAGTAACACCTTATTTGGAATTCTAATTTTGGTCCTGCAAATTCAGTGGTCAATATTCCTATGATTTTAAAATGTTGCCTATGGGTAGAGTACAAGGTTATGAAAGTTAATGTCCATCTTTTTGAAGTTTTTGTATCAAAAATATTTTTCGGTCAAAATAATTACATTATTGCTCCAGTAGATGGCATTTAATTTAATTCATATCTCGATGTCACCTGTTTTTTTACATTCGTCATGGGCATAACTAAATTTAGACTTTATAAATGAAGATATCCCGGACAGGTAGTAAGACGTGGAGCACGGTACTATTCTACCTTCCTCATCTCTACCCCATTAGTGTAAATATGAGGATATACTGGACGGGTAGTAAGACGTGTAGTACGGCACTATTCTACCTTCCTCATCTCTACCCCATTAGTGTAAATATGTGGATATACTGGACAGGTAGTAAGACGTGGAGCATAGTACTATTCTACCTTCCTCATCTCTACCCCATTAATGTAAATATGTGGATATATTGGACGGGTAGTAAGACGTGTAGTACGGTACTATTCTACCTTCCTCATCTCTACCCCATTAGTGTAAATATGTGGATATACTGGACAGGTAGTAAGACGTGGAGCACGGTACTATTCTACCTTCCTCATCTCTACCACATTAGTGTAAATATGTGGTTTCATATGCCACACTGGACCACTCCATTCTGGTATAGGTGGATGCCTTGTATTTAATATAGGGTTGCACTTAAGGCGTACTCAATCCGACTATGAAACTGGCCCTTAGAAATTCGCAAACCCACTGGAGCCAAATTCTGATCAATTACATTTCCTACACATGAATGTTATCGCTTATTATTCACTAAAACTATCCGACACCTCATCTCAATCAGTAGCGTGTATGCCTACTGAGTTAAGATGTCCCGGGTTCAATTTCCGGTATGGCCGAAACATTTACCATTGATTAAATATAGGTTTACCCTTTCACATTGATAAATTAACGGCCGAGGACTGGATGTTGTGCCCGTCCTAGTCTTAAATTAGATTATAAAGCATGTGAATCTATGACAGGCCTAGCAAGCCGTTAATTGAAAATATATATTGCTTGAATAAAAAACTTACCCAGGCCACAGGCTGGAAACAGTTATGGTGTGGGTGGGGCTAATGCGCTAGATCTGCCCTTTCGACCTTAACTTACCTCTGCTCTCCTGGTTTATGGAGGAATTAATTTCTGAGGTTGGGCACCATTAAGGCAAATCCCATCTCAGTAATGGATGTAAATATGTAAATTTACCAAACCCCTATTGTCAAATCGGAAATTAAATACGATTTTGATAATAGAATGTTTTTAAGTACTCATCGGTGAATTAAGGAAATAAGAATTTGACCTTATCGATTGTTGCGTGCTGTGGCCATGTAGGATCGATTGTATTCCCTTTACATTTTCCTCGTCTAGGAGAAGGGAATATCTTGAAGGAATCTTTGTTGCAACTCGGCTCTTGGAATAAAACCGTAGCCTTTGGCAAACCGACACATGTCTATAAACTTGTTCTTGAGTCATCTTACAGCCGTAAACTACGCGGTGAGACCTAAGAATATTAAGTGGTTTTGTTTAAAGACTTAGAAGACATTCTTTCAGAACAAAATTTTACGTTTAGCTACATATTGCCATTTAGTTAGGCCTCTACATTTTTATCGCTTATACTTCTATGACAACTTAAATCCGTTTCTTGTTTGGGTTTTAAAGACCTGTCTACAGTCCAATTTTCATAGGAATAGCCTTATCTTACAGCTAGAAAATGTACTAGATCTTCTGTCACGTATTCATACGTCAAGTCAAGTTGTCTACAATGCCTGTAAAATAAAGCTAATAAAATAGTAAAATTTTATCAATTTTGGCCACAAATTTTTTTTTTTTCTAAATGTCCTTTCTTATGAAAATTGGACATAGTAGACTACATAAAGGGCTTTAAACGTAATAAAAACAACTAGAAAACAATTTATTTTACCACCCTGTCTTACTACCCGTTCGGGTTATACACTTATGTACTAATTACACTAATAGTTTTAGGGTTGAGGAAGGTTATAGTTAAATGAGGTGTACCAGCGGATGGGGAGATCAAGGTTCGAATCTCAATCGGGTGAACTGGGGGCGGTTTTCCCTAAATGGACTTCCACTCTCCCTCCACACGAGTGCGGGCTCACTTCCTCTATATTCAACCTTTCCAATTCCCAGCCCATTAAAGTAATTAGTACTTAATAATAATAATAATAATAATAATAATAATAATAATAATATTTAGCACCGCGTCTTACTACCCGTTCGGGTTATACGCTTAAGTACTATTTACTCTAATGGATTAGGAATTGGGAGGGTTGAATTTAGAGGAAGTGAACCCGCATTTGCGTGGAGGGAGAGTGGAAAACCATTTAGGAAAAACCACCCCCAGTTCACCCGACCGAGATTCGAACCTCGATCTCCCCGTCCTCGGTGGTCGAGCTTAACATGACTAGCGCGTTAGCCAACTACGCCACCGAGGCGGGTAATTAGTACTTAAGCGTATAATTAGAACGGGTAGTAAGACGCGGTACTAAGTATTATTCTTCTTCTTCTTCTTATTATTATTATTATTATTATCGTCTGGGTACAATTCATCTTATTTTAAATCCAGGCCCGGATTATATATAATATAATTTTTTTTTCTAAATAATTCATCAAGTCTTCACTTTGCTTGGAGCGGGTTTCGTGTGTTTAACTAACATTTCCATGTCCATAAGTTCATATCTTAGGATCACAATGTCTCACTTTTATTTCACATAAGATCTTTATCTTAAAGTTGCAAAAACTCGCTCACCTCTACATATGACAAGAGAATGTAACAACCTTCAAAAAGTTCGCTTTATGGGAAAACTCACAATAATAATTATTTTATTATTATGACTAAGGTGAAGGGTCAATAAACAAGTATTGTTGTATATCCGGGTGTCTATGAAGGATGACAATGGGATGGAAAAGTGGATAATAAAGCAATAAATACGAAAAATAGCCTTATATTTTAATTATCCGTCTTAATTACACTATACTTGCATCGATGAGTACGTGGACCAAGGTGTCAGTCTTGTATTACAGAGATTCTTAACCGGGGGCTGCGAAAGGTTTTTTTTAGAGGGCCTCAAAGAATAATTTTAAATATTATTTGCTTATTACTGAAGTCAACTATTTTATATTGTACGTTTTGGAAGAAAGAATTCGATGATCGTTAGTATGTAAGTACAGGAGACTCAATTTTCCAGGGTAATTGAGGGGAGGGGAGGCACGGATAATAGAAATCACAGGTGGTACAAATAGTCCCCATCTGTTTACCATCGCCTTTCAAAATTTGTTGTTCTTTGTTTCTAATTATTTATGTGAAAAGGGATTTTCCACAATGGTGAATATTAAAACGAAGCAGCGAAATCGACTCCGAATCTACTCCTACATGCGAATAGAATTAAGTAATACAATTTAAATAAGAATAGACAAATTAGTGGAAATTGTTCAACAGCAGGGAGAGGTCCCATTAAATACATTTAAGTAAGTTACATTTATGTTTTTTCCTTTTTTGTTATTATAATCAGTAAATAAAGCCACTATTTTAGAATACATCTTAATGATAAATATGTTTGTAAAAACTAGGGGGCCACGAAATTATTTTAGGATATATAATGGGCTGTGTATAATAAAAGGTTAAGAACCACTGCCTTAGAGCGATTATGATCTTATTATGACCTTTTATTTGCGAATTATGTTCATTATTGTTGATTTAAATGAGAATTAAAAATATAACAATACTTAATTAGCCAAAAGGATCCATCATTCTAGGAAATTTATTTGTCTCAACCAAAGAACAATGATAAAAAGTATGTTCAAGCTGGCTAATCTAACGGCCATATTGTGACCAAAGACAAATATTTAAAGAGGAAGAAAAATATCAAGAATATTTGAAAAAACTAAATTATATCTTTGTAATCTCCTAATCTTTGTTTTGTTTGTGGTAGGCCCTAAACAAGTATTAACCGTACTTTATCTATTTGTTTCAACATACCAACTGAATAGTAGTTGAATTATTGCTATCAATTTTAACAAAAATTTAACAATTTAATACAACTACGTTTTATACCGAAATCCACATTTTAATTTAATAAAATGAAGTATTTATATTACTCTCTTTGGTGGCCGCATGGTCTAAGGTGTCGCTCTAGCATTAGGCTGGCATGCTGAGGACGGGGAGATCGGAGTTTGAATCCTGGTCTAATGAGAGTGTTTTTCCATAAATGGTTTCCCAATATCCTGCCATGAAAGTGTGTGTAGATTACTTCTAAAATTATTTCTTCCCCGTCCCTACCCCATTAGAGTAATTATCATCCATGCGTATAACCTGAACAGGTAGAGATACGCGGTAAAAAGTATTTTTATTTACCACAAATAAGGATTATTACGGTCCCGACACCTTAGCTCAGTCAGTAGCCTGTCTGTCTACTGAGCTAAGGGTCCTGGGTTCGATTTCCGGTATGCTCGAAAAGTATATCATTGGTGAAATGTGGGTTTATACTGTCACATTGATAAATTAACGGCCGAGGACTGGATGTTGTGCCCGTCCTAGTCTTAAATTAGATTATAAAGCATGTGAAGCTATGACAGGCCTAGCAAGCCGTTAATTGAAAATATATGGCTTGAATAAAAAACTGACCCAGGCCACAGGCGGGAAACAGTAATGGATGCAAATCTTCACAACATATTACTATCCACAGTATCTTACTGAACCTAATAGTACGTCTAGCAGGCCCATAAAACATTCTAATGTAACTTGATAGACAAATAAAAGGAACAGTCTATTACCAGCATGCCACCAAACCATTCAATGCAGTAGTTTCCAACATTTTTCAGAGTTTGATACTATTTTATGTTTATGAGCCCATCATGATAACCTACAAGCGTTCACATATTAGTTTTTAAATAATTATTTTCCCCAGATCTTACTATCCATACGGTCTATCTGCATTTAAACACATTTGTCGGATGGATAAAATTTATATGTGTAGCTTTATTTACGTAGAGGGAGAAGGGGTAAACCATGTAGGAAGAAATCACCCCCAATACCCCTGGTCAGAATTTTAATCATGACTACATCACTTACAAACCAAACGAGAATGGCGTTAAACCCACGTGCTTGATTAATTATTATAAATTGCTTAATTAATGATTTAACGAATGTGATGTTTTAAAAGAGAATCAACGAGTCCATTGGGTATTTTGGAAGCCATGCAACAGAGCCCCTCGCCCAAACACGGTACTGATACACTAAAATAAGTCAACAATCAACTGTCAAGAGTTGAGTAACCAAATGAACCTAAACAGTAACTTAACCGTTTTTATCATTATAGCCACTTATATTCCTACTTGTATTTTGGATATTCATTTAATCATTATAATCACTTTAAAACGTAAACATAAATTTATTTCCTCAACAAGAATTGCACCCCCTTCTGTTGCTACGCTACTCTCGTGTTAGATTAGACTGCCGGAGACGGGGAGATCGGGGTTCGATCCCGGTTGGGTGCACTGAGGGCGAGTTTTTCCTAAATGGTTTCCCATACTCCTTCCACGCAAATGCGGGTGCAGTTCATCTCAATTAAACCTTCCCAATCCTTAAACCATTAGTGTAATTAGTACATAGGCGTATAACACGAAAGGGTAGTAAGACGCGGTACTAAAGAAAAAATTATTGCGACCCCACCCGAAAAATGCCACGACCCCCAGGTTAGAAACCACTGGTTCACTCTATGTGGGTCAAGGACGGTGAAATAAAGCACTTAATCATGTGTTGCGGCAACACGGTAATATGGGGGTGTGGCTGGTTTGTTCGGTGGCTGACGCACTACTATTTGGAAACGGACGGTCAAGGAACTGACCTTCGGCGCATCGTAACCTTTAAATACGTTAAGATGAGAAACATCTCGGAACATGAAATATCATTTCAGATTACATAATCGAAATAACAGTCGACCTCAGTGGTATTAGGGTGAAGTACTCGCCTCAGGGGTGGATGTGCGTGGGTTCAAACCCAGACGAGGTCGACGGATATTTCTTGAGCGACAAAAATCTATAGCACAAATTTCTTCGGATGGCAATTATTACTATCACCGCGTCTTACTACCCGTTCGGGTTGTACGCACTTACGCTAATGTGTAATGGTAGGGTGATTGTGAGATGAAATGGAGGACCTACAGTTTAACGTGGGATCCGAACCACAGTGGAGGCCTAGCATTCCACACGTTCACAAGTTGTGATTAATACACATCTTGTCAGAGGTGAAGGAAGGGTTTGACAATCAGATAAATCTGTGTGGCTGGCAATTAAAGTCTTTGGTGTCATGTCGATTGTGGTATACAAAAGATAACTGAAATTTATGTGAAAAAAAGTACAGTACGTTTCCGGAAAACATTGTAGGTTTTTTTTTCGCGCTTGCTCTTAGTTTTTGCTGTTTCCTTAGCAAAAGTGTCAGGGGTTATGTCAGGATGGGATTCCGGCTGTAAAAACAGGTCCGCCAAAAGATTTTTATTTATTTTTATTTATTTAGCACCGCGTCTTACTACCCGTTCGGGTTATACGCTTAAGTACTAATTACACTAATTGATTAGGAATTGGGAAGGTTAAATTTAGAGGAAGTGAACCCGCATTTGCGTGGAGGGAGAGTGGAAAACCATTTAGGAAAAACCACCCCCAGTTCACCCGACCGAGATTCGAACCTCGATCTCCCCGTCCTCGGCGGTCTGGCTCAACACGACTGGCGCGTTAGCCAACTACACCACCGAGGCGGTTTCCGCCAAAAGAAACATGTCAAGATCACGTTTCTGGCTGTTTATTAACGTCGACCTCGCATGAGTGGGATAAGATGTAAGAAAAGAAGATTACATAATCAAAATAAAAATATAATCCAATTTGGTATAACCCGCTTCGATGGGCGAATGGTTTAAGGCAGGCTAGTCAAACTAGTTTGATAAAAAGAACCACATTGAAAGTTGAGAATACTCATTTCAGAAAACACACTGTTGTCACCGTTTTGAATATAAAAAAATTATTGTAAAGTCATTATTAAAAAAGTATATTAAGATTATGTGAAATGTTAATACTCTCTAATTTCCCCCATAGATTTTGAAATTTATTTTGATCCAAATGTGTTGTTAGGCTTTAATTCTTGTGTTAATGACAAACGCATGTATGTAAGCCTTAATACTTACTTAGCACCGTGTATTACTACCCGTTCGGGTTATACGCTTAAGTACAAATTACGCTAATGGGCTAGGAATCGGGAAGGTTGGATATAGAAGAAGTGAATCCACATTTGCGTGGAGGGAGAGTGGAAAACAATTAAGGAAAAACTACCCCAGTTCATCCTAGCAAGATTCGAACCTCAATACCCTATCCTAGGCAGTCTAGATCAACATGAAACCAGCGCGTTAGCTAATTATGCCACCGAGGCAAATAAGAAGTAAACGTACACACAAATATGAGGCAAAAACAACCACACAAATTTAGTTGAAAAAATTTAACCATTTTTAATTTTGGTATGTAAAGAGTAAAAATTGGGTACACCTACCTCACTTGCTATATTACCTCAAATAATGATCAAAATTTCAAGATGCAATGATCATAAATTGTTTATCTCTACAATGAATAGGGGGAGATTCTTTTTCACTTCTAATTTTAACTGTGAACTTTGTATTCTCATTCCTAACTATGCTGGCGGTAAACCTCTTAATTTTCTAACTCAGTCCTAGCTCTTAGAATACGTCGTTAATAATAATTGTTCTCTCTAATATTACTACTACTAATATTACTACTCTTACTAAAAGACAATTATTTTTTTATATTAGTATTTCATACTCACAACTATAAAATTAGAAATATCCCGGCTAGTCTAAAGTTCACTTTTCATCGGAAGAGCCTTTATCTGACAGTTAGAAATTTTTTTAGATTTAATTTTATGTACGCATACATCAATTAAAGTGATGGGCAGTAGTCACTTAGGATGTATATTATATACTAATACTACCTTTAAAATAACACTATTAATTTTAAAAAAAAAGTTTTCAATTTTGTCCACACTTTTTTTTACATATATTTTCTAAAAAGCCCTTCCTGTGAAAATGGTACTGTACATAACCGGTATTTTACAAGAAACATGTGACTACCTCACAACTTCAATGTTAAGAGCGAATGCGTCACAGCGAAGGTCATAGGTGTTGTAACATAGCGGTTTCCTGGAGGGGTTAAATGAGTCTTCCAGCTGAACATTCTTGTCAAGGGTATTGACTACCAATCAAGACTTCATTAACGAGAACAGGATTGAAATTATATACCTACAGCAATAACTTTAACCGTGAAACCGTGAAAATAATTTAAATTATTTAAACTTCAAATTTTGTTAACTATTTCCGAGTAGTAATTATTGTAATACATGATATGGCATGCTTTGTTTTTTTTATCACTGCATCTTACTACCTAGTCGAGTCGAGTTATATGCTTATATACTAATTTACGTTAGTGCATTAGGGATGAGGAAGTATTAATTTAGAGGAAGTGTATCCGCATTAGCATGTAGAGAGATAGAGAAGGAAACCATTTAGGAAAAACTACCCTCATTACACCTAACCGGGATCGAACCTCAATCTCCCCGTTATAGGCAGTTTAGTCTATAAGCGAGAATAGTGCCTTAGACCATGCGAACATGCGACCACCAGAATGGGTGGCACGATTTGTTGTTTAGTTTGAATTGGAAAACATAATAGAATTTATAAAATTATGCTCCCCCAAAACATGGTCTAAAATATTGGCAGAATTTGGCTTCTTATGCATATTTTAATATCATTTAAGATAAAAAAAATAACTTTCTCTAAGCCTAAATTTTTTAAAAGAAATTTGCAAAACAATTTTAGTTTAAGGTGCGGCCGAAGGGAGCGCGAGTAATTTTACAGTTTTTATAGCATTAATTTTTTTTTAGCCAAAATAAATCAAATAGTTCTCGAGTAGCAACATAGAGTTTAGTTTTCTGCACAAGCTAATATCAACAGATCTTGAATATCTGTCAAGGATGTCCTGGAATTTTGTCAAAACTTTTTATCTTTATTTAAAAAGTTTTGACAAAATTCCAGGACACCCTTGACAGATATTCAAGATCTGTTGATATTAGCATGTGTAGAAAACACTCTATGTTGCTACTGGAGAAATATTTTATTTATTTTGGCAAAAAAATTTCAATTCTATAAAAACTGTATAAATACGTTCGCTCCCTTCGGCCGCACCTTAAGCAATATTGGTAAAATCCTGGAAGATTATGATATCCACGTCTTACTACCTGTCCGGGCTATCCACGTCATATTTACACTAATGGGGTAGGGACGAGGGAATTTTAATAGTACCATGTATTTTTATAAATTATTTCACACTCTTTCTCCACACATATGTGTGTATATTTACTCTAAATTTTACTTCCGCATCCTTAACTAATTAGAATAATTAAATGTGGCTATACCGGTTGATATGTAAAACCTGATTGCACAAAGAATAATAAATGACAACACGACAAAACATATCTTTAGAATGAAATCCGAATGCTGGCGTTCCCTTGTTAAAGTTCACATAGCGATTAACTTATTTTAATTTCGTTGTTTATTTACAGTCATCGCTTCCTTAATTCTCTATTAAATCATAACCTTTCAATTATTCTGTAATGAGAACCTTGAAATAAGGGTAAGTAATTATGAGTCAAAGCAGCTTTTTATAAGCTACTTAAGTAAACTAACGCACTAACACTTTTGACTGGTTGTGAGTTTAACATTATATTTTTACTAGTCAGAAACTCAGGGAAGATAATATCAAATCTCTATTGTAGTCATTGTAGAATTAAAATTGATATAGATTATAATATTATTTTGAATTTATTATACAGGTTGTTCGGAAACTCATAGCCCAAATGCACATACATCTTATTTGAACCAAAAGTAATCCAAAATCCCTGTACACTTACATCCGGAAAACTACTAATACCATTAAATTGTGTTCAAAGTTTCAGCGTAGAGCACTGGGAGACCAAAGCTGTTCAAGCATGCGTGTACAACAAGTTGCATAGGAGCATTTTCATGGAGGGATATTGCAAAACAATTTTGGAAAAAGACCTCACAGTAAACCCGACTGGGATTCGAGCGCCAACCTCCTTGTCATCGAAAGTCTATTTTAACACAAGATTGACGCCTTAGATCATGTGGGCACCGAAGCATGTTTTTTGGTTAGTTATAAAATAATTTAACATAAGTATTTTCGGTCCATAGTGATCTATGTTTGCATAAAAAACTTAGTTATTTTTTTAAAGTATCTGAGCTTTGTTCATACTTAGTGGCATAGTTGTATTTAATATTTTGCTTGGAATTATCTGCGTCGAAGTTTCTTTATATACTTACATAAGGGTGAGTTTTCCTTTGGGACGGTCAGTTGTAAAAACGTGTAGTTGGGAAATGGGTATTATTACCACTCATAGAGGGATACATTAATTGTTTCAGGTCTAGTGGTTGCACTTGTAAAATATCTTATCCATTCCTACTTCAGTGGTTGAATGGTCTAAGGCATCACGCTCGTGTTTGAATAATCTGCTGATGACGGTGGAGATCGGGGTTCAAATCCCGGTCGGTTATACTGGTATACTGAGTATGGTTTTCCTAAATGTTTTTCCACTCTTCTTCCATGTAAATGCGGCTAGATTACCTCTAAAATGGTTCCTTCATCCCTACCCTGCTATAGTAATTACCAGTTTTTAAGCCTATCTCTGATAGGCTGATTTAACGTAAACTGAGTATGCTATGTCAAAAGTCAGTAAAAAACCTATCCACTGATACCTTATTCATCGCTGTAGGCTTTGTATTAGTTGAGAAAAAGGGATGTTGACAACAGAAATAATATATAGGATTATATATGCGTATAGCCTGAACAGGTAGTAGGACGTGGTGATTAAAAAACTAATCTAAGATATGCAACTAATATCGTGACAAGATATTCCATGGTGTAGATATATTTAATTTAGAAAGTGATACAAATGTCTGGTACAATTCGGAATAAATATTTTCTGGGCTTTGACCAAATTGATTTTCATTATATTTAGAGAAGGTTTTCCTAATACCTTAAGGATATGGTTACGTAACATGATTCCACCATCACATATATGTACAAGGGTTGTAATTCTTGGATACAGAGAAAGGACCAGCTAATTTTTATGGTAATAAGTTAACGTCATAATTTTAGTTAGCTTATGGTCAGGCTTAAGCAGATGAGCCTCATTCTCACATTTAATTTGATTAAAAAATAAATTACTCGTAGATCTGATTTTAAAAATCTAAAACGTAAACTATTTCAATATTATACTCTATATAAAGTTATGTTTAAATATATTATCCCAATCTTTAAAGTAAGAGAAAAATTACCTAAGGCAATTATTTTCTTAAAACACCTAATTCTCGGTATTTTCTTTATATTGAATATTTAATTTTCCTTTTCTATTTTTATTAAAGTTTGAAATCGTTATTCCAATCCATTATCAGTTGTAATTTATCCTACATTTATTATAAATGGCAAACTATATCAATACATATGAAGAATGGCCCTCTGGTTGTATCTATTATTTTTATTATTAATTGTAACACTAAGTACAACCCTGTCAGTCCAATATAAAACATTTTATCTTTAGTTTGTTAGAATGTATGAGTTTACAAATATGTGATAAATATCTTTATGTCAATTGTATTTTTCATTTTGTGTAATTTTCTTTTATACACAACTATTTGTCAAATATCCAGGATCTTGTGCGTTAACATCGCCAATGATGGAAAGACTGGATTTGTAATTTTGGCTAGAAGCAATGAGTTTCTTACTAAATTGTTTCCCTCTCTCCTCACAAACAAACAAGTATACGTTTCCTCTAAATTCTACCTTCCTCATCTCTAGCCCGTTGATGTAAAGATGTAGATAGACCGGTAAGGTGGTAAAGCGTGGTTTACAAGTTTTAATAGTTTTCAGAAAGATCTACTTAAATTGGTAACCTTAAGTGCCCGCCTCACCCCACGGATGACTAGCCCCGTGGTGTAGTGGCAAGTGCATCTGGCTACGAAAACTACGGGGCCCGAGTTTGATTTCCGGCTGGTAGCTTGGGTATTTTTCTCGAAAGGGGAAATACCCCAATGGTCACAAGGGTTTTGTTACTCAGGCTTAAGTTAGGTTTAAGTATTTCCACTGGTTCCACACCCTCATACTCACTATCAGCATCACCTCATATCATCGGGACATGGAAAGAGCCTCCACGGAAAGGATGTACGATTATTACATTTGGGCGTCTCCTGGGCAACGGTACATTAGTACTGGATAATCTTTCCGCAAACTGGGCTACAATTGATGTAGCCCAGACGCGCAATATTATTACTATCCCACGGTTAACACCCGACTTAGGTAGGTAATACAGCTCAAACCAGACGTCAAATCGTGGTGCGGTTTTCTGAATTATACTTTAGAAAACAATGGGATCTAGCACAGTGAATATCTTCTATAATATTTTACATTTTTTTTAGAAATAAAAAAGTTTGGGAAGTAATTAAACTCTTTAAACTTATCTCAAATGCGCAGTTGTCAACTAAAGAATAAATAATGCCGCACTTCCATACGTTTTTAATTTATATCTAGTTTTCAGGTTAATCGGCTGTGATATGGTCTCTTAATTCACTTCATGACTAACTTTTTTGCAATTATTATTAATATTATTATTTATACGTAGGTTTATTTTAAAACTTTTGGTGATTTGTTCTTATCAAGGTGAATAAGGTGTTTTTTATATTTGTTCAGGAAAACTAAATTTAAAGGATCATATCTAACTTAGTTTTATATAAACATGTTTTGAAATAATTTAATATTTTATTTTCATAAACATTCATTGTACCTTAACAAAGTATTTTATTTATTTGAGGTATTTAACGTTCATTTTCTGAACCGACATTATATTTTCACTCAATAATTTCTATGAGTGAGAGTGAAAGGGCCTAGCAATTTTGTCAGGAAAGGTATTTTCACATACCTCACAGGGTTCTCTTACAAGCCACAATCGACATTTGATTGACGGCTTTACTTCCCTTCCGATAGAAGTTGTGCTACGGATTTTTATCGTTCAAGAAAAATCCGTCGACCCCGGCTGGGTTTGAAGCCACGAACGGTGGGTCCTGAGACGAGCACTTTACCCCAAGACCATTGAGGTCTTATTAACAAAATAAACTTGATTCAAACCATCTAGAAAATTATTGTGAATAAGACAGACAACTCTTTGAAATGTTTATTGAATTTTTTTGTCTAGAATCCTCAATCACTAGGACTTCTATTACTTTCCCGCAACCACTTGGGGAGATCGTTAAAAAAATAGAATTTAAGAATTTAATTTAATTTTATTGTTGTTGACGTTTTATAACCCCTGAACCTTAAAAAGTGTTGTTTATTATTTTTAATGTCATCTGTCTGTTATAGCCCAAACCATTTTACCGATCGGGCTAAAATTTGGAATCCAGGGTGTTCATAAGGTTTCCCAAAGTTTTATTTTAAATATCTATCCAAAGTTTACTTAAGGATGAAAAGAGAAAAAAAAATCCATTTTCTCAAAATCAGCTCTTACTATTTTTTGATTAAAATTCGTAACTTGACACCGTTTAGAATTACAAACCAAATGGTGCATCTCATTTTTATATGAAAATGACTCTGAGGATACTTTATATAAGTGGAAATTCCCAATTTTGCTTATATCTCCACAAAACTTTGTGATACGAAATAACTTAGCATAAAACTTCAGTACTGTATTAAGAAAACTAGGTTTATTTTTGTTGTGTTAGTATTTATAGTACAAAGGCCTTTATCGAAGTTCTTACAAATATTTATTGTTATGTTTAAATGATATTTGATCTAGAATTTAAAAATCAAAATAATATAATTTATTAAAATAACTATAGAAACTTTAGTAGTTTTACAAAATAGTTTTTTTTTTTTACTTTCCAAAATAATTTTAGCCTAAACCTAAACTAGTAGTAACGAGATTGGTGATAATTTGTTATAAAAATTTCGTATTGTGAATTTTTAGTAACCTTATTTGATAAATAACTTTTTGATTTGAATTTTTAAAAATCTTAATGAAACTGAACAATTAATTTATGATGAATCAAAAACTAATTTAAATCCACCCTCTCCCTCCATACACACAAAATAAGTAGAACAATTTAATTATAAATCTAAATATTCGATAAAACACAAACTTTTACATGTTTTATTATTAGAAAAAAAAATTGGGATAGGACTTACATCTTGGCCTCTTGCTTGATTTAGAGCGGTCCTCTTTGAAGAACTGATTGAGAACCACGGATCCCTGCCGGCTTAGACGTCGGTTCCCTAAGACATGCGCCACCGGATCTCGCGGACTCTTCTCACAGTCGTTCCTGCCGGTGTTGACGGCGCTGTAGCGTTTGCCCGAAATAAACCCCCAGAAACTGACTAGATCTTTCATTTTATTAGTTGCACTTTATCTTTCTTGTCTTTTAAAAATATATAATATATTTATTCAAATAAAAATAAATATCTTGAATGTTTTCAACCCCCCACAAAAGAAAATAATATATATGCAAAACTACACACGACACAAATTCGTTTAATAACCGTTGAAACGAAACTTTATTTTCGTCTGCATTCGCAAATCAAAAATACTTTCCTCTGAAGGTTGAAAAATATCGATGCGCTTGAAGGCTCGTTGAGCCCTTCCGTCAACAAAATCCAACCACGAAATAAACTTGAACAAATGGTGAATAATCTTATTATAGTAGAGTAAGATAGTGCTTTATTTTTAAAAAAATCGCTAATGGTAAAGGAGAAGTTAATTTCTTGTTTACATCGCTTTGGGAAAAGCCCTCTGCTCCCACTTCTGGGGGAGGAAAAAAAAAACATATCAACATTGGCCAATGAGAATACCTGTTGCAGGGATTTTCAGTGAATCTATAATCTTCCCCCCCTCTCTCTTTCTCTCTCTCTATGTTCCCCCTTCTCCTTCAATTCACGATGTCTGTCCGGCTCTCTCGCACTCTCATGGGGAAAAAAAACAGGTAATTCTTGTCTTGGTCAGTGTTGAGCCGGTCGCCAATGTGGAAGTTGGTAGTGACCGAGATTTGTCGCAATCTTCTCCGTCACGATCGTATGTAACTTTGACCCTGAAAGTGCTGTCTCATCGGGGTACTTTGGGGGAAAGTGGGATACTAAGTTCCTAGCAGGTTTTTTTTTATCGCTAAACAAGGCTTATAGCCTAGGTATGTAGTATCGATAGAAAAGTGTCGATACCTTCCTTAATATTTTTAGTATATTTTCTTTACAGATGTGAAGACCTAACCAAAGAATAAATTGAGAGTGTTTTGAGAATAAAGTTCTGAGAAAGATAATTGAGCCTAAGTGTAATAAATAAACAGGAGAATTGAAAAAAGTTACTTAATAAAAACCTTCATGTTTCGTAAGCCTCGCCAAACATGGGCACGCAGGATGAAGTGGGCATATGGGCAATAACAGGAGTGTATATAACATACTAGTTGGATAACCTGAAGATACAGGATCCTTTGTAAGGTCGAGACATTAATGGAAGGATAATGTGAACATTTATTTGAGGGAGGCTGAGGTTAGGTTTGGATAGGGGTGTCTCAGGATAGGGTTGAGTGAAGAGGTTACGTTCTGGTGGACATGAACTTTCTAGTTTCTCAAGGTCAAAGAGTTAGGTTAAGTTATCGGGAATATTATTTTCAAACAATAGGTTTCGTTAGTGAAGGAATAAAAAGATAATATTATTCGAATATAATGTGCTTTTTTAGTGGTTCTTCTGTACAAAAATGTTGAGGATTTTTTTTTCTTTGAAAGTTTAGAATTTACTTAATTATTTAGTGATGTCAAATAAAATTTAGGGTTATAGCCTAATATAATTTATCCTACTCCGTATATTAAATCACTAAAACTAAGACTAATGTAATCACGTATTTGTAATATACATCCTTTTATGTGGCAAGTTGATTTTGGGGCGAAATAGCAATAATCTTTAATTAGATGATACGAATGTGGGCTGATTTTAGTTAAGTAAAACGTTATATAGTTTTTATTATAATCATTGTTTATTTATCATTGCGTCTTACTACATTTCAGGCTACACGCATATATGAGAATTACTTTACTGTGCTAGGAATGAGGAGGGAATCAGTTTAGAGGTAATCTACACGCATTTTCGTGGAAGAGGAGTGGGAAACCATTTAGGAAAAAAACACCCTCAGTAGACCCAACCGGGAATCAAACCCTGATCCCTCCCGTCATCAGTAGACCAGTCTAACACGAGAGTGATGCTTTAGACTATTCGGCCACTCAAGCGGGTAGTTGATATAATTATAGTTTAAATGTCACATCTTGAAAAAAACAGAACCGTATCATAATCCTTCAAACTTTTTCTTAATCTTTGATTCTAGAGGATACTACTGATTATATCAGCACATCACTTGTAAACTAACTTAAATCTAGAACAGACACAACAACCAATCACCGTCAATCCATCAGTGTGAAAGGGGAAAAAAAACCACATTTATATTCACCAATGATAAATTCTTCGGTCATGCCGATAATCGAACTCGGGACACGCTAATGACTGAGCTAGGGAATCAGAACCGGATGTAATAAAGAAGATTTTTTTGATCCCTTTACGCAAATAATAATACTTGTACATTTACTATTATTACTACCTTCCTAATCACTACCCCAAAAAACGCAGACGGCAGACGGTTATGAAGATGCTGTGCAAGAAATAAACCTCACTTACTTACTCTATGACATTAGGAACTCGAAAGTTAATTTTTTTTTTTTTTTTTTTTTTTTTATTTAGCACCGCGTCTTACTACCCGTTCGGGTTATACGCTTAAGTACTAATAACACTAATTGATTAGGAATTGGGAAGGTTGAATTTAGAGGAAGTGAACCCGCATTTGCGTGGAGGGAGAGTGGAAAACCATTTAGGAAAAACCACCCCCAGTTCACCCGACCGAGATTCGAACCTCGATCTCCCCGTCCTCGGCGGTCTGGCTCAACACGACTGGCGCGTTAGCCAACTACGCCACAGAGGCGGGTTGAAAGTTAATTGCCACACTTACAAATGCCCGCCACATCTTGAGCTAGCTCTATTCAGTCCACCTCATTAGATCCTATCCCTATCCTTGGCTAGCTATATCCAGTCCATCGCATTACACCCTATCCCTATCTGGAGCTAGTTCTATCCCGTTAATCTCACTACACCCTCTCCCTATCTTTAGCGGTTCTATCCAGTTCACCTCATTACACCCTATCCCTATCTTGAGCTGGTTATATCCAATCCACCTCAATACAGTCTATTCCGATCTTGAGCTAGTTTTATCCAGTCCACCTCATTACACCCTGTCTCTTTCGGGTACATTCTAATTATTATCCTCGCATCTGCGATTTATTTCAACAATAGTTCTCTGAGTTGTACCCAACGAATTTATCTTACAAAAAAAGTGAAAATGTATAAACCGGGAACGTGCTCAAGTATTTAGTATTTCAAACATATTCAAAAAGGAGGCCTCCATTAAAAGAAACAAGACACATTATTTCGACAACAATTTTGCGAGTTCTACCAAACCACTTTTAGTTTAAATTAGTTGCTAAAATATAATAAATCTACTTCGAAGACTATACTGTCAAAGTTTACAAATTTTCAATAGCAAAGCTTTAATCTGTATATAATTTACATTAATAGGTGAATGTATCAGGGCATGTGGTGTACTTTTATAATTGCGGCAATGAACTTGTGAGCTCCTAATGTTATATAGTAGGTTATATAGTGAGATAGTGGCATTTTCTCAATAGTAAGTGTAAAAAAAGTATTTTGATATATTTGAAACCTAACAGCCAACTATGATTCCCACTCTGGTTAAAGAAAGGCCACAGGAAATTACGTCCATGGAAAAATACCAGTGGGATTTACTCATATAGAGAAGAGATGGGGAGAAAAACCCCGTTACAATTGTATTGTCGATAACCACACCCAGCCAAACCGGCTGCGGTTTGAACGGAATTCTCAATTCCCGAGTCAAAGCAACAATCAACAGTTTAGCTCGCTGGTGATGAACCCACCTTACTGGTCTGAAAAAAAATGTTGATCTCAACATGTTCTCTTCTTAATCCTTTTCCAACCGAACGCCTTAGTCGGTTTTCTTTCTTCTTTACATTAATGAATCCGCTAGAGTGCCAACGTACGATTTTATATATTTATCGAAAAATTTTGTTATTTATGAAAATATAATTTATAATTATTGAGTAACATAGAATTTTTTTTTATTATTTTACCACCCCGTCTTACTACCGGTTCAGATTATACTCATATGTACTTACTACGCTAATGAGTTAGGGATGAAGAAGGTTGAATTTAGAAAAATTTTATCCACATTTGCGTGGAGAGGGAGTGGAAAACCGCTTTGGAAAAACCACCGTCAGTACACCTGACCGGGATTCAAACCCTAATCTTACTGCCATTGGCAGTCTAGTCTAACATGAATGTGACGTCTTATACCATGCGGCCACATTGTTTCCTTTAACTAAATAAATTTAAAATTCAAAATAAAAGGTTTTGTTTTATAAAACACAGTAAATTGAGTTTTCTAGTGATAAATTTAGTCTCTAGAATAATATTTTAAAGACTTGGATGATAAGTTTCAAATACATTTTATGAAACTATTATTTTATTATGATCATATTTGAAAGTTTTTGATATAAATCTCAAATTATTATTTTATGAAGGATGAAAACAAGGGCGATTTAGGTACTCCACCACCCACAATATTACACATTTCCTGGGAGGAGGTGAGAGGGGGGAAATAAGCTCTTAAAATAATAACATTTAACATTTTGCCACTTAAATTTTGAATTTATTTTGCCCTAATAAAGAAATGTTTGAATTATAGGCTAAACAAAGCTAAACAACCGGTGTATGGCTATGCCTTTATGTATGTAATAAGTTTATGTAATTTACATTACTTTTTACACCCATTACTGATTCCAGCCTGTGGCTTGGATAAATTTAAAAAAATTAAAGCCAAATATTTTCCACTACCGGCTTGCTAGTCCTGTCGTAGCTTCACTTGCCTTATAATCTATCTTCAAGACTAGGACAGGCACAACATCCAGTCCCTGCCCGTTAATTTACCAATGAGAAAAGTTAAACTCACATTTCACCAATGATAAATTTTTCAGCCATGCCAGGAATCAAACCGGGACCCTTGACTCAGTAGGCAGTCACGCTACCGACTGGGCTAAGGTGTCGAATTGTAATTTACATTACTGTTTAACTTAAATATTTATATTCATAATTATCTTTTAATTCTAATTTACTACAAACATTCTTATTTCTATTTATAAAACTACAGACTGCTAACTCTTGCAAAAATTGGCTGAAAAACAGGCTAAAAGAAAAACTGCGATTGCGTCATAATCTATACATATAATTTTGTTGTAGTAAATTATTTTTTTTAGCTTAATTATTCATGGCGAAGTTCACTGGCCATTTATCATAATGAATCAACATGTTTTATTTTGTTGTTTTGTTTATTTGTTTGTTGCTACGTTTTTGGGCCGCTCACTCAACTGGGCCTTTAGTTCTAGGTCAAGCTTAACAAACACATCTCAGCCCATCTAGACATGTTTAACCTTAAGAGAAACACAACATAATAGTGGGTGTAGAAAGGTGGGGGCTGGAGGGGGTCTGAGGCCCCCCCTCTGGTAATTGATGGCTTCTCCATAAAGAGGAGTCCATATATACATATGAAAACTTAAATAGAATGTAGTGTTTAAGAAAAAAGAAAATGTTTATGCCATCAGCCAAATACTAATTAATAATTATTTTAGTATTCACGTGGAAGATGAAATTATTTAACACCTCCTGTTGTAACACTAGTTCTACCAATATTACAATATTTTTTTTATTTCATTTTTTTCAAGGAATTTAATGTGCACTTTCTGAACTGATATCAGTTAACAACGAAACTAAGATGTCGGACTTTAAATAACAGATTGTTTTTGCTACCTCGAATATGGTATCTGAGAACAAATAACGTTTCTTGGAACTAAACGAGTTAGGGGAGCTGAGAAAAGAAGGTAAATATTGTTGTTATTAACTGTAAGATTGTACTTTATGAAATCATCCCCCCATATACATAGAGAAAGGAAAAATAATCTTATTTCATCATAATTTTTTTATTGCTTCCTATTATTATTATTATTATTATTATTATTATTATTATTATTATTATTATTATTATTATTATTATTATTATTATTATTATTATTATCATCATCATAATTATTATTATTATTATTATTATTATTATTATTATTATTATTATTATTATTATTATTATTATTATTATTATTATTATTATTATTATTATTATTATTATTATTATTATTATTATTATTATTAGAAGTTTTGCGATGGAGTGAGAATAATTTTTACATCCCAAGTATTTTGTTAAAACAATTTTTTAAATATTATTTTATTTAGTTCCCTTTCGCACCAACTCGGATAAAAAGTTAATATGTTTGTTTTTGTGAAGGGTTGTGTGGTGTGCGTGGTGCGTGGTTGGTTCAAGGTCAAAGCAAGCCCTCAGTGCTGTTCAGTGCACACTTATTCTTTTGTCAATTCGACTTTTACTTCGACGTTTGTCTTGTACGGATTTTCTACAGACTGGGTGTATTTTAGGAAGAAGATGAGTGACATAAATGATAAACTAATAAATAGTATTTAGAAGTACCCTGAAATGGAAATTTGGCCCACTGATGACAAGTTATTAACATCATTACTACTGCTGTAAAACTTTTTTTCCTGTTTTAGTAAATATTTTATAAGTGAAATGGAAAATCTTTAAATAAACTAATAACAGGAAGTTTAAGAAACAATGCAGGTACAAATGCTCCATTCAGACTGGTTTTCTCTAGCCGGGTACGAAGTGCAATTAGTGATCTGCTTGGTACGCACAGGCTGTTCCATGAGCAATGTGTGATGTGTGAAGCTAAGAGTGATGAGCGATGTGTGAAGATAGGAGTGATGAGCAATGTGTGAATATAAGAGTGATGAGCGATGTGTGGAGATAAGACTGATGAGCACTGTGTGGAGATAAGAGTGATGAGCGATGTGCGGAGATAAGCGTGATGAGCGATGTGTGAAGATAAGAGTGATGAGCGATGTGTGAAGATAAGAGTGATGAGCGCTGTGTGGAGATAAGAGTGATGATCGATGTGAGAAGATAAGAGTGATGAGCAATGTGTGGAGATAAGAATGATGAGCGATGTGTGAAGATAAGAGTGATGAGCGATGTGCGGAGATAAGAGTGATGAGTGATGTGCGCGCTCCTCGGCATGCACGTAGGTACCCTTGGACCCCAATGGGCTGTATCTTGATTGTGAACAAGGCACAATTCGTCCAAGTTGCGAACACACTCAAAAATGTTATGGCCACTTAAATATCCAATGTCCAGATTGCGAACAAGTAAAATAGCAACTCGCGGGAATTCCTACGTAAGGTTGGTGACACGGGTGGAAAGGGTTACTGGCAGCACCCACCGGCCACCGGGGCTTTCCTCCTAACCTAACTTACCCTAACTTAGCCTAGACTAACCTAACCTAGAAATACTTGTGTATGTAATTAAGATAAATTAAGACTGATGAGGCTGAAAGAACGTACGACTGCTATTCCCCCGTGGGACGCCACTATTATCAAATTAGGGGTGTATTGGCATAGCAACATGGTGTGTCCCCAATCTGGACTACTCCCCATATGTAAAAAAATCTCATGTTCACAATCTGAACTGTTCGGACTCAGGAGGCATCCCCTCAATATACGAAATATAGAGGGAAGAAAATGAGCTGTTTATCCTATGAGGCCTCTTGTTTATCCGTTGATAACACTTCCCCTCTTCAACTGACGAGCATAAAGACTCACTATACTATTAGCACTAAACAGCATTGATATGTAATTTAAATGTATAGTTTTCTTGTTTCCTATTCTAGATAGACATATGCCTCCGCAGACTTTTTAAATCTACATCAAGTTTCCACTCGACATTTTCGAGAATACATCAACAAGCCAAAGTTAGACGATTAAAAAAAATTAATAATAATAATGCGTCTACAAAAAAAACTATTTCAATATAAAAAAAGAATTTTGACAATATAAGATTATTTTTAGAATTATTTAATAACTTATAGTTTTTGTTTCAATGTTATATCTTCAAAACCCGCCGAATAGAGAGTAAATACCAGAAAATGGGAAATCCTATCTAGACTATCCATGACGTCACAGTTAGGAAACGTCCTTTAAACGTGTCCTTAATATGCATACACCTTGTGAGTCATAAGGGACTGAAATCTGGGCGGAACATTAGAAGCCTGCACAGGTTTGCTATTGGGGTAAGCTAGGACTGTGACCATAAAATAATGGCCTTGGATAAAACCTGAATCAAGCAAAGTGAAGTTTGATACGGCTAGCGTCTCTACGTACGTTTGGTGGTGTTCCCACATTTTAGGTGGTGGTTATTTTGTCATCGGTAGCTAATTAGTTTAATAACCGGTCCCGTGGTGTAGTGTTCAGTGCACCTGGCTGCGGGCCTAGGGGTCACGTAGTTAGGCTTAGGTTAGGTTTAAGAGTCTCCACTGGTTCCACACCCTCATACTCACTATCACCATCATACTCACTATCACCCTCATAATCACTATCACCATCACCTCATCTCATCGGGACATGGAAAGAGCCTCCAAGGATGTACGATTAGTACGTTTGGGCGTCCCCTGGGCAACGGTACATTAGTACGGGCTAATCTTTCCACTAACTGGGCTATGAGTGATGTAGCCCAGGCGAGCAATATATATTATATATAGTTTAATGGATGACGTTGATGTGGTATCCGAGCTAAATAAAACATAATTCACTATTGCTTATAGAAGTGTATGCCCTAAATAATATAGGCTATCTTCTAAGCCTATAGAACGATCCATAATAAGAAACAGTTCCAGTACTCGCCCATGAATCTCGATCTTCCGCCTGATTTTTAGGCAAACCCCCAGATCAATATAGGAAAAGATACACTAGTGACTAGGTCAACTTCCTATTAGATATCGTGTCTTGATTTTGATCTTAAGATTTAGCTCACTCCTTTGATACAGATTCATTTCTTTATATTCTGGTATTTATAAGGTATTGTTACTCTTAGTGCCTGTTTCATAGTCAGATTTAGTACGCCTCAAGTGCGGCGCTATACTAAATACAAGACGTCACCTACCTGAAATTGAATGGAATGGGCCAGTTTCATATGCGAAACTGGCCCATTCCATTTTTGTCTAGGTAGGTGTCGTCCTGTATTTAGTATCGACTCGCACTTTAGGCGTACTAAATCTGACTATGAAACTGGCACTAATTATTGATTGAGGAAGGGGGTTAGAAAGGAGGTGATTGTAGCTAATTAGTAACTAACTAGAAGTTAAGGCATGGTGTGTAGTATTCTATTATCTGAGGTAAGGTTTGTAAGTCCTTCATTACAATTATTACATTTCTAGGCGCTAGGCCTGATTGTATATTATTAGGCGTACTATCCTAGGCTTAGTCTGTAATTCTGTATATCTAATTAGTAACACACTATGCACTGGAGATGGGTGCGACAAATTAGGTATGCTGTTTTAGGTTAGGTTTTTGAGACCTTCTATCTAATTAATATCAGTAGTAGTATTGTTCTCATAATTTGCAATCATCCAATGTAAAAACTGTTTTTCGAACCTTATACATGTTTGAGTTGTTAAAACGTACCTTCCTTAGGCAGGCTCCAAGAAATACGAGTTGATCAACATGATTATATATTTAAGTCTAATTCACCTAAATGCAATAAATTGAAAGTCCACTGTCTCACAGTGAAAGAAATACCACCTATCCCTTTTTTGGGGCTAGTTCTATCCAGTCCATCCTCATTAAACTCTATCCCTGTCTTGAGCTAGTTCTATCCAGTCCATATTATTACACCCTATCCCTATCTTGAGCTAGTTATATCCAGTCCATATTATTACACCCTATCCCTGTCTTGAGCTAGTTATATCCAGTCCATATTATTACACCCTATCCCTATCTTGAACTAGTTCTATCCAGTCCACCTCATTACACCCTATCCCTATCTTGAGCTAGTTCTATCCAGTCCACCTCATTACACCCTATCCCTATCTTGAGCTATTTCTATTCAGTCCACCTCATTACACCCTATCCCTATCTTGAGCTAGTTCTATCCAGTCCATATTATTACACCCTATCCCTATCTTGAGCTAGTTCTATCCAGTCCATATTATTACACCCTATCCCTGTCTTGAGCTAGTTCTATCAAGTCCATATTATTACACCCTATCCCTTTCTTGAGCTAGTTCTGTCCAGCCCATATTATTACACCCTATCCCTATCTTGAGCTAGTTCTATCCAGTCCCCCTCATTACACCGTATTCTTATCTTGAGATAGTTCTATCCAGTCCACTTCATTACACCCCATCTCTTTTAGGTCCATTCTAATATTAATTATTTACACATAATAATCTTAACATTTCTTGAATATTTGTCTTGGGGTATCGCGGAATTTAACTACTAGGACCTCTTCTATTCATTTAAATGGTTTCTGGTTAAATCCCACGATGCCATGATAAATATTCAAGAACGGATGAGATTACTGTGTGTAGACAACTAAACTAAACTAAACAAACTAAACTAAACTAAACTAAACTAAACTAAACTAAACTAGACTAGACTAGACTAGACTAGACTAGACTAGACTAAACCAGACTAAACCAGATAAAACCAGACGAAACCAAACCAAACCAAATCAAACCAAACCAAACCAAACTAAACTAAACTAAACTAAACTAAACTAAACTAAACTAAACTAAACTAAACTAAACTAAACTAAACTAAACTAAACGTTTCTACTGAAGCCATATATTATTTATTCTGGCAAAAATTGTTTCGTCATAAAACCTGTAAAACTAAGGGCTTTAAGTGTCGATTCCCTTCATACCACCTTAAGGGTATTCACAAAATTATGACATCACCGGTAGCTGGCTAGTTGGGATGTCCAGCACGATTGAACCTTGAAATATATATTTTGGTGACTGAAAGGTCAAACTTTGTATTCTGAACGACTGAATACAAGCACACAGAAGATGATAGCCTTGAAAAGCTTGCCTCGTTCACTGGTGAACTAAAATTTATCTGATATTTTTACTTAGCAAAAATTCAAATTTGAAACCAGTCGATTCCCCATAAAAATAAATTAAAAATAACACTATAATTAAAGTAATTTTCGAGGCCTAGGGATAATTATCTGTAGGTTACACTTATTTACTACAGGAAATAATTTATTAACTTAAGAATAATTTGAAACAGGAAACTAAAATTGTATACCGTGCCTCTCGAACAGTTGTAGCTTAGGGGAAACGATAACAATCGATGACGTTTAATTTAAACTACCAAAACATGTTGATTTTGTACAAATGATAAAGTAACGATATGAAGTATTCGTGATGACGCACCTACGGACACTGACCACAAAAAGTAAGATTGGTCTGTGTGAAATTCAGGAGATACCCGTAAGGTACCTAGATTTGGTCATCAGTGTGATCTGTGAAATATGGTTGTTTACAACTAATTAGTGTTAAATTTAATCATGGGGGAGGGTGGATTGTGTCTGATTATTGGAAAATACGTTATTTTGTTTTAACAGGAAAATGTGAGAATGAATGAAGCGTGTTATATAATAGCGAATGGTGAAATCATCTGCATTGCGTTGATAGAGATAACGAACACATTACAGATATTTAAATATAAATCGTTGACTTAGAACTATTTTTATTAAAGCATTATTTAAATTGAATATTTATTTAATATTTTCATTAAAGTACAATTGTGCACATTAGTGTATCAATTTTTTTTTTGCAAGGCCCAATCCATTTTTTCAAAATATAGTCAATGATTGATTTAATACATCAGATTAGAAAGAAAACATATAATTTAGAAACATTTCTGGATTAGTAAATCAAATTTTTATAATATATTTTAATTTTAATTGGACACAAATTAAATATACTGTAGTAGATCTCTGTGGTCTTGGGGTAAAGGTCTCGCCTTAGGATCCGATGTGCGTGGGTTCAAACCCAGCTAGGGTCAAAGGGTTTTTCTTGAGCGATAAAAATCCATACAACAACTTCCTTCGAAGGAGGAATAAAAACGTTGGTCCCATGTCTATTGTGACATTTAAAACAACCCTGGAAGTTATGTGAATATACCTTTCTCAGCCAAAATTATTGACTCTATCGCTCTCTTTCATGTAGATTCTCTTGTGGTGATATAATAAGTAGATTAAGAAAGTGCACGTAAAATACCTCAAATAAATAAAATTAAAAATATCATTCTCCGTTTGGTCAACGATATCTAGATATAAACCTGTTTTTCCCAATATAAAACAATTTTTCAGAATATTTGTGTCCTTCAAAATTATTATAGATTTTGTAGCTGAGTATAACTCTCAAATGTTAAGAATTAAATTTTCCATCACATAAATTTACTTTTCAAAAATATATTATTGATTATTTTTGTACTACACACATACCCCCTTAAATTGATGTATGTTTCATAATCGGAGGAAATTCTTTGAAAAGGAGGAAAGATAAATTTTCTTGGAAGTTCCTCATACTATAATTATAGCTACTTTACGCACATAATATTGTTGATAAAATTAATAGTGTCGGAAAACTTATTTGTTACAAATTGATCACATATTACATTAGATGTATATCTCTCTTTGTGACAAATGTATCATGTGTTTCAAATATTTGTTAGTAAAGATATAAATCTTCCTTATAAAAGGTTTCGATATAAATTGAATATTGAGGAAGTCTGGAAACTAGAAGAGATAGAAAATATTTAAGTGAAAAAAAATGTGTATTAACAAAATGTGTAATTATGACATGTACTGTACATTACAATCATACATTACACGATTTGAAAAAAAAAATCCTTTAGTTTAGAGATCATCAACTAGTCGATCAGAAAATTACATTATCATTAAAAGTCGTTCTTTTTGTCTTCTAAACTTGAAAATATATTACGTACTTTCAAATAATATTTTAATGTGACTAAAACTACCTTGATCGGTCCTAATCGGTAGTTTTTTGAGAAAGTTATATTGTTTAATATAAAATATACCTTTCATTGATTCTACTTTTTTTCTATAAAGGTGGAGACACAAGCATTTGAGCAAAGATTTTATTGAAGTCAAGTATAGAGCAAAAAATCAAACGTAGATTGGAGAAACAGTGTTCGGTCACGAAACCTTTGATAAATTTATTAGTCGATCACATCCCAAATAAGTTTGCTTACTCCTGCTTTAGTTCAACTAAAGCAGCGTTGCGCTTAATTATAACATTCATTTACAAATGTTCTAAATTTTATGCTCTTCGATTAATGTTTTGTTTCATATGGCACATATGACAGGGAGGGATATAACAGCCAGGTTCGGTCAACTGTATGTAGACTATTAGCCGCTCTGTTGGCACAGAACGTTGCCCAGGGTACACCATAGGAGGTTGTCTACATACCATACCCGTAATGAGATGATGTGATGATAGAGAACATCAAGTTGTGGATCCGGTGTTAGGGGGCGGCCAGACTGAGCGAGCGCGCGAGCGACTAAAATATAAAATAGAACACATTGGTTGTAATGAGAGGTGGCCAATCTGGAGCGACCTACTGTGCGCGCGCGCTCGACCCAGTTCAGTCTAATTTACAGGCGCTAGGCAATATTATTGTATGTTGGTTCATTGGTGTCTAGAAAAACTTCTCATTTTGACATTTTTATTACTATCGCTAGGCTTAGCACACTCGCTACTAACGGCCTAATTTAATGGGTAAGATCATAAACCATACCTATAGGTATATATATATATATATATATATACCTATAGGTATATATATATATATATACCTATAGGTATATATATATATATATATATATATATATATAAAACTGATATGTTAAAATACTTCAATATTATCAAAGTAGGCCTTTACAAATAAGAATCACCATTAGCGTGGAGAGAGGATGAGAAAACCACATTAATAAATCACTTGTTAAAACCACCCTCAGTTCACTCAGCCAAGATTCGGAGCCTCCTCGTCAACAACTAACGAGAGCTATCTGCTAATCACGCGCTCGCCAGTCTGGCCACCCAGTCACTTGCGCGCTCGCTCGCACGCTTGTCAGTCTGGCCAAACCCTTAGTTTTAACATAACTTAAGCCTAGTTAACCAAATTCTGGTGACCGTTGGGGTAATTCCCCTTAAGGGAAAAATACCTATGGTACTAGTAGGGGATCAAATCCGGGACCTCTAGGCTTATAGCCATGTGCACTTACCACTAAACCAAGGGGTCTGTTTTTGATTAGTGTTTAAAATAGTTATATAACATAAGAAACATCTTTCAACGTCAAATTAATATCCGAGGGCATATTTTAGATAAATTAGGTACAAATCAGGTTTCCTTGGAGCTGAGTCAGTGCCATAAACTATTATAGATTTAATTCTAAAGAGAATATCATGCAATTATCCTATTTTCGAAATTAAATGAAACTAAACTTTTTTTGAACGCC
This sequence comes from Timema podura, assembly GCA_033556935.1. Taxonomy (NCBI): domain Eukaryota; kingdom Metazoa; phylum Arthropoda; class Insecta; order Phasmatodea; family Timematidae; genus Timema; species Timema podura. The sequence continues at coordinate 109,111,352 of JAVRXN010000010.1, forward strand.
GCGTTTATGAAGTTTTTATTTGGCGCAGTCAAGAATTCCACACCGTTATATATTTAGGTTATCTTTTTTCCAACTATCTTCACATGTTTCAAAGTCTCAAGGTGAGTCATCATAACTGATATTCTTCCAAAATTAACTTAAAGTAATCCAGACTTTCCTTACCTTGACATTGGTAGTAAACAACTATTTCTTAATCTTGATCTAGGAAACCTTGTCGCTGTCAAGATAAACAACAATGTCTACAAAGTTGGTGTTGTTTTTCTATACTGTGGCATCAACGAATTTCGTGCCTCGCTTGTTTCCATCATTCTATAAGGACTGATGAATGATTTGCCTTGTCTATAACTTCAAGCGCTTGTATTTCACTAGGGTGGTCGGGGATCACATTTTCAAGCAATAGATTTGATGCATTGCTGCCGGACACATCCGTTGAACTATCAAAAGATAATAAATTCTTCTTTCTATTCACGCTGACAATTATAATCTTTAAAACATCTTCATATTTTTGCAGTAGTTTTGAATTATTTAGAATTGATTGATTGCTATACATTCTTTACTTAAATGCTCTATGGCATTAGGTATTCACAAATTTATTGCCGCAGCTACAAAAGTACATCTCCTATCCTTATCGTGAGCTGGTGTACCTAATATACTAATACACCCAATCCCAATCTTTATATAGTTCTATCCAGTCCACCTCAATACACATTAACCCGATCTTGAGCTAGTTCTATCCAGTCCACCTCACTACACCCTATCCCTATCTTGAGCTAGTTCTATCCAGTCCACCTCACTACATCCTATTCTTATCTTGAGCTAGTTCTATCCAGTCCACCTCACTACACCCTATTCTTATCTTGAGTTAGTTCTATCCAGTCCACCTCACTACACCCTATTCTTATCTTGAGTTAGTTCTATCCAGTCCACCTCACTACACCCTATTCTTATCTTGAGTTAGTTCTATCTTGTCCACCTTATTGCACCCTATCTTTTTCAAGTTCTTGCCAATGTTATCTTTCCAACTTCATCTATATCTTCCTATTAGGTTATCCAGTTAATATATAGTTAAATAGGTAGCTATATTCTTCAGTTAAAGCAAATTTAACACCTATCATCAGTTCACAAAGCTATTTTGAGAATGCTGATATTTTATTTGATGATGCACTTTTAAATAACAGCTGTTGTAGTTATTGATGTCAAAACTACCTAATTCTAATAATTCATCACATTGCAATATTGTTACCTGGACAAACAATTTCCTTCACATATTTTACTTCAGCTATCTGAAGAATACAATATAACAGCCTATGTACGTGAGTTAACAGTTTCTGAATTCTGTATTATAGGATGTTTGAAAATTAAAAAATAGCCTGTTTATCCCCCATTGATTGTGGGAGTAAGGGTTCGGCCAGACTGTCAAGCGTGCGAGCGAGCATGCAAGCGACTGGGTGGCCAGACTGGCAAGCGTGCGAGCGAGCGAGCGCGTGATTAGCATATAGCTCTCAATAGTTGTTGACGAGGAGGCTCCGAATATTGGCTCAGTGAATATAGGGTGGTTTTAACAAGTTATTTATTGTTGTGTTTTTTCTCATCCTTTCTCCACGCTATTGGTGATTATTATTTGTAAAGGCCTACTTTGATAATATTGAAGTATTTTAACATATCAGTTTTATACACACATATATACATACAGGTATGGTTAATGATCTTACCTATTAAATTAGGTCGTTAGTAGCAAGTGTGCTAAACCTATCAATAATAATAAAAATGTCAAAATGAAAAGTTTTCCTAGCACTCAATGAACCAACATACAATAATATTGCCTAGCGCCTGTAAACTAGACTGTATCGTGTCGAGCGCGTGCGCTTGAAAAATAACCAGTTCTATATTTCAAGCGCGCTCGCTCCAGTCTGGCCACCTCTCATTACAGCCAATGTGTTCTATTTTATATTTTAGTCGCTCGCTAGCTCAGTCTGGCCGTCCCCTTACAGGCTATTCTCGTTTTGCTTATCACATGCATAGGTTTGGATAAGGAATGCGTAATCACCACACTCCTAGTCCAGGACAAAGTTAAGCGGGTACATTTAATGCTAGGATCATGGGAAGATAATTAAGGATTACCATGTTCCAATTTCATTAAGTTTGGATTTTAAAAATTTTTGGAATACTAAAGGCAGTCAGTGTTAATTTAAAAGTTTTTATTAAAAAAATTTGTAAGGTACATTCTCGTACATAGAATGCTATATTGTATTCTATACGTAGGTGAAGTAACAATATTGCAATATGATGAATTATTATAATATGATAGTTTTGTCAGAAATGACCCCAACGGGTTTTTTTTAAAAGTTTATCATCAAATAAAATATCAGCATTCTCAAAATAATTAATTAAATAGCTAAGATATTATATTTAGTTAATATTACGGTTATAGCCGCATCTAAATATTATATTATTTAAATTGAATTGAACCCGGGACTCCTAGTTTAGTGCACCAATACTCTAAACATTGAGCTATCCAAGAAAAGTCCCGTGCTCATGGTCATTCTGCCCTCTTATTTTAAGGCAGAGTCTGTGATGAACATGTGGAAATTATCGGCTACAAATGAGTGATCAATTAAAGTCACGAGCTATAAGACAACGCAGCCACCATCGACTAGGTAGTTGGCTTTTTGCTGCCAAATGTACAATTGCAACTGTACGAATACGCATATCAGGGGCACGAGACGATTTCTGGATATCTCAGTGGCTAGAGCTTAGTACAGCCAAGGGTCCCGGGTTCGATTATCGTGTCATTTTTCAATTTAAAGAATATTCTCGAAATAGCTTTATGAAAAAATAAGTTCGAACATTTCTTTAACTGAATTAATTATCTACTGTCTAGTCTCTTATTTAACTATATATTAATTGGCAAACCTAATGAGAAGATATTAGTGGGATGACCTAAAGCAGATGGAAGGATAACATTAAAATTATCCTTAAGAAAAATCCACATGATCCTCTAGAAAGAGTTATGCTATTGACCTTTGCTTATCTCTAATACAAGCAAAGATCAATAGTTTAACTCTTTCTAGCAAATCGTGAGGTTATTTATTTTTAAAATGAAAAGTTTTTGGCAAACTCAATTGTTAAAACAATTATTTGCCTTTATTTATCTAAAATATTGTCTATTTTGAATGGAAATGTTAAAATCTATATTTAATTTTTAGTAAACCTACCAAATAATTCACTCTTATGTCTTAACAATGAAAAATTCTTAGTAACGAATCTGTATTTTCAAAATAAAAATAATAGATCATAGATCTAGGATTTTCAAAACATATTTTTATCTAATAAAGCATCAACATCTTTAGTATAAATTAAATCCCTGTACTAAGGTGGTTTCACATTACGTAAATGTGTGAATCGTCCTAAATGGTAGTAGGATGTAAATCATGTAAACAAATCCTGTTTACTCTTAAATCCAAAGACTCCAAGCGAAAATTCTAAATGCTCTATAATTAGTAGTATTCACATAATTCAGATATCTAAATATTAATTCTTGATTAATTAGATAGTCTAATTATTTATGTTCACAATAATCCATATCCCGATAATTTAACCATTTGTATCAATCAGCTAGATGTCACTTATAATCCCTAATACTGTTTTTAATTTGATTTAGCACTGTGGATTTTATCGACTGAATAACTATTTTGTTGCTTTAACGCACCGAAACACAACTTTATAGAAGGGACCTCTGATCAGATCATTTTATTGAATTACCAACTAGAGGTAGTGGTCCCCTTAAAGGGGACGCGAGAAAAGGTAAGATTCAGCAAAAAATGCAAATTTAAAAAGGCCTTAGAGCATGTTATTAGGGTAATGCAAGAGAGTAGGGAAAGGTTTACACTAAACGGTACATTTTAGCTATTAGGTTATGAAGGTGGCTTAGCTTTGTTTGTTAATAGTAAGGAAGCTGTTTCAAGAAATGTAGAAATTTTAGTAGAGGCTGGTAAGGAAATAGGTTTGGAAGTAAACGTTGAAAATAATAGGTATATGATCACACAGAGAAAAACAAATGATTTGACAAAGTTAATGACTTTAAATATTTGAGAAAAATTTTAACCAGCAATAATGATATTAGATTGGAAATTAGGTAAAGAATACAGCAAGAAAATGCATGCTATTTACTCAGTCAGTAAGTTGCTGATAACTCGCCTAGTTCTAAGGAATGTAAAACTCAAAATAATAAATTTTACCGGTTGTTCTCTATGGGTGTGAAACGCAGTATCTTACCTTACATGACGAAAACAAATTCAATGTGTTCGAAAACAAGGTGCTTAGGAAAATATTTGGTCCAATAAGGCATGAGGCTACTGGGGAGTGTAGGAGGTTATATAATTATAAGTTACATACCTTGTACTCATCACAAGACATTGTTAGGATAATCAATTCTCATAGATTACGGTGGGTAGGACATGCAGCGCGTATGGGAGATTCTAGAACCTTGTTCAGGGTATTTACTGGCAAACCCAATGGGAAGTGATCAATGCTAAGACTTAGGTAGAGCTAGCTCAAGATAGGGACAGGGTGTAATTAGGTGGACTGGATAGAACTAGCTCAAGATAGGGACAGGGTGTAATGAGGTGGACTGGGTAGAGCTAGCTCAAGATAGGGACAGGGTGTAATGAGGTGGACTGGGTAGAGCTAGCTCAAGATAGGGACAGGGTGTAATTAGGTGGACTGGATAGAGCTAGCTCAAGATAGGGACAGGGTGTAATGAGGTGGACTGGATAGAACTAGCTCAAGATAGGGACAGGGTGTAATGAGGTGGGCTGGATAGAACTAGCTCAAGATAGGGACAGGGTGTAATGAGGTGGGCTGGGTAGAGCTAGCTCAAGATAGGGACAGGGTGTAATGAGGTGGACTGGATAGAACTAGCTCAAGATAGAGACAGGGTGTAATGAGGTGGACTGGGTAGAGCTAGCTCAAGATAGGGACAGGGTGTAATGAGGTGGACTGGGTAGAGCTAGCTCAAGATAGGGACATGGTGTAATTAGGTGGACTGGATAGAGCTAGCTCAAGATAGGGACAGGGTGTAATGAGGTGGACTGGGTAGAGCTAGCTCAAGATAGGGACAGGGTGTAATGAGGTGGACTGGGTAGAACTAGCTCAAGATAGGGACAGGGTGTAATGAGGTGGATTGGGTAGAACTAGCTCAAGATATGGATAGGGTGTAATGAGGTGGAATGGATAGAACTATCTCAAGATAGGGATAGGGTGTAATGAGTGGGACTTTTATAATAAGTGCAGCAATGAAATTTTGAGTTCATAATGCCATAGAGTAAGTTTTTCAGTTTTTATAGCAAACAATTTTTGACCAAACTTAATACATTTTTCTCCAGTAGAAAAATAATGTTTAGTTTTCTTCACACACTGAAATTAATAGTTTTTTAATATCTGTAAAGGGTATCTTAAAATAGGAAAATAACTTTTTCTTATCATTTAAAAAGTTTCTCATCAAATGATAATATTCTCATGACAAATATTCAAAAAACTGTTGAGGTCACCATGTGAAGAAAATTAAACTTTATGTGGCTACTGGAGCGATATTTTATTTATTTTGTCCAAAAAAATTTTTGCTTTAAACATTGCAAAAACACTGACCTTTTTCTCGCGTATCCTATATTTTCAACTTAACGACCGACTGCCCCCCCCCCCCCCTTTCCTTTTTAAAGCCTCCCACCGGGATTCATACTATACCTTATCTACGGTGGGAGTGTAGGTAGGTGACAGCTAATAGAAGGTTCTTTATCACTAATTATTTCGGCCATGTCAAGGATCTAACCCTGATACCCTTAAATCAGTAGGCAGACACACTAAGGCGTCAGAATAGTGTTTAAATAATTATATTAGTACAACCTATATCAATATTATATTACTTTCTATTTATCATCTATCTGGTCTTAAATTAATAGACGGTAGAACCAGAAAGGGATTGTCAAGCCAAAATGCCTGAAGGGGGACTTAAATACAGGCTTAGACTAGGGTCCAGGGTATAATAAAAATAAAATATAATCCATGGACTTTGGTCCAGCTGAGAGCTAACAGGCAGGGAGCCTAAGTCAAACCTTCTGGCAGTGGCCCTATTCCAGGGCCCTGGGAGAGAGAGGTCCAGATATGTCCATGGACCCAGAGAGTGGGACGAGCCAGAAGGACTGGAAGAAAAGGGGGTTGGTGGGTGGGACTGGTGAGCTCCGAGAGAGAGGGGGATATACTAGAACAGAACTGGTACCTAGTGCAGGGGCTGGGCAGTGAGGCCCAGGTTAAAGATGGAATATAGCCTGGGTATGAATGGGGGACCAGATTAGATCGATAACATTTTATGTGAGAGTACAAGGGGGCCCCCTTTATGAAATGTGAAGAAACTGTAAGTACTGTACCTGACTCTTCTAGTGTAAACAATCCTTTAATACAACTGAAATATCTCTTTAGGTGTCGGGAAAATTGCGCCCAGGAAAACTGCGCCTTCCCAGAAAAAGAGGAAAAATGCGCCCACACGACCTTGTATGTCTCACCTAAATAATTTTAACAAGGTCGTGTGGGCACAATTTTCTCACTTTCCTCACGACCTTACCATTTTCACCGGTGTAGATCGGTTCATCGCATCCTTTTGTTTAGGAGGGGAGTATTTCAAATCGACTCATCGCACATCGTGAGGTCTTGAGGAGGTCAAATTACAGATATTCATCGCACCTGTCTCTTTTCCTGTTGTTTAGGTTAGGTTAGGTTAGGCTAGGTTTTCGATAAAATAAAGATTAGTGTGTATCTGTAAGCAATTGATGTGACCGTATAGATTGGAGTTACCAAACTAATTATTGACAACCTTTTACTCAATTTTTTTAAAATCTAGGCTAGACTCTTCAAACACTTTGTTAGGTACTTGGGCGTACTTTTTTTGGTAAGTGTGTAAAACATTGTGTGGGGCGTATTTTTCCCACCTGATGGTGTGAGGATTTATGCAAGGGCGCAGTTTTCCCCTTTTTTCTGGGAAGACGCAGTTTTTCCGGGCGCAATTTTCCCTAATTCATCCTTTAAATTGAAAAATGACACCTGGATACGGGATATTATAGTATTAGCGAGCAAATACAAATTATTTCCGACTATGTTGACATAAGTGACTTTCAGGCAATGTTTGTGATAGAGAACATTCTACCGGCTGTAAAGTTATCAACTCTCCCACCGTAGATGGAGTATAGTTACACTACAGAGTTGTAGAATCATCTCTCTGGTAGTCCCTGCCAAGACAGGTTCCTCAACACTCGTTAAACCGGCTGCTCTGCACTCATTGGATGGTCCCACACAAGGCTATTTCAGATCTACCCGACTCATTGGGCAGGACACGTGGCTGTGTCGATGGACTGGTTAGCCGCAAGAAGATAAGATCCTGGTAGCCGTTTCTTAACAGGTTGTTTCAATTTTTGCAGACGAATTTGTGGTCGTGCTAACCAAGTTGGTAAAAATCTAGACACTGTAACTGGCTGTAAAGTTTTAGGCAAACTGTTCTGTAGTGGTGGGTCGATACCTACTTTTCTCGATTCAGATAACTTGCTCGATACTATCAATTAATCTCCTCGATACTCGATACCATTCAACATGAAATTAAATAATTTGTCATTTTGTAAGCATAGAAACTAGGCCAAAATGAAAAAAAAAAAAGTTTCCATGTGTCAAAATATGGAAACTAGTCAATTAGGCTATTTAAACAAATTATAACAAGAATCAAAGCAAAACTACTAGTAACTAATATCTAGCCACTGACGTTCAAAACCAACCGTTTGAGGAGTCAACCGTGTTAAATACTGAAGAGTGGTATCGAGATTTTTAGCAGATAGTATCGATTATTGCTATATTAGTCGATACCATGGGTATCGAGGAATCGAGTATCGGAATCGGCACAGCCCTAGTTTTAAGTAAGTTTGTAGTCCGTTCAAAGAAAATAAATAGCCAGTGTGTTTGGAAAGTGCACAATAAGTACCCCCAATTTATTAAAAAGGACCTGCAACAAGCTTCTAAGTAGAGACCATCCATATAAAGCATGTCAAACTCGTTTGAACGTGAGGCTGACATGAAAACTGAAAATACTGAGGCCACCTAATTAAAAAAAATGTTATTATTAAATAAAATTAATTTCAACATAGTATCTAACCCGCTTCGGTGGCCACATGGTCTAACACGCTCTCATATTATATTTGACTGCCAATGACGGAAGATCAGGGATCGATACAGGTCAGGTGCACTGAGGTTTTATTTACTAATTGGTTTTCCACTCTACCTCCACACAAATCTGGGTGCATTGCCTCTAAACTAAACCCTACTAGTCACTAACACATTAATGTAGTTATTACACTGGCTTATAACCTGAAAGGTTTGTAAGATGCGGTGCTAAAAAAATAGTACCTAACATAAAGTAGATTTATAGTGGATCACTAACAAATATAACAAGACTCAATATATATAATTTTGTCTACCAGTAATTTGAAACCTTTTACTTAAATAAAAATTGAGTGAATGTTAGCTTTTAAACCATGTGCTGAAGTCAACTTTGAAATTGATGACATTTTGACTGTCTAAAAGCCATGATCTCACGGTGTTTGGTTACTTTTCATCGGGGAAAACTGTAAACATTCTTATATATTCCCAAACATTGAACAAGTTTGGTGCACAAATTCAATAACATTGTGAAATCGATCCCTAGATCGCCAAATTTGGTACACCAACCTCACAAGCTGTATTTCCCCAGATTAGCTCCAGTGTATAAATGTCCGAATGGTCTTTCTACTGCTGGTCTCTAGGAGGTGCTATACTATTGATGCTGTGTAGGAACTAAATATATATAAATACAACATTTGACAGGCTAGGGACCTTAATTTAACTCTTTCTTCTCTAATCCTAGCAGAAATTTGAGAACAATTATCTTGTTGATGTTTATTAGGCCTACATAAAGTATACTAGAAATTCCACAATCCAAATTTGTAGCAACCAGGTCCAATTCGGATAGTCGGAATTACTTATACCCAGTAATATTGAGCCGGTTACAATTTTCACATCTTTTTCTCTTCATGCTATTTAAAAAAAATCCTATCTAATCACTATCAATTAAAGTAAGATTTTAAATCTGTGCTTACCACTTTCAATGAACGTATTATTTATTTTGTGGAAAATTTTCTGTGGTCTATTAAATTACAATTTACGATTATATAACAAATATAAACCTTCCAAGGTATTTTAATTACTATAACAACGACTATTTTGTTTTTAGTGAAGTTTTTCTACCGAAATCCTAAAACTATTGAATGTGTGATTTTTTTTTATGAAACAGAAAATATATTTTGGAATGTCCCCAATAGTGTTTAGTGAGTTTTTTTAATAGTTATGAACTGTTAGTTTCAGAAAGCACGTTATTTATACCACCAAAAATAAAATGCTAAAAATAATCCAAAAGGTGTTGGTGCAGCTTTGAGAGACCGTAGAATTAACTTTAGATGAATACACTTATTTTTGGTTGGTGAATCTTATAGTAAAGGCCTATTATATTGTTTAGGATTTAATTTGATCGTCGAACTAACGATCCCGAAACTTTGTCCCTTAGGATCATTAAAAGTAACATCACAGTACTTATGGGCTGCCCATAAAATACGTACGCTTTTCAGGAGGGGGAAGGAGTAGGGCTCGGGGTGACCAAGCTTGATGAGGGGGGAAGAGGGAGAGGCAGATAAATTGTGACGTCACATTAATATTAAGTGCATTGAGCAACGTTCTGTGTTAATAAATCTAACTGCGCACACGTATAAAAAAAACAAATATCGAATCATCAGCTTCAATCGCCAAGCTTGGTGAACATGTTTCAATAAAAGGTTTATATTGGCTCAACAAATTAAAATAACTTTTTAAATAGCGTGGGGGGTTGATATTGTGACGTAATATTAGAAAGAAGGTTTGCGAAATTGTGACAATATGTGATAAAAAGGAGGGGGATAAAAAACAAACAAGATTAGCGTGATGTAATTTATGGACAGGCCCTTATTAGAAAATCCAAGACTTGAGGCATTTTATAGTGCAGGGACTTATGCGACTTCGTTCACATCTATGCTACGCGGGCAAGTCGCAAGTACAGGCGTATCAGTATTTTCCACTACGTAAGTCTTTTATATAATAGTTAAACATTTTTTTGCCTACTCTGCATATTATTATTATTATTATTATTATTATTATTATTATTATTTTATTATTTTTATAAGAGCTTAATGGCACATCGACACAATGAGGTAATTCGCACCTTATAAATAAAAACTAAAACATCATAAAATCCTCGTAAGGGAAAATTAAATATGGGCTTACGTCTTAAAAAAAGATTTTTTTTAATTAGATAGTAAAATTCATCAAAAGTGATATAAGAAAAATAGGGCCTACTAAATAAATTATAAATAAGTCTCATTTAAACTAATAGGTATGGGATGAGGAAAGGTTAAAATTAAAAGGAGATGCTCCCGCATTTTCGTGTAGAGAAAGTGGGGAAACCATTGCTAAAATAATCAGCTCTGTACACCTGGCCGAATTTTGAATCTCAATCTGTTTACGCTCACCAGGCAACTAGATTAGGGGTGACCTGGTGATCTAGGGGTAAGGTGTCGGACTTCTGTGCTTGGGGTCCGGGGTTCAATCTTCGGTCCCGGCACAGATTTATCTGATTGACAAACCCTTCCTTCACCTCCGACAAGACGTGTATTAATAACAACTTGTGAATGTGAGGGATGCCAGGCCTCCACCGTGGTTCGGATTCCACGTTAAACTGTAGGTCCTCCATTTCATCTCACAATCACCCTACCATTGCACATTAGCGTGCGTATAGCCCGAACGGGTAGTAAGACGCGGTGCTAATAATACTAACTAGATTAGACGAGACTGACGTCTGAGTCCACTTGCCACCAGTGCTAGTTAGTAGGTCTATATAATGCTTTAGCACCCACTTCAATGGCGAATGTTCTAAAGCATAATTCTCGCCATAAACTAGATTGATTTTGACAGGGAGATAAGAATTCAAATTATAGTCAGATGTGCTAACGGTGGTTTTCCCTAAATGTTTTTCTACCCCCCTTTTTCCCCTGTAACTTAGGATACATTACCTCTAAATTCATCCTTTAACATTCCAAACTCATTAGCGTAATTAGTACATACGTGCATACCCGAATGGGTAGTAAGACACAGTGCTAATAAAAAGAATATCAAAGGAATCAATTTTTCTTAAACTCCGTGTCCTACTACCCATTCGGGCTACACGCAAAAACTATTCACTTGTTTCTATTCTATTATTTGGGGAGAGTGAAAAACAGAATATATGATTACTAATGTTTCACGTGTTTATCGCAAAACAATCGTTAATAGCCTACAAACAGAACTATGACGTCAACTGGCTGTTTCTTGATACTCACGTTAATTGTACACCAAATAGGCGGAACTAATAGTTACCACAGTTTGGAATCTTCTTCTTCCACATATGAATAGAAGTTTCATAACCCTCTTTACCTCATATCCTGCAAAAGCATAATGCTAATTTCAACCTGATTCAGCAAAATTTGTTATTATCACGAATCATATTGTGTAGGGTCATATCCTTGACGTTACAAGAATTGGTGATATTTCCTCTCAGACTTTATATAGTATATTTTGAATTAATCCGTAAAATAGGGTTTTTTATTAGCGTATGGAACCTTATATATATATATATATATATATATATATATATATATATATATATATATATAGTTACGAACTACTCTGATTAGATTCAATAGTGCACCATTTAATGATCCCAAAAAAATAATTCAAACAATAAACCCTTATATAACCTTGGTAGTCAATCTCACCCCACGGATAACACCTAACTTAGGTAGGTAATACAGCTAGAACCAGACATCTTAAGAGCCCGTCTCACCCTCCGGATAACACCTAACTTAGGTAGGTAATACAGCTAGAACCAGACATCTTAAAAGCCCGTCTCACCCTCCGGATAACACCTAACTTAGGTAGGTAATACAGCTAGAGCCAGACGTCTTAAGAGCCCGTCTCACCCCCCAGATAACACCTAACTTAGGTAGGTAATACAGCTAGAACCAGACGTCTTAAGAGCCCGTCTCACCCCCCGGATAGCACCTAACTTAGGTAGGTAATACAGCTAGAACCAGACGTCTTAAGAGCTCGTATCACTTCACAGATAACACCTAACTTAGGTAGGTAATACAGCTAGAGCCAGACGTCTTAAGAGCCCGTCTCACCCCCCAGATAACACCTAACTTAGTTAGGTAATACAGCTAGAACCAGACGACTTAAGAGCCCGTCTCACCCCACAGATAACACCTAACTTAGGTAGGTAATACAGCTAGAACCAGACGTCTTAAGAGCCCGTCTCACTCCACAGATAACACCTAACTTAGGTAGGTAATACAGCTAGAACCAGACGTCTTAAGAGCCCGTCTCACTCCACAGATAACACCTAACTTAGGTAGGTAATACAGCTAGAACCAGACGTCTTAAGAGCCCGTCTCACTCCACAGATAACACCTAACTTAGGTAGGTAATACAGCTAGAACCAGACGTCTTAAGAGCCCGTCTCACTCCCGGATGACACCTAGCTTAATTAGGTAATACAGCTAGAACCAGACGTCTTAAGAGCCCGTCTCACTCCCCGGATGACACCTAACTTAATTAGGTAATACAGCTAGAACCAGACGTCTTAAGAGCCCGTCTCACTCCCCGGATGACACCTAGCTTAATTAGGTAATACAGCAGGAACCAAAGTTATTGAAAGCTCGTCTCACCCACGAAATAACACCTATCTTAGATGAATAGGATTTGGAAACAATTTATTTGTTAGATCTATCAAAAGTAGAAGAATAAAATTAACTAAAATATAAAATTGGTTTTAATTTTTTTAATCACCGTGTCTTAATACCTCTTCAAGCTATAAGCATATATGTTAATTGTTCTAATGGATAAGGGATGAGGTACGAAGTATTTTGGAGTAATTTAGCTGCATTTGCTTGGAAGGAGAGTGGTAAACTATTTAGGAAAAAATATCCTCAGTAGACCTGACCGGAATTTGAACCCGAACTCTCCATTTTCAGCAGGCCAGTCCAACACAAGAGTGACGATATATTCAGCCATTTAATTGTGTATTAAGGACAGTAAAACTGCCTAAATACTAACCATTCCCCTTATATAAATGTTTTTGAATATAATGGGAATTACAAGTAGGCTTATAGAATATGTCCTTATTTCCATTTCATGCAAAGGGTAGGGCTGGCCTGCCTACTAGGCAAATCTAGGCGGTCGCCCAGGGCGCAAAGATACTAGGAAGGCATTAAAACATTTTATTTTATTTTTATCTAATGTTTAAAAAATAATTATTAATATTAAATAAGCTAATAATTATTTTAAAATAAAGAAATAACATCTAAATATTTTATCTAACACTAAGATCGTATTTTAAAACAAAGGTTAATTAACATTATAATCCCTTTTATGGTTTTATGACATTCGGAGCTTCTTTGTCGGAGAATCACCTTGATAATTAATTCATAGCTTCCGAAAAAATTATAATAGATGAATAAGTCAACCTCGATGGTCATGGATTATATGGTGCTCACCTCAGGACCCGGTGTTTGTGGGTTCAAACCCAGCTAGTGTTGATGGATTTTCCTAGAATGATAAAAATCCGTAGCACAACTTCCTTCGGAGGGAAAGTAAAACCGTCAGTGCCATGTCAATTGGGTCATGTAAAATAGCCCTGTAAGGTATGTGAACATACCTTTCCTGGCAAAATTGGTAAGGCCTTTCACTCTCGCTCATAGAAATTCTCGTGGGCTGATATAATCTGTTAGGTCAAAAAGTGCACGTTAAATATCTCAGACTAAAAAAAAACAGAAAAGGAAGAGAAGAAGTGATGATATTTTAGCACACATTGATGAAGAGGGGGTGATGCAGGGGAGAACCGCTGACTATCTTTTTTTTTCTGTCCAAAATTTTGGAGCCCTAAAATTACTACTTTGCTTCACGCAGGTTCTGTGGTTTAGTTACATCATACAGAATACAATTTGGGGAGATGAGAGGATTTTAAATCTCCCTTAGGACGCATGAAACCTTTGTGACCGGCCCTGGCAAAGGGGTATCAGTGTTGACAACGGTAGATATCTTTTCTAACTAACGTGTGAAGGTGAACTCATATTCAGGACCACAAGGAAAATAATTTGCTATAACAATAACCAGCAGTTGAACCAGCTCCTACGATTCTCCCAGCTTACACAAGACATGCGAGAAATTACGATTGACGTCATAGCTCTAATGAGTTTCATAAACAAACTCTCATTAATTTTATTTTGAAAAAAAAAAAAAGATTGTAAAGAAAAAAAAATTGGTTATTTAAGTACATCGTGAGTTTTTTTCACTTTAGAATAGTAAGTGTATTTAGCAGGCTATGAAATTAATCATTTGCATATTTTATTAAATTCTCCGTGACTAAATTAGCTAGAATAGTCGTAAAAATTTAATAAAGAGGTGTTTGAATCTGGATGAAACCTACAAAAGATTAAATTTATTTATGTGATATCATCCTACTATCGCATTGGTAAATATCTGGGTGTTAGATGTGAGCCAGAATGACTAGATTATGTTGTCTAAGGCTAAGGTGGGGTGGAAAAGATTTCAAGTCTAAAAAAACATTTTTGCAGTTGTTATAGCAAAATACTTTTATGTTCCTAATAAATGAAAAATAGTTTCAACATAGATTTAATTTAATTTTCTGCATGTAATAGTCTCAAAAGTTGTATATTTTTGTTATGAACATAGCGCCCTTAAATTGCTATACATGATACATTTTATAGCAAAAATATTACTTGTTATTATTTTGTACCTTAGCCCCAATAAATGCAATAATGGATAAGGTGTAATGAGGTGAACTGGATATAACTAGCTCAAGATAAGTATAGGTTGTAATGAGATGGACTGGATGGAACTAGCTCAAGATAGGGATAGGGTGTAATGAGGTGGATTGGATATAAATAGCTCAAGATAAGGATAGGTTGTAATGAGTTGGACTGGATATAGCTAGCTCAAGATAAGGATAGGTTGTAATGAGATGGACTGGATGGAACTAGCTCAAGATAGGGATTGGGTGTAATGAGGTGGACTGGATATACCTAGCTCAAGATAAGGATAGGTTGTAATGAGGTGGACTGGATGGAACTAGCTCAAGATAGGGATAGGGTGTAATGAGGTGGATTGGATATAAATAGCTCAAGATAAGGATAGGTTGTAATGAGTTGGACTGGATATAGCTAGCTCAAGATAAGGATATGGTGTAATGAGGTGGACTGGATAGATTTAGCTCAAGATAAGGATAGGTGGCGTCTTGGTTAGTACGGCAATGAATTTTGGAGTTCCTGATGAACAAGCATAAATAATATATGTTCAAATTTTTCGCTTCAAAAACTTGAAGGAAAGGATAATTTTTTGCATGTTTGTTTAAGCGTTAAATGTATGAACATAAAAATTGTCCCTTCACCTTGTTCTTTAAACGAATAATAAAAGCCAGTATATAAATATAAATATTTATTAGAACGGCATATCAGGGTCAAAATATTTATATGCAAGATCGTGTAATGCGTAAACATGATTTATTACCATTGTTTTTGCTCAACTTACCCACATGGATTTCCGCAATCTCTTTATCTCTTAAAGCCATGAGGATATCAATTAAAAACATCATCAAGATTAATTACTCTAATAGAAACGTTCAGTGAATTATTATATGTTCGAGATTAATATAATGAGCAATAAATATGGTGATTAAACAATTTTATTAGAAACAGTACAAGAATTGCAACTAGTGCAGCCGGTGAAACTTTCTTCTTATCCAATTAAAACATCTTAAAAACAATACGTTACTTCATTGATTTACTATTTCACCTAAGCGTAGAGTACAAAGGAAATCGATATAATTTTAAAAATTCAAACATTCAAGGCATAAAATTTATGTTATGGACAAAGTATTTATGGTATATGATGGTAAAACACCATATTTGTTAAAGAGCCGTTGAATGGCATTATTTTCTCGATAGTTTCTTATTGCAATATTTGAACATAATTTCATTGGTTTTTCTTCAAAAATATAATATTACTTTTTCCAAATATTGTTTATTTTATAATTTAGTGCCCATATCTTCTGTATAAAATTATTGTTGGATTAAACCACTCATTAATTTTTTATCAAACACAAAAAATGACCAAACTCCTCATTCTTTGAACATTAGTAAATCCCTGACATGTTATTCTGAAAATTGAAAAATGACACTTGGACACGGGAATCGAACCCAGGTGTCTTTTTTTTTTTTTTCAATTTTCAGAATATGATATTTAGATGAAGTGAATCCTCACTAAAAGCATATATAATAGCTTTGTTTATTTGATTCTTACTATATCATTGGCAAATATTGTCCAAAATAATAAAATGTTTAACTTATTTGTGATGAGGGTCATACAATGAACTAAATGTGTATTTTGTTTTGGTTGAAATCTGTTGGAAACGTTTGTCCTATTGATCGAGTTTCGACACTCTCCTCGTATATTTTAAAATTCTTTAGTCTGGTTTCAGCAAAATAGTTTTTTTATTTTTTTGGCATCCATTCAAATGTCACCGTGTTGATCTACCTTAAGCTATGACTGAATGCTATGGAATATTTTTTCTCCCACTGTGTTTTTCCATTCTCCTTTTAGAAGAACTGTAACGTAGTAACTTGTAGTTAATGATTCTCTAGTAGTGGTTTAAGTATTTTAAGCTCTTTCGTTTTAACACAAGTGTTATGAATGACTTCATCTATGAACTAGGGATAAGAACCGTAGTTTTAAATGAAATGCAGGCGTAATTATTGTGGTGAGGTGATTGGGAATACCACATTAGAAATACCAGCCCCTGTTAACAAAAAAAAGTACGGTACTCCATACGGAAATTCTCGCTCTATTGTTTAAAAATGTAGATATTTACTCAAAGCTCATAATATATGTGAAAAAAATAACACACTAACAAATCCAAGCATAAATTGCACTATAATTACGTTAAACATTTTTTGAGTCCTGGTATTAGATTTTATATTGGGTCCATAATGGTCAACACTTCGTATTAAAATTTCGACCTCCGGTTAAAATTTTAACATTTTATTAGGTGTTGCACATCTTCAGGTCATGGAATTGCTATTAGATTACTCATTTATAAATGTTAGCCAATAAAAAATGTATTTATTGACTTGAGTCTAAAATGAAGGAGATAGTGTGTGTTGAGATTGTTGTACAAACATTTATCCTAAAAGGTTAAAGAAAAAATAGCACAAACTTTTATAGAGACTTACTTTTATTTAATTACTCTATGGCATTAGATAATTATTGCATTAAAAATAAGTAATATCTCTCCACAACTAAAGCTCACAAAATTGTATTAATATATTGCCAATATCTCAGAAACTATGGATTTTATAAAAATATATTTCTTGTAAATTTTTTTTAAATTTTAATAGTACTACAATTTTGCAATGATAAGTTATTTGATACGAGTTTTAATCAAAATTGTTAGAGCCGATTTTGAGAAAATCAATTTTTCTCTTTTTGTTAGGGTTAAACAAACATACAAACAGACGTCATTGCAAAAAACACTTTTTAGGGTTTGTTGGGTAATGATACGTCGACATCCATCAACATTTCAGGCTAGATTTTTTTTACGGTCGCACCTTTAGTGTTCGAAAAGTTTATATATATATATTTGCGTATAGCGTGAAAGTTATTGGTTTTATAAAAATATGTTTCAAATAAAATATTTGTATTATAAATAGCCCTACATATTTGCAATGATAAGTAATTTCATATCTCAATAGTTTCGTAGATATTATAAAAAATTGGAATTTACGCAACAGACCGGAACCTTTAAAGTCATGTCGCCAAAATAATGAGCGTAGCCATTTTGTTTGTAATACATATATTAATGTTTTGAAATGAAATTTAATCAAAATCGTTGGAGCCGATTTTGAGTAAATTGATTTTTTAGCTTTTTTCCCTTCAGTAAACTACTTTTAGTTTTAAGGTTAAATATCCATTTCCAAAAGCCCCTCGGGGCAACCTTATGAAAACCCTAGATACCAAGTTTCAGCCCGATCAGTAAAATAGTTTAGGCTCTAGTTGGAGGTATAGACAGACAGACAGACAGACAGACGGAGATTCAAAAACCACCTTTTCGGATTCAGGGGGCATGAAAAGTCGAGATTCATCAAAATCTCGAGCTCGATTTTTCGACGATCACCATACTTTCTCTACCTGTAAGATAGCGAGAAAGTAAAAAGTTTAGAACTATGCTGTGCCCGTCACTGGTAATCTATTCTATGTCAAACCTGACGTCTTATATTGCGTGTCCACCAAATGCGATTTTTATTTGGGGGGGGAAAATTTGATTTGGAAACCATTAAGAACAAAAAAACTCTAGTACCCCTAACAGAGATTTGAATTTCTACCCCCCCCCACCCGCCCCTCCCGCCGAAAAGCTAAACTGGACGACGAGCCTAACATCAAGTCGGCCGCCTCGGTCAGTGATAAAGTATCAGTTGCTGTCAGGCCACAAGGATAAAGATACAACGATCTATATCATTTCCTGGAACTACCTCCCTATAATATCTAAGCTTTTATTCCCTTTCATCTTTCACCCACAACCACCCTTTACCATGTCAATAAGAAAGAAGAGAAAGAAAACTACGAAAACTTCTTATCTCAAGGTAAAGAAGAAAGCTCACTGCTAGTTTTCAAATATCTTAAAATTTTCTCTTGTAAGCTTATCAAAAAATCACTGTATTTGTTTTAGGAATGCTTAATCTAGAGCCCTTTTTCATCAAGTCTCCTCTCATATCTCTGAAAATATCCCTAAAATGTCGTTGAAAATGAGCTTATAATATATTTTCACACATTTTTTATGCTAATAAAACTCCAAATAAAGGCTCTTTAAGGAAAAAGAGCCTTGTTGAAATCGTTTGACTTCATTTTGGTGTTAACTATATTATGAAAAATTGCGCCGTAAAATTAAATATTGCCTTGGAGCTGAACGTCAGCACAGCAATTTCTCGCTTACTGAGGCAGCCCCCTTTACGGGTCATGTGGAGGGGAAATATAGAGAAGGGGTAGGGGACCTTGATCCTTAGTAATTTAACCTGGGGGATCATTCGTGCTGAAACGAGAAACGTTAGGATGACCTACCGCCACAAGGCGTGAGTTTAGTCCCGCGCATGCGTGCAACCACTGGTACTACCAAACTTATCATAAGGAATGACGTCATGAATCGTAAATACGGGAAACTAACTTACATTCTTGTTTTGTTGACAAAGAAGTTTTTAGACATTGGCTTCCCAGGTAGATAAATATATAATTCATTAGTAAGCAAATTACATGGACTTCCATGACTCTCTGAATCAGTCCCACACGAATGTATACATATTATCATGAATTTCCATTTTTTTTTTTTTTTTGAGATTATTAAAATGTTTTACGTAGCTTTAGAACATTCACAATTTCACAAAAAAATAAATAAATGAAAGCTTGAAATAATAATTACAACATTTAAATATAGCTTAGTTTTAAAAGCAAATATTTGAGCAAAACATATCATTTAAATCAAAATTCACTGAAAAAACTTATTTTATATATTTTAAAAATCTTAAAATAAGTTATTTTAAAAGTACGTTTAGCATAACGTCTATTAACAATTTAACCTATTGGCCAAAGAAGAGATGTTTAAGTCTGCTAAGTAATAATTTTGCAGACACTAGAATAGCTTAAAAATAATAAAAGTATGATTTAAACATTATTATTAATATAATAAAATATACACACAAGAGCATGGTGAGTGTGGTTTGAATGAGATAGCTAAGAAATGCATGTGGGAAAACTCGTATGGACAGAGTAATGAATGGGTGCTGAAGAAATGATGTTTGAAAGGGAATCTTATAGGTCAATGTGAAAGAAGCATCCTACGTTAGTTTGGGCACGTTAAGAGGATGAGAGTGGCGAAGCAAATATATGAAGGTAGAGTGTATGGATCAAAAGGAAGGGGTAAGCCATGTAAGACGTGACTAAATGTCGTAGATTAATGTGTGGAAAAGAGAAACGTTGAGGGTTTTAAGAGTGAAAGAGCATGCATGACTTTGTGTATGGATGTTGTTGAAGCGAAGGGCGTATGTAATGAAGTGTGGAGAAAGCGAGGATGGATTAAGTACGGAGTTTTTTTTAAATGTAAATGCACAGTTTCTGCCTACCCCATTAGGGAACGGCCTCATTAGGTATGTAAGTATAAAATGTAGGTTATTAGAACAATGATATCAAAAGGTATTTAATTATTTAATCTATTTAAGCATCATAAATAAACCTTTGCTGAGTGTGTATGGAAAGGCAAATTCTATTTGAAAGGATTCCATTTTTTATAAGTTTATCATCATTCAGATGACAATATTAATCAACAAATGCTAGAACACTTTGCTTGCTAGACCCATTGATGGGATGATAATCAACAGTTACTCAGGACCTGAGGTCCATAACATACTCTAATAAGGAATTCCTAATCTATTAGTTTCGTCCATATGCTGCAAAAAGGACTGTCCTTGGCACTGGTAGGCATTCTTTCTCCACCACAAGATTTTGTTAAAGTATGGAAGGGAAGGTATGGAATTGTGTGGATATGGATTTGTGCAGCACGTCTTAATACCCATCTGGACTATCCACATATTTACACTAATGGGGTAGAGATTAGAAAGGTAGAATAGTACCATGCTCCACGTCTTACTACCCGTCCAGGATATCCACATATTTACACTAATGTGGTAGAGATGAGGATGGTAGAATAGTACCGTGCTCCACGTGTTACTACCCGTCCGGGATATCCACATATTTACACTAATGTGGTAGAGATGAGGAAGGTAGAATAGTACCGTGCTCCACGTCTTACTACCCGTCCGGGATATCCACATATTTATACTAATGGGGTAGTGATGAGGAAGGTAGAATAGTACCATGCTACACGTCTTACTACCTGTCCGGTGCATCCACATATTTACACTAATGTGGTAGAGATGAGGAAGGTAGAATAGTACCGTGCTCCACGTCTTACTATCTGTCCGGATATCAACATATTTATACTAATGGGTAGTGATGAGGAAGGTAGAATAGTACCGTGCTCCACGTCTTACTACCTGTCCGGGATATCAACATATTTACACTAATGTAGTAGAGATGAGGAAGGTAGAATAGTACCATGCTACACGTCTTACTACCTGTCCGGTGATCCACATATTTACACTAATGTGGTAGAGATGAGGAAGGTAGAATAGTACCGTGCTCCACGTCTTACTACCTGTCCAGGATATCCACATATTTACACTAATGGGATAGAGATGAGGAAGGTAGAATAGTACCGTGCTCCACGTCTTACTACCGGTCCAGGATATCCACATATTTACACTAATGAGGTAGAGATGAGGAAGGTAGAATAGTACCGTTCTACACGTCCTACTACCTGTCCAGGATATCCACATATTTACACTAATGTGGTAGAGATGAGGAAGGTAGAATAGTACCGTGCTCCACGTCTTACTACCTGTCCAGGATATCCACATATTTACACTAATGTGGTAGAGATGAGGAAGGCAGAATAGTACCGTGCTCCACGTCTTACTACCTGTCCGGTATATTCCAATATTTACAGCAATGGGGTAGGAACAAATAAGGTAGAATTCGGAGGAAATTTGCACTAATTTGCGTGAAAAATAAGTGTAAAACCATTTAGTTGAAAACACCTTCAGTATTAGTGACCTCTCCAACAAACAGAACCAGACGAGACTGGTGCCTTAGTCTGTGTTCCCAATGCTGTGGGTAATCTACATTTACATGTTAGTCAAACTTAACGGGAAAATTAAACACATTTATAAAATGCGAACCTAATAGAAACTTTTTAAGGTGGGTGGAAGGAAATGCGGCTTAAAGTCAGTAATTTTGTAGTTCTTAAAACATTTTTGGCTTAAACAAATAAATTGTTTACTCAGTAGACACATTTAGTTAAAGCTTCTATACATGGTAGTCTCAACAGTTCTTGAATATCTGTCAAGGCACTACTCTCACAGTAGACTAAACTGCCGATGATGGGGAGGTCAAGGTTCGAATCTCAGTCGGTCTGGACTGAGGAGGGATTTTCCCAAAATTGTTTTCCACTCTCCATCCACGCAAATGTGGGTACACTTCTTCTAAAAACCTTCGTCATTTCTAAGACAATTAGCGTAATTAGTACATTAGCGTATATCCCAAACGGGTAGTAAGTCACGGTGCTAAAAAAAAGTAAGTCAAAGTTGTCCAGACAAAATAGTACAATGAATGTGTAAACTCGTCAGTGTAAGAGGGGAAATGCTATTAGCACATATAAACGAGTTCTCACAGGATGAATTACTCATTTCCTTCCTTTTCATAGTTTGGCGTCTAAGGGCCGGTCTTTTGACTACCACATAAATGTTGCTATCGGGAGGTTAAATTTAACTACCAGATAAAAGTTATCCTTCACTTTAATGTTTTACGCGTATTATGAACTGAATTTATCTGACGGATTGCTATCTGAAGGATAAATATATTTTTATGCAGAAAATGCAAGGTTAGTACTGTTTTTACTTGTGCGCGCATGCGTATAAGCCCTGCAGATACCGCTTCAACCTAGCGAGTGGTGACAACACTAAACATTTGTTAAATAATGGTGGCTAGACGAGTGCGAGGAAACAGATGGCGTCACGTGGTTGCAGAAGCTAAGATTACTTGCAAGTAGTAATTTTGATGTCTGCCAAAATGTGATCAATAGTTGGGTACAATGTTTACAAAATTTCATTTATGGTACTCACATTTTGATACCTAATTTGGGCTTATATAAATATAACTCTACAAATCGCTTATCAGTTTATATAAAAGGGTGAATTAAATGTTATATATTTATATAGTTAGAGCCCAGGCCTGTGCTTACTAAACACGTGAACCAAGATTTTAACCTAAAAACAGATTCTGATAGGCGAAACCTCATTAAAAACAACGCGTCACTATGGTAACTTGGTTAACTTCCAGATAAAAGTCATCAGGTACTTAAACCTCCCGATAAAAATGTGATCGATAAATACATTTTATCTGGCAGATAAATGCTATCTAGCAGTCATAAGACACACTTTTAACTTATCCACCAGATATACATATTTATCTACCAGATTAATATATATCCAGGAGTCATAAGACCGGCCCTAAGTGTGTTAACGCTTAGTGCTTACGTGGGTCAAGTTAAGATTCAACCCGCAAAATAGCTTCTAATTCACCAAGTAGGTGACGTCATAAGGTCTAAAAAATCGGGCAGTGTTTAGTGATAAGCCTTTAAGAGGATGAGCCAGTTGTTTTCTATGGGAGGTCAAGTCTCCTGTGAATCAATACTTGAAACAGTCCAAGAAAACATGCTCCCCTTGGACCTATTCATATTCATAGTAAACACAAAATTTCCCCATGAACCTGAAAAGGGCCTCATTCTAGTGTAGATACGTAGGTCTCACGAAAGCACATCTCACCTTGTGTGGGTTGGCGATCACCCTGTTTCAAGTTGTCGGACCGGTGTTTCTGCAAGTCTCCCATTTCTCGTCCAGTGAAGATAAAAACAGGAAACTTCAATCTTAGACGATAAATCTATAATTATACAGGTTTTATTCTTGCTTGCCACTTTTGTGTAAATCTTCTGAGTATATAACCGGGAATTTCGGTCAGAACGACGTCTTTTTTTAGACATCGTAGGGTATTCTAACAAACATATTGAGAACGAAGTTTATGACCAGGGCCCGGGTTTTGATGACCTAAAAATGATAGAAAAAAACTATCTATAAAATTAACTAAAAATTTTAAAAATGAAATTCAAATATTTAAAAAATTGTAAAATTGTAAGATTGTAAAATGCATTGATAAGCCTTTAACAGTCTGCTGAATATAGTATTGACTTACAAATATATGCTTCAGAAGTAAAAGCTACCTCTACCAACGCAACCTTTTCCGCATTAGTTGCAGTCTCACCAGGAATGTGTATTTTACAGCCTTACAGGCAAAGAGGATACAAAGTTCATGGCCTACTACATTATCTTCTTATTTTGACAACTGTGTATTGAAAAATATGTTTTAGAATTTATACATTTATAAAATATTTATAGTATTTAAAATATACTTATCCATCATAAGTCCCATAAAATGTCTCAAAAATTTCTAAAAATTACTTAAAAATTCATAAAAATTACTCATAAATGACATATACATTATTCATTTTCACAACAAGAGGATCATTAACAGGATTATTAAGGCTTACTTATGAACATTTTATGTGACTAAAAATAAATAAATAAAGACAACTCATCAAAAAACGGCCCTATTAATGATCAACTTAGTCCGTGGTAAAGATAATCACTATTAGATGAGGAAATGTATGGTCCGTTTGAAAGAACAAGGCTGACCGTAACAAAAAGTGGGGTGGAGTCAAAGGTGCGATGATTTGCTACCTAACTTGCTGCAAACCAACCCACCTTCTACTCAGTTCCACCTCCTGTTTCTCCAAGCCTTGTTCTTGCATTCCAGTTTATGTTCCAAATAATGTCCTAAGGATCTGAAACAATTGAAGGATTCTAAAAAGTTTTGTTCTAGAAAAATGCTTAGGCTTTGTTCGCATTTCTTTGAGGTCTGCCTTCAAACACTAGTATGGTGGTCGTGGTGGATGTGGTGTGGTGTATACCCAATATCATTGCTGAAGGAACTGCAGTTATTATGAATAAAAGCTTTATATTAGCTCTCTTTCAGTTAACTGTTGCTAAATTTCTCCCCTTTCAGTTATGTGCTGGGGTAAGAAGCTAGGGTAAGAAGCGATAATATATAGTGTAGTTAAATGTATCCTACGTTATTTGATGGCCATTCTCAATCCGTCAGACTATCAGATGATGCAGATGGAATTTGACAGCTAACCGCACCATCCTTTTTCCGTTTTTAAAATTCACGATGAGTATTGCATACAAAAATCATTTTGAAATTGTGAAGTTATATGATTATTAACCTTAGATTTTCCTCTGAAAAAAAAAAAGAATGTTGGAATTCTCTTAGTAATATTAATATTTTTCGATTATTAGGAGATCTCCTTTCATAGACACTATAGGCCACCCCATTCTTAAATCGCAGTACAAGCTCTTATGGACACTTGCATCGCTTTCCAACCCATTGCTTTCAGCGTAAGTGCTGTCCAATTTCTAACCAGCGGGGTAGATATTTTTTAGAGTAAAAATGAACATATTTATTTCTATGAAAATATCATGCAATTATATTTAACATTCACTGATGCATGTAGTGAAAGTAATTTTAGCTAAAATCAATTAATTAAACCACTTTGTTTTTTACTAAATATGAAAATTCACATTGTGTCTCAGTTTAATGATTTTCCAAATATATCACGTCATAAGTCTCTTTTAAAATGTGTGGGAAAGCCAATAATTTTATGGTGGTGGTAATAGTAGTCATGAAAAATGCCTGCAAAGTCTGAAATGGATATCTTACGCGTGAGAGTTATAAAAAAATTAATCATATTATTATCCTTGAAATATTTAAAGTAAAACACGAAAAAGTTATTTTTATAGAAACTTTTTTTTATTATTTTACATGGGTATATTAAGCGAAAGATATTATATTAATAGTTCAATTTCTTAAAAACACAACTAGGAGCCAATAGTACGGTACCTTCTCTTTATGTGTGGTGACGTTTTGAAGATGCAGAGTGTGAAACGTGATTTACATACTTTTTTGTTAACGTATGGCATATATGACCGGAAGGGACGAGACATACAGGTTCTGTTGCCTGATGTGTGGACTAATAGCCACTCTGGTGGCAGAGAACGTTGCCTAGGGTACACCATAGGAGGTAATTACACACTACTCAGACATGAAGAGCACAAACTTATTAGACAGTTGTGAAATTGAATACTGAAGAGGCCTGTTCATCAAATTTACATTAAAAATAATAATATTGGCTTAACGTACAAAGTTTAGTAAATTTTACATTCATTTGGAAATAAATTTACCTATTTGTTTGTGAAGTTCAATGGGCTAGATTTTGTTGCAATTGCCAAGACAATGTTAAATATTTGAAAATATTTATCATATGCAACAATAGTTTATTATATATTAATATATTTTCCGGTTGAATAAACCAGCTACCCACAGCGGTGGCCAATCGGTCTAAGGCGTTATACGCTCATTACACTTCGCTAACTCCAGTAATCGGGGGTTTGAATCCTGGCCGAATTCACTGGCATGAATCTAAAACCTCCCCACAGTTGGTAGCGCGTGTTTTAACTGAACTAGAAGTACTGGGGTTCCATTCCCGAAATGGCCAATGATTTATTATTGATAGCCTTTCAAATGGGGATTGAATGCTGTAGTTTGTTTTTGTAGAGCCTATTAGGCCAGTTGGTAAGTCATGTGTCGATTATATAGAAGTTTACTCGAAAAGTGCACGTAATATACACCCAATAAAAATATATTTATATCGGGAGTTGGTTTAGTCAGGTAAATTTTCTATATCTCCAGGAAATTTACCGGCGCGCTTTCTATAAGAAGTCATTCTCATATAAATAGTTTAGGAAGCTGATATCCTAAATATAGGAGTCAAACGTGTAAATACACATAGATCTCTGTTGATCTTAGCATCAAGGAATCACCCTACCGATAACAGCCCTATTGAGCTTAATATCAAGGAATTCCCCCTACTGATAACAGCCCTATTGAGCTTAGCATCAAGGAATCACCCTACTGATAATAGCCCTGTTGAGCTTAATATCAAGGAATTCCCCCTACTGATAACAGCTCTTTTGAGATTAATATCAAGGAATTCCCCCTACTGATAACAGCCCTGTTGAGCTTGATATCAAGGAATTCCCCCTCGTGATAACAGCCCTGTTGAGCTTAATATCAAGGAATTCCCCTACTGATAACAGCTCTGTTGAGCTTAGCATCAAGGAATCACCCTACTGATAATAGCCCTGTTGAGCTTAATATCAAGGAATTCCCCCTACCGATAACATCCCTGTTGAGCTTAATATCAAGGAATTCCCCCTACTGATAACAGCCCTGTTGAGCTTGATATCAAGGAATTCCCCCTACTGATAACAGCCCTGTTGAGCTTGATATCAAGGAATTCCCCCTACTGATAACAGCACTGTTGAGCTTAGCATCAAGGAATTCCCCCTACTGATAACAGTTGGTAACGTGAATTAATGCGCTCTTGGAAAGGCAAAGTACAGCAATTTGAATTTTTGCAAATAAATCTGTAAAACAGTCGTTAGCTCAATAAGTGCTGTGTCTCGGTCATTAGTTTGGTGCTGATCTACACGTTGTTTAGGGGTTTAATCAATATTTTAATCGAACGTTTGTTCTGTTATGATCTATTTAGTCCTTAATTTTTTTAATAATTTATTTTACGGGATATTAATTGTATCATCTATTGTTTAGTCATAGCGTGCTGTGTTTTTTTAAAAGCTATTTATTATGGAAACGGTAACGAGAAAAATACGTAGCTTTGGTAAGATGAGAAGCAAAGAACGTCTAATTGTAATGGATGTTTTAATTATTTTACTAAGACAATGAATGTCAACAACACAGTCAGGGATACGTGTCAAGCCACGAGATGTTCGAAAAGAACCATTTATGCATTAAGGAAAAAAAAACCCGCTTTGGTGGCCGCATGGTCTAAGGCGTTACTATCGCAGTAGACTAGACTGCTGATAACTAGAAGATCGAGGTTTGAATCACAGTTGAGTGTACTGAGGGTAGTTTAAAAAAAGGTTTTCCACTCTCCCTTGCCGCAAATGCAGGTACACTTCCTCTAAATATAACATTCTTCATCCCTAAAACATTTATCGTAACTGATACATAAGCGTATAACCCGAACGGTTAATAAGATGCGATGCTAAGCAATAGGGGAACAAAAAAGTGGTGCTTTGCAAACGACTTAAAAAAAAGAGAGAGAGAGAGAGAAAAGGGAAACAAATAAATTCAAGAAAGAACACATACTACGGTATCGTACAAAGTGGCGTGCGTCGTCTTATCCAATCGTTGTTGTTCTACAATGCACCGCCTAATATTATGAATATTACTCCTGTGTTTCTCTAGAACTACTTTATATATATTTTTGCAGGATATGGGTTTTAAGTATTAACCGAGAGGTAACAAAAGGGTTTTCATTGAAAAGGATGACGTTATTAGTTGTTTTATATATGCACGTCCGGGCTATATCATTGGTGGCCCAGTTTGTGGAGATATCAGCCAGTACTAATGTGCCGTTGCCCAGGGGAAGCCCGGATGTATTAATCGTACATCCTTTCCATGGAGACTCTTTCCATGTCCCAATGAGATGAGGTGATGTTGAAAGCGAGTATTATTTACACGTACGTATATTGGGTAGATGTTGGACATAGTATCCAAGGAGTGGAAGGAACCTACCATAAAGAGGTCTAGACAAGAATTTCTTGAAGGACAGAAAAGAACTTAACGGAACTTAAGCAACTGGAAATGATATTGGTTTTATTGGAGGTGCTGAGCTCACGTTTCAGTGCAAAAAAAAACAACCCAACAACACATCAGGGCCTGGATTCACTAACAGGAGCAAATAGTTGCGCCGGCGCAAGTTTGAAAGATGTGCTCAAATCCTTATTCACTAAAATAAGCAGGCGCAATTTGAGAGCAAAGTTGCGCCTTTTATTTGCCACCACTCAAGAGTAGGCGCAACTATTAAAATCGTGATTGTCACTTCAATAAATTTAAATGGCGGCATATTGTCGTTATGGCTTAAAATACAATAATTAGTTAACTGTACTCCAATTAATAATAAAGAAATTAAAATAATAGACGTTTGTCAAGCACAAAATTTGTTTCAATTTAGATAGTGGCAACAAAGCAATTACTTACCTTTTATTGTTGAAATCTTACATTCAAACAACGTAATGGCATTTATTGCATTATTACAAAACAAAATGTCAAACGAAACCACGAACTGTGTAATCTTTGTCTAGATCCAAAGAGGTTTGTATTCCTCCAAATCCAAAGACATCGCGTCAGTAAATATGGTGGTTAGTATAGCTTTAAAATAAATTTTAAAGTTTCTATAAGTGTTTTCTTAATGGAACTTAAGCTTTAAACTAATAATATTAATAAATACTAAATAATATACTAAAATTGGTTTTGTAAAGCACCCACAAAGAGGCCGTTTCTAATTTTATTGCTTGTCTACAAGCAAAATATTTAGAAATCCATGTATTTGCTGTCATTTTCATTAGAGATTTAAAATAAAGTAGCCTTGACTTTGAAAGGAAATTCTTCACAAGGATTGGTCGAAACAGCACAATTGATGACGTTTATGGTGACGTCACCATAATCTTGCCACCAGTTTGCGCCTTGTTTAGTGAATACGGAAATGGAGCAAATAAATAAGGCGCATCTTGGGGAGCATCTTGGGCGCAAAGTTGCGCCATTTCTATACTTGCGCCGGAGCAGATTTGCTCCCGTTAGTGAATCCAGGCCCAGATCTTTATGACGAAATGTACGGTGCCGTTTATGAAAATCTGTTTTCAAATCAATTACTATCTGATACACTTGAAGGGGCTGTTATCTTAGTTGAGAATTCAGCCTATCACAGCAGAGGGTGTTAATCTATCCCATCCAAATAATGGCGTAAAGCTAAAATGGCTGAGTGGTTTGCTCAAAAGAACATTGATGTGGACGATGAAATTTTGAAACGGGAAATGCTGTATTTGGTTTCGAAACACAGATAGAGATTTTAAAATTACAAGGTGATCAAAATGGTGGTGGTGTCTCGTCAAGTCATTCGTTTGCCAGCCTACCAATGAGAACTTAAACCTATATATATGGTGTAGGCTAAAGTAAAAACATTTATCAAAATGAACAGTGTTTCTTTTGATGTTAAATACATGAGGCCTTTAATATCTGCCACAGGGTATCTGTGGAAATCTGGTTCAATCTAATTAAATCCCTCTAAGATGGTTGAAAATGGCACAAGGAAAGCTGAACAGTAACAGGATAGTGATAAGCAGGTTTTACTAAGATTTAATTCGTTGTCATCATCCTCATCCACTGTGTCATCTACTTCACTTGCTTAATCTTAATCTTAATGATGGAGGGAGCAGATAACAGAAAGTATGAAAGTGAAAGAAGAAGAATGAATGCAATTAATGGAGGAAGAATGGTGGAAGGATAGAAGAAGGTGGAGGTATTTTACTAATTTGACCCGGATACAGGCTGGAAATAGTTTATGATAATGATGATGGTGATTTAAGTCAAAGTAACACTCCCTTTTTTTTTTTGTGAGTTATATTTCGATTATTTCTTTTATGTAATTTATGAAGAGCTCGTTGTTTTATAGGCTCTGAACTGGAAATTATACTCGGGTCGTAATAAGCGGCACTTAATACTGTATTGTTGTATCACAACCAACAAGGTACTCAGGACTCTAAAAGAGTTATTTGATACGCATATCCAAGCCCCCTCGTAAAATTAACAAGCTTATACAGACGGCATCATAAAACCCGAACCTGAATTAACAGGAACTCTGTTTTTGATAGTAATTAAATAGCCGACGATTTCACACAACTATTGCTGATTCTACCTTAAGGGGCTTGCCTTGGGATACGATAAATTGCCACGCAAACGTTCAGCTCCAACGCAATATTTAATTCTACGATACGATATTTAAAAATAAGGTTAACGCCAAAATAAGTTTAAAATATTCCAAGAGGGCTCTCTTTTCTTAACAACCCTATATTTCAAGTTTTATAAATAGAAAAAAAAGTTTGAAACTGAAAATATAACACTAGTTCCTTTTTCTATGAATTTTTAGCCATATTCGCAGAGCCATAAGACCAGACTTGATGAAAACGGGCTCTAGATTAAGCCATCCAATAACAAATGCAGTAATATTTTAATAGGCTCGCAACAGAAAATTTTAAGATATTTGAGAACTAGCAGCGAGCTTTCTTCTTTACCTTGAGATAAAATGTTTCTTAGTTTTCTTTCCTTTCTTTCTTATTGACATGGCAAAGTGTAGTTGTAGCTGAGGGGCAAGAGGGAGTATAAGCTTATATAAAAAAAGAGACGTAGTTTCATAAGGTGACACATACATATATTCAGGGCCGCCGCAAGGGGCGGGCAAAGCGGGCAGCCACCCAAGGCGCCAAGCTTGAGGGTACGCCGTGTTACTGTTACTATATTAAAAAATATAAATAAAACAACTCTATTTTTTTAAATGTATAAATTGTTTAGATATATTTAAATTGAACTTAACTTTTTTTTTCATTGTTAGAACTATTGGGGTGTATACAGTTGGTACAGTTGGTTCCCAGCTTCAAACACCAAACTGCGGAACGATTGTAAAGCGGCGTTGTGTAAAAATTGCGTATTTCGTGTTTTTCACTTTCATTTCATTTTTTGAGGTATTTAACGTTCATTTTCTGAACCTACTGATTATATCAGCACGCGACTTATTAACTAGCTTAATTATAGAACAGACACAACAGCCAGCCCCCAGCCGTTAATTCATCACTTTGAAAGGGGAAACAATTCAACAATGATAACATTTTTGGGCGTGGCAGGAATCGAACCCAGGACCCTTAGTTCAATAGATAGACACGCTACCGACAAAGCTAAGAGGTCGGACTTAGTTAGTGTTGAAGTAATTAGGATTGGGTGCCAAAATAAAAGTTCGCCCGGATAGATAATTATGCTTCAAGCGATCCTGATTTTTTTTAAGCCGTGTGGCATGACCGCAATTGATATTTTCTCACTGAGCTAGGCAGCCACCTTAAGGTGGGATAGGAGGGAACGTAGGTATAGTCCAGTATTATTCCGGTTGTTACAACAAAATAAGTTTTGTCTTAAATAAAGTAAAGTAAGGCATTGAGATCTCAAAAGACCGCTTTGCCAGTGATGTGGAGTTAAAGGTTCAAATCTCAACTGGGTGCACTAGAGGTGTTTTTTATAATGTGATTTATGAATGTTTTGGTTTCACATTATTTTTACTTAATAATGCGGTTCCCCTTCATCTGAAACAATTTTTTCGTCTAAAACCATTATATGAAAGAGTTGATAGGCACGGCTAGTTTTTATTTAGCACCACATCATAATAGCCTTCCGGGCTACACCGATAGAGTAGGGAAAAGAAGATGTATTTAGAGAAATTATGCCTCGATTTGCATGTAAAAAGAGAGAGGGAAATAATTTAGGTTAGGCTGGGTCTACATTAATTCATAGCACATTACAAATATCACATAGTGCGTAAGAAGTAGAAATACATAATTTTCAATTATAGCGTTTACAATCGATACATAATTAATAGTATACAATGCATAAAGTTAATTTTACTTTAACTTCTTATACTTTGTGAATGGAGTGTAGTATATATAATCATTGGACTTCAGACGTATTAGCCAATGAGAATGCCAGTAGAGGATATAGACAATTAAATGCCAGTACCGGATACAAACAGATGAAGGTAATTAGATTCTGTGTTTATCTTCATGTTTTAAATGCCTTATGGTAGCCATTCTTGGTTAGTTATTCCTGAACTTACTTTGTTTTAACTTCAATAACTGTGATTGTATATATGATCGAAAAAAAAAGAGAAGTATTACATTTTACACTCTGTAATTGAGAAGTAGGTCTACTATGGTATTAATGATGGTATTTTTTTTTATAGAAATCAAATTTGTTTTAAAAGTACAAACAAAACTTAAAATTTATTTAAATTCAATTAAAAAAAAACAGTTTAACTAACTTTGTTTTTAGAATGGGCTCTTTATTTTAGTCTAGTGGTGAAAAAAGGTTAAACCATTTTCTATGAATAAAATACAATCGATTTAAGTAAGACGTTATACACTACATTACTTTATAAACCGATGTATTT
Organism: Timema podura; assembly: GCA_033556935.1. Taxonomy (NCBI): domain Eukaryota; kingdom Metazoa; phylum Arthropoda; class Insecta; order Phasmatodea; family Timematidae; genus Timema; species Timema podura. Next base: position 109,144,464 of record JAVRXN010000010.1, read on the forward strand.
TTCTTATGACTTGTTAGCTATAAGGGTGACCTGGCGGTCTTGGGATAAGGTGTCAAACTTCTGTGCTGGGGGTCCAGGGTTCAATCCTTAGTCCCAGCACAGATTTATCTGATTGCCAAACCCTTCCCTCACCTCTGACAAGACGTGTATTAATCACAACTTGTGAGTGTGAGGAATGCCAGGCCCCCACCGTTGTTAGAATCCCACGTTAAGCTGTAGGTCCTCCATTTCATCTTACAATCACCCTACCATTACACATTAGCGTAAGTGCGTATAACCCGAAAGGGTAGTAAGACGCGGATCTAATAATAATAGTAATAATAATATCAATAGTAATGTAAGTTATACACTATTTACAATTAATTATGCGTTGTGCATAAATAAACCAGCCTTAAAAACCACCTCTGGACACACAGCCAGTTTTTGAGCACATTATTATTATTATTATTATTATTATTATTATTATTATTATTATTATTTTTTATTATTATTATTATTATTATTATTATTATTAACACCGCGTCTTACAACCCGTTCGGGTTATACGCACTTACGCTAATGTGTAATGGTAGGGTGATTGCGAGATGAAATGGAGGACCTACAGTTTAACGTGGAATCCGACCACGTGGAGGCCTGGCATTCCTCTTTTTGAGCACAGACCTCTCCGTTACCATAGAAATATACTATACAAATTTAAAGTGTCACCTGTTTGTTTGTCCAGAGATGTGGTAACCATAGTGTTCTACTTTATTTTTAAAGTGAGTATTCAACCTGAAAGTGTGTACTAGTTTTCTACCTTATCAATCCAAAGCAGCCCACTGGATGGTTGGTGCCACCCACTCCATCTGGGAGGAAAACACATGTACTAAAGAAGTACTGAATTTGTGGCGGTTTTCCGTTGATTTCCTCAGCTAATTCTATGAATGAATGAGAAAGTGCCTAGAAATTTTTCAGTAAAAACCTCTCGTATAATAATATTGCGCATCTGGGCTGCAATATTCCCAGCCCAGTTGGTTGAAAGATTATCCAGTACTAATGTTCCGTTGTCTAGGGGACGACCGGATGTAGGGGAAAAGTGCCTAAAATGGCATACTCAGATAAAATGGCATAGGGGCATTTTTTCGCAAGTACTGCTATTTTTTTTCAAATTGAGGGTATTGAGTTATTCCTTAGTTGGAATCATTGATACTCTGTAAATGGCTGATCTGTGCAGAAGGTGTTTCTGAAGTTATTAAAGAAAAATTTAAAAGTTGCTTAGTAAAATATATTTTTTGTTATCTTTCATTGTTAACAAATACATTGAAGGGTAAGTAATTTTACTGTAAATATAATGAGTGTTACTTCAAGTGTAATATGCCGTATTTATGACGTAAAATCGACCATAAATTATCTAATATTCTTGGTACAATATTTTATTATTTCATAGTTAGCAATGTTGGGTAAAATGGCATACCACTGGTAAAGATAAAATGGCATAGTGTGTCATTTTACCCTAGGTAGCGTCTTAGTTATTTAAATCAATCATTATCCTGCTAAAATAAATGTTTCTTACTTTAATTTGTTCACCAAATTATATTTTTAATATTTGAAATAGTTACTTAAATTATTTTGAATATTAAATTCAAATATTTTGTGCGAAGATGGTTGTGACTTACGTCAGAAAGACAAAAAGGCAGTCATGGGAAGAGCAAGCAATGCAATGGGCTATTGATGTGATAAATAATGGGGAAATGGGTTGGCTTCGGTCATCTAAACTGTTTGGAGTACCACAAACAACTTTAAGAAGGCGGGCCAGAAATAAAAACAAGCAGATTCAAGGTGTTAGCAAGGGTTTAGGTTGATTCAAGTCCACATTTGACCAAGAATCAGAACGTGAATTGGCTGGCCTTGCTAAGAGGGGTAAACATTTTGTATGTGATATTTTCAAGCCATGATAACTATATATAAAACAACAAAAGTCATAATAGAAGGTTTAATTTGTATGTATAATGTTTTTTCTGTGTAAGATTAAATGTATGCCATTTTACCCATACAGTATGTATAAAATAGCACAGTGCTATATTTTGTATTTTAATTGTTTAACTAATAAATATATGTATTGGTGATGTTTTTTGGTGTTCATTTGAAAGATTATATATCATAGTTTATAAAAAGTTAGAAACAATTAATTTCAGAAGAATATTCTAGAAGAAATTTCAAAACTTAAAAATGGTATGTCATTTTAGGCACATTTCCCCTACTAGTCGTACTATCTCTCCGTGGAGGCTCTTTCCATGTCCCTATGAGATAAGGTGATGTTGATAGTGAGTATGAGGGTGTGGAACCAGTGGAAACTCTTAAACCTAACTCAAGATTGATTAACCAAATCCTGGTGACCGTTAGTGTAACAACTACCATTCAGTAACAAACCCTGGGAATTGAGCCCGGGACTACTAGCCTCGTTGCCAGGTACACTGACCACTACATCACGGGGCCAGTTATCTTAAGAGATACCATCCAGGGATATATTACATTCCACAATTTACTTACAATCCAAAGGAAGTTGTAGTAAGTATTTTCATCGCTAGGTAAAAGGCTTTCGACCTTGGCCAGGTTTGACCCCGCGAAAATCGGTTCCTGAGATCAGTACTTTACCCCAGGTTAACGAAGTCGGCTAATAATTTTTTTAAATATTTTTTTAATTAGTAACTTACTTTAAAATACTTGTTGTGGTTGATGAGGGGCTAATTTAAATAAACTAAGTGGTAGATATGTGGGCTGGCTAAATTGAATCAATTAGCGTCAGTGACTTTGAGATTGTAATTAAAAAAAAAGAAGTGAATAATTGTTTACGAACATTGTATATTGTAGAACGCAGTTAGCTAATAGCTAATGGACCCACACGATAATTTAGTTCTTTGAACAAAAAAAAAGTTTCAAGCAAGGAGAGTCCTTTTTAAAAGTAATAAAATGATTTAGCACTTTTAAGTTAATGTGAGATCATATCTGTATTGATTGTGGTAAACGTAGTTTTTATGGTACGAATTGTAAAATCTTTATCATAAGACGGACAATAAATTTAAGAGCGTTTGCACTTAATTTTAATATATCATATTATATGTTTTGCTCAATTTTCCCATTTCATATTTGAGAGATGAAAATTATATAGTTATATAAAATATATTGGTTTATTTACAAATATTGATATATTTATATCGGTGTCTTAGTATCCGATGTATCGAACATATTATCGATATAGCTCGCTTCAGTGACCTCATGGTCTAAGGAATCACTCTCGCAATAGACTAGATTGCTGATGAGAGATTGGTAACGAGTTTGGTTCTACCTAAATGGTATTTATTTCACTCTTCCTCCATGAAAGTGCGTGCTCATTTCCTCTAAATTTAACCTTACTTTCCACTGTCACATTACTGTAATTAGTTCAAATGCGTTTAACCCGAACGTATAGTAAGACGCGATGATTAAAAATCTTGTTTCTCTCTCTCTCTCTCTCTCTCCTATATATATATATATACATATATATATATTGGACTAAGCTTTAACGTTTGTGAATCAAAATAAATTAAACCATTTTTGCCTATTTTAATTAACTAAATTGATACTGTCCTATTTGTATCAAACTTTTTTTTTTTTGCGTTGCCTCTAAATTCCTGTCCAGGTTATACACCTATTTACTAACTACGCTAATGTGTTAGGGATTAGAAAAGTTTAAATTAGAGGAAGTGTTTCCGAATTTGTATGGAGGTTGAGTGGAAAACCATTTAGTAAAAACCACCCTCAGTACACCCAACCGGGATTCGAGCCCTGATCTACATGTCATCGTCAGTGCAGTCTATTGCCAGAGTGAAGCCTTAAACCATATAGCCACTGAAATGGGTTTTATAAAACTTGTCTGTTATTTTCAACAGCTAAATAAAACATTAAAATACGAGCAACATACCGAAGACTAGAATTACAGATGACCAGTCAAATAATTACCACTGTTCAGACCAATGCAATTGAATACATTGGAAAATACCGATATTATTTTAGCGATACATCTTATATTTTTATATATATGTTACCTTGTGATGTTTCATATTCTAAATGTACCAATTTATTAGGAGGAGTACCATTACTAATCTTTTATAGTGATCCCCATTTTTACATTAATGGGGTAAGGATGAGGAATTTAGGGCATACGAAACTGGCCCATTTCATTCGAGACTGGGTAAGTGTTGCCTTATATTCGGTTTTGAGCCGCACTTGAGGAGCACTAAGTTTGACTATAAATCTGGCCCTAAGTGTGATAGTGCTTAGAGTGTTAGGGTACGGCCAGACTGAGCGAGCGAGCGAGTGACCGAGCGCGTGCGCGTGAAAGATAGAACTGGTTCTATTTTTCAAGCGCGCGCGCTCGAGCCGGTACAGTCTAGTTTACAGGCGCTAGGCAATATTATTGTATGTTGGTTCATTGAGTGCTAGGAAAACTTCTCATTTTGACATTTTTATTACTATCGATAGGTTTAGCCCACTTGCTACTAACGGCCTAATTTAATTGGTAAGATCATAAACCATACCTATATATACATATATATGTAAAACTGATATGTTAAAATACTTCAATATTATAATCAAAGTAGGCCTTTACAAATAAGAATCACCATTAGCACGGATAGAGGATGGGAAAACCACAACAATAAATCACTTGTCAAAAACCACCCTTGTGGTCAAAAATCACTTTACAAAAACCACCCGAGGTAAGTTTTTTTATTAGAAGCAATTCAAAGATAGTAATTTGTTTGTCACATTATTAAAGTTTATTATGTAGTAAAATAAAACTGAACAAAACAATAGTTTGGTCACTATTATAGTTATCAAAATCAAAAGGCAGCAATTACATCTTTGAGAAAGAAGGGCAGGACTCTACTTATTTAATTTGTCGAAATTAATTAAATATCGATTATATCACAACCACACACATTATAACATTATTTCCAGAATAATGCTGATAGAATCAGGGAAACCTTCTTAAATTACTTTAACAGAGTAGGAAGTGTTCCTTGTCAAAATGACAACGCTCTTCCCGAAATTATTTTGTCTAATATTAATAATTAATACATACAACAAAAAATACTTTAGCTTGGAATGTTAATCCTAATATATTTATTAATGCATGTAACAAAAATACTTTAACTAAACTAAAATGCTTAATTCTCTACGATTAATTATTTTATTTATTTTTATTTAGTAGCGTGTCTTAATACCCAGTCGGGTTAAATATGCTTGAGTATTAATTACGTTAATAGATTAGGAATTGAGAAGGTTGAATTTAGAGGAATTGAACCCGCACTTGCGTGGAGGGAGAGTGGAAAACCGTTTAGGAAAAACAATCCCTATTTCAACCGACCGAGATTTGAACCACGATCTCCCCGTCCTGGGTAATCTGGATCAACTTGAAACTAGCGCGTTAGCAAAATACGCCAATGAGGTGGACTATTAATAATTAAATCATATAATAAACACTACTTTAACTAAATTGGAATGTTTAATTCTCCACATATTTCTTCCCAGTACCATTTTTAGTACTCCCACATTCTTGTGAAGGACGTCACTGGGGTCCCACAACGCTCTTCCTTGGAACACAGCACTAATAAGATTTTCAATATCCATTACTATAAACAAAAATAGTACAAAGTTGTTGTTCGCTGAATGGTTGCCGCCTGACTACCGAGCGATTTTATTCGACAAGTTGAATCACTTAGCGGGTTCCCTAGAGGGCTCGTTTCGCGGCAATGCTCGAGCCGCTTCCAGTTTGCATACCTAGACTAAATACCACGTGTTTGTTCGGGTCGCGCCCTCACTAAGCAAGCCTCTAGCCTCTAACCTCCAAGCAAATAGCTTGCAGTATAAACAAGGACTTAGGTGCACCAAGTTAAGACGCAACCCACTTCACCACATATCTTCGATATCTTCAAGTATTTATTTATTTATATTTAGCACCACGTCTTACTACCCGTTCGGGTTATACGCTTAAGTACTAATTACTCTAATGGATTAGGAATTGGGAGGGTTGAATCTAGAGGAAATGAACCCGCATTTGCGTGGAGGGAGAGTGGAAAACCATTTAGGAAAAACCCCCCTCAGTTCACCCGACCGAGATTCGAACCTCGATCTCCCCGTCCTCGGCGGTCGAGCTCAACATGACTGGCGCGTTAGCCAACTACGCCACCGAGGCGGGTATCTTTAAGTAAACAACGACGCTAACTCATGTTCCTTCCCACACCACCTTGAATAGTTTTGTTTCTCCGAGCAAGGGCAAATATGGAATCAAAAAACTATCAAGGTCGTAATGATTGGTTTCGTTTTTTTTCATCACCACAACTAACCAGTCCCTTGGTGTAGTTAGTAGTCAGTGCAACCTTGCAACAAGCCTCTGGGTCCCGGTTTGAATCCCCGATCGGTGAATTACCCCAACGGTCACCAGGGTTTGGTTAATTAGTCTTAAGTTAGGTTTAAGTGTTTGCATTGGTTCCTCACCCTCATACTCACTATCACCCTCATACTCACTACCATCCTCATACTCACTATCACCATCATCTCATCTCATCAGGACATGGTAAGAACCTCCACGGAAAGGATGTACGATTAGTACATTCGGGCGTCCCCTGGACAATGGTACATTAGTACTGACTAATCTTTCCACTACTAGACTGCAAATGATGTAGTGCAGACGCGTATTATTATTATTATTATTATTATTATTATTATTATTATTATTATTATTATTATTATTTTTATCATCACAACCGAAATGATAACTGGGCAATGATATATCTCTACAACTGTTAATAGATTTTAGTCAAAATTAAGGTCAAGTCTCAAGAGTGTCAACGATTTTGAGCATTTTTCTTTGTTTCAAAGTCAAAAGCCTGAAACTATGTGTATTTCCGTGTGTACATTCGAGGATATAGCTTATCATTGTGGTTTTTAAATAATCGAATTTTATCCGTATTGGTAGACACGTGGTCTAAATGCTATTCTCATTTAGTTCAATTTGCTACTAATGGGGAGTTCAGGGTTCATACCCCAGCTTGAATTACTAAGAATGATTTTTCCAACCAAGTTTCGAGTATATTTTTTCTAAATCTCAATCTTTACAGTAGCGAGACCAGAAATTTTGTTTATAGTGGAGGGACAGACAATGCTGTGTCCATAATTACATTTTGGAAGAGGGGTGGGGGTGGTTAGGAGATACAGTTTCATAACTAGAGGAGGCGAAGACAGTTTGTGACTGTTAAATGCCTATGGATGCTATTTAAATTCCTCTTATCTTAACTAAGGACAGCGATTTCAATTATGTAAGTGATCTAGTTTAGATACAATGTATCAAAGCTATTTATCCAGTACTTTTTCCAATTTGTAACTTTTGGGGAACTTTAAACGTATATAATGGAAGGCTCACCATAATATTTTTCCCACAAGCCCGGAAACCTTTAGTGTTTTACTCTACGAAATTAATCAGTGGTGGAGAACTTCTATTTGTGTAGGAGGGAGAAGGTGGTTAAAAAAATAAAGAGTTTTGACCCTTAACCTAAAAGAAACTTCAAGGATCCTTTCCAGAAAAATGTTACAAGAAAAATTGAGCCACCTGTAATCTATTCAGAAAGCTCTTTCCTTTGAATTTTTTAAAAAAATTAAATGTTTCAAGAAGCTTTTCGGAGTAGTCCTTTTTCGGGAATTAAAAAAAAATTCGTTTTCTCTAGAAGCTATTTAAAATAGTCTTCCCCCAGAATTATTTTGAGAAAAGATTCTCTGGAAGCTGACTGGAATGGTCTTTTCCTGAAGAATTTTTGAAAATTACATGCACCTAGAAACCATTTAGTATGATCATAATCTGGCAAGTTTTTAAAAATTAGATCTATCTACAAGATATTTCGAATGATACTCTCTCAGTAAATTTTTGAAAATTGGATATTTCTAGAAATTATTTGTAATGATTCTTTGCTGGAAAATTTTTGAAAAAAAATTAGAGGCCTTGGGGGGGGGGGGGAACTGCCCTATTTGCCCTCCCCCCCCCCCCCCGAGTGTGCCATTTAACTTTTCTTATTCCTATACTTTTTCATGTGAATATGCGTGTATCTCGGACGGTTAGTAAGATGTTGTATTGAGTAAAAAAAAGTAGATAATACAATGTTGTCACAAAATAAATTGAATTTTTTCTTATTTACCAAACAATTAATATTATAATGTCGTTTCGTGAGTAATTTACAGACAGAATCATAACCTCAAAGAATCATGCAGCACATGCCATTTATCTCAGATAATATCAAACTAGAGGGAAAACTACCGTGTTTTTTTTATTGTTTCAAGGTTTAAACTTGAACCAGGACGTACAAACGAAAACAGGTTAGGCAAGTTCAGTGAGATTGAAGTCATTCTACTACGTTTCATCTTGAGAAGAAATACCAACCTTATAATAGTCTATTTTATAGATCCTTATAAAAATAAAAATAGGAGGTGGGTGTTGGCGTTTATGTTAAGGGTACTAAATCCCCGATTTTTAAGGACAGCTCTCTACACAATACTGATGACCCAGACTGATTGTGTCCCTTATTTATTAAATTAATTCATTCGGTTTTAAAACTACATGGGTTAGATAAAAAGGTTTTAATCAAGTCAGTTGCTCGAATGTTTGGATACTAAACCTTTTACATGGTGTAGACCATTCTAAATAGATTATAGAGTCATCTAATTTCCTAAACATTTTCAGCTGATAATCACTTCAAATAGCCTTTAAAGGCATACAATCAATGTGTCAGGGGAATACAATTCAAAACAACATCTGAGAGCATCATATTTTACAAAATTTGCTGGAAGAGGCCCACTCTATATATCTTATGGATATATCAACTTTTCAAAAAAATGAATGGTGAATACCCCTCCAAATAGCTTCTAGAAGCATCACGTTTTTAAAAAAAATTCCGTGAGAAGACCACATCAAATAGATTATATAATAGACATCTAATTTTCCAAAATATTCCAAGCAAAGACCACAATAAATAGCTTATAGAAAAATGCAAAATTCCAAAAATGTTTGGAGAAGGATTGCTTCAAGTAGCTTATTTTCACCATCCATATTATTTATATTATTAGGTGATATGTCTAACAACATCTCCATTACTTTTGTCAGTGAGCTTAGACCGCCAATGTACCCCATCATCTGCCTCCACCTTCAGCTCCCAGAAATTTATTATTTCCTTCAAGTCATCCAATATTTGATTCCTCCTCCTTCCTAAACTCCTCTTTCCCTCAACCTTTCCTTTTATGATGTCGTGCAGAAGACAGTTCCTCCTAATGAAATGTCCTATCCAGTTTGATTTGTACTGAAAAATCACATACAAAATTGTTCTCTTCTCACCCACTCTTTTTAGGACTTGTTTTTGTCCCTCTGTCTGTCCACCTGATATTCCCAAGTCTTCTCACCCACTCTTCTTAGGACTTGTTTTTGTCCCTCTGTCTGTCCACCTGATATTCTCAAGTCTTCTCGCCCACTCTTCTTAGGACTTGTTTTTGTCCCTCTGTCTGTCCACCTGATATTCTCAAGTCTTCTCGCCCACTCTTCTTAGGACTTGTTTTTGTCCCTCTGTCTGTCCACCTGATATTCTCAAGTCTTCTCGCCCACTCTTCTTAGGACTTGTTCATTTGTCATCCTATCTGTCCATAGCTTATAGAGATGTTAATTTTTTTTTTTTAATTCAGATGAGGACCATCCCAAATATCTTCTGGGAGATTCCTATTTTCAAACATTAGCCTTGGGTTCTTAAGCTCCCCCCACTTTTAGACTTGGGGTAAAAGATCCTCAACAAACCTTTTTATTTGATAAGCTAATTTACCCCCCTAGACAAATAAGGTTTCGACCCCACTGAAGAACAAAGAGAGTCCATGTTCTGCCCTTGGTACCGGGTCCAGTTTGAGCACCTGGCAGACCTGTTTGCAGGATAAACGAAGTGTACCAGTTATATGAAAACTACATTCACTAGCTCCCATTAGTTATTTTAGAGTGGCTGTCCCTGAGAGTAACAAGAAAACAATGAACACTCCAGTTCGCGTCCAAACTTTGCATGACCTCCGGATTACTCCTCATATTTTCACAGACAAACGGAATGTTACTTAGCTGTCACTTTTGATTAAAGGTGTGAATTATTACACTTGTACAAAGGTCTATCAATCATTTATAAACGTTACTTGGTTTATACTTAATTTTATTTATTTATTTATTTTACGTTTTAAACGTGAACTCTCTGAACCGACTGATTACATCAGAACACAAGAATTTCTAGGAGCAAGAGCGAAAGGGCCTTTCAATTTTTTAGGGAAAGTTATTTTAACATACCTTCCAGGGTTCTATTACATGCCAAAACCGACATAGGACCGACGGATTTACTTATCCCCCGAAGGAAGTTGTGCTACGAATTTTTATCGCTCAAGAATAATCCGTTGAACTTGGCTGGGTTTGAACCCACAAACATCGGGTCCTGGGGCGACCTCTTTACCCCAAAACCACTGAGGTTGATGTCTACATTTAGTTGACATGAAGATCCACATCTTTAGAAATGTATGTAGGTGTGTTCAAAGAGGATTTAAATTGGTTGAGTTTGAACTCCGATGAAATACAAGATTTTGGAATGTGATGTTTGGGAATTTGTTATATCCTATCATGGAGAATTCTGGCATGTTAAGTTGCTGTACTAAATTTGTACACTTTCTTTGACATGGATCAATTCTCATAAATAGTTGAATTTGCTCGCCAAATATTTGCAATATTTGGCATCACATACGTATGCTTACAGTTGTTTTCTCACACTAAATGAAAAATGATACCAATTGTCCGAGAGGTCTCAGCTTACGGACACATATTTCTCATTGTATTATTGTAACACATATGTTTCATTATATTTTAATTATTGTATTGTTTAACACACACTTATCATCGCATTTTCATTGTATTGTTGTAATACCTATTTTTAATTTTATTTTCATTGTATATTTTGCAAATGAAATGTTCCAAATATTCATTAAAAATATGTAGGGTTGGTCTTATTGTCTTATATAGGAGGAATATTATTTAATTTTTGTAACGGTAAGGTACTAAGTTGGGAGAGTATTTGGATTATGTGGACTATTTCAAATAATGAAGTAGTTTCGAAAGAGGCACAGATGGCAGCATATACAATTGTGTTGACGCCAACATTGTTGTGAGGATGGGAAACGTGGGTTTGTCAGGAGAAACACAAGAGCAAAGTGAGTGTGGTCGGAATGAAATATCTAAGAAATGTGGTTGGAAAAACTCAAATGGATGGACTCGGTAATGAATGGATGCTGAAGGAGTGTGGTTTGCAAGGGAATCCAATAGGTCAATGTGAAAGAAGCGTGTTACTTTGTGTTGGATATGTTGAGAGTATGTGTGTGTGGATCGAGTGGCGAAGCAAATATTTGAAGGTAGAGTGTATGGATAAACGGGAAGGGGCATGATTTTGGGAAAAAGAGAAATGCTAAGAGTTTTAAGAATAAAAGAGCCTGTATGAATCGGTGTATGGATGTTGTTGAAGCGAAGGAAGTATGTAATGATAGGGAAGTGTGGAGAAAATTAGTGAGGATGGATTAAGTACGGAGTTGTTTTTGAGTTATATGCACAGTTTCTTGTCTACCTTGTAAGGGAATGGCATGAGTATGTATGTATGTATGTATGTATGTATGATATAGACGATACAGATTTATTTAATTTGTATTTTTAATGTTCAATGTGGCCCTTATTGTCAAACCAAACTAGTATGACAATGCCCGCTCCAAAAGATAAAGTCATCATATTTAAACTTTAAACAATGCATTCTTCTTAAAAGTGTCAACAAATTAAGCTTTCATTAAAGTCTTCCACTTACAATATTTCTTATGAAAATTATGAAAAATAGGGTAGGGGGGGAGAGGGGGTTGATGTGAAACCTAAAGCGGTCATATTTTTCTAGCCGATGGAGAGCGATACTAGCCATGCGTATAGATAGGGTAAATTCGCTTTTGTGAAAAACGCGAAAAGAAAAAAAGGGTCGAAAATAGGGTATTTATAAGTTTTCTTTGCGTTTCATGGCATTTGAAAGTGTTTAAAGCGATTTTTATTTCGCGAATTAACGCGAAAAACGTGATTTTGAGAGTATTTTAGCTAAATTATTCTATTTAGCGAAATAGACGCGGATTCCCTGAAAATGCTGTGCATTTAAATACAATTCTGAGAATTTCTATAAAACGATGTTCTTCAGCGGAAATAAGTGATTAAAAAATCATTGAGTTTCACTCGTCTGTGTGCTTCAGCTCGGGTTTTACTTGCATCCTGTGCCTTCCACAGCCCATCCGGCTAATCGCCACATTCCGTTAGTCGTTGCTTTTATCATAAATCCTTTGTATAGGCCCTAAAAACATTGACGAAATACATTTTTACCTATTTTGATACAAAATGCTAAATTATGCCACAAAACGCTAAATTTCCAATAATTAATACTAAAAAAACTTAAAATTAATGCTATTTTACCCTATCTCTAGCCATGTGGTACGCCAAAGTGTTCGCTAAGTGGACGATTAGTAAGGCGTGAAGCACTAGACACAAATTAGATGAGCTATAGTTACATTTCCATCCAACATCACTCATTGCTAGCGAATCATCAACGTAAATACCCCCCACACTTCCATGTTTAATATTTAGCCTCCTATTTACTAGAAAGTTGTCATCCCTGCTTAATGTTTAGCTTCTTAGTCCCTAGATAATTGCCACCCATGCTTCATATTAAGCTTCCAATTCCTTGATACTTGCCTTCTCTGCTTCAGATTAAGCTTCTAATTACTTGATATTTTTCTTCCCTGATTCATATTAAGCTTATTATTTTCTTGATAGTGTCCTTCTCTGGTTCATGTTAAGATTCTAATTCCTTGATCGTTGTCTTACCTGCTTCATATTTAGCTTCTTAGTTCTTTGATAGCTACCTTCCCTGCTTCCTATAACCTAGCTTGTGGCCCTCCTTTCAGCCATTAACGCTCGCAGCCTAAGCCCACAGGAAGGAAGAGGAACTGGCTACCTGTAATAGTTATGTCCCTTCTCGACGGGAGTAATCTAATAACCAGTGAGTTATTTCTCAGTGGTGAGGTAGCTTCACGACCATGACCTATCATTATTACCCCCTCTTCTACATCCCGTGACCCCTTCCCCCCATGGTCTTACCTACTTAAATGGCGTTAGCATTGCTCGAAGGAATTTTCCACTCGCGTTTTCAGTGAACGCTAAAGCTTGCTTCACACGTTTGCCGAAAATTGAGAGCAGAACCCACTTGAGTGGCTCACCAATTCACGCGCTGTGTGTTGAACAATGATGTATTGCAAAGCAAACTTAAAAGAGATGATCATCGACATATTCTATATTCTAGTGAATAAACATATATGAGATTATTTTCCCGATGGATGTTTTCAAATTATAATATTGTGACGTGACACAATTCAATACATCGATACACACGGTTTCCATTAACGGGTAATTTCAAATCTCCTCACAATGGTCAACGAAGTTTTCTGCTTGGTTCTAGCTCTACAGCGCATGCGTTGTCATATGCACATGTGCACTGATTTGAGATGGTTGATTCTGAGATTTGATTGGTTCTCCTGTGCCGAAGCTCTCAGGCAGAGCGGATGAAGTGAGAGATGAGTTGAACTTTGATTAGCTCACACCAATGAAGCTGAAATCTTGTGATTGGCTTATAATAATAATAATTAGCACCGCGTCTTACTACCCGTTCGGGTTATACGCTTAAGTACTAATTACGCTAATGGATTAGGAATTAGGAAGGTTGAATTTAGAGAAAGTGAACCCGAATTTGCGTGGAGAGAGAGTGGAAAACCATTTTGGAAAAACCACCCCAGTTCACCCGACCGAGATTCGAACCTCGATCTCCCCGTCCTCGGCGGTCGAGCTCAACACGACTAGCGCATTAGCCAACTACGCCACCGAGGCGGGTCAATTGGCTTATAGCTAGTCACGTGAGTCCGTTTCTGAGTCTTCGACCTAAAGTTGAAGGGCACTTCTGCTAAGCTTGAGTTTGAGTCTCGTTTGATAGAAAGTTGATATTCTCTTACCAATGGATTTGTAGACGAATGTTACGTACCCAGATTTCTTGATCACTTTTTGGAGGGATCGAGGTAAGGTCTTACTTGAAGTGACTTGTGTTTAAGATACCCAACATGGGCTAGTTAGAAATTTTCTTAACATCAAATACCATTTTATTAGTAATTTAATATTGTTGACTTTTTAAAATGTATCATCATATTCTAACCCAAATTTTTTCAGGACTTTCCTAAAGAAGGCTTGGTTAGGCTTATTTAGAATAGGTTCATCATAAGAAGACAAGCTGTCATATGAATGCATTCTTTTATTTGTATACTCTTGAAGTATATCTTTGCATTAGTTAAACAATTTCTTGATTTACATGCGCCTAAAAGAAATTTAAAGAAATTTGTTATAAGAAGACTAATATATTAATGTAAGAGTAATTCAATACGTCAAATCCACATCGTTAGGTAAATGTGCTAAGGTATCACTTTAGTCTGGTCTGGTTTGCAGGTGGTGAGAAGGTCATGGTTTTAATAACCCTGGCTTACTTGGGAGAGTGGGAAGGGGCGATTTGTCAAAATGGTTTAACACTCAGATACGGATATGTTTATTCTAAAATTCTACCATACTTATCCTATCCCATTAGTGTAAATATGTGGATATCCCGGACAGGTAGTAAGACGTTGAGCACGGTACTATTCTACCTTCCTCATCTCTACCACATTAGTGTAAATATGTGGATATTCCGGACAGGTAGTAAGACGTGGAGCATGGTACTATTCTACCCTCCTCATCACTACCACATTAGTGTAAATATGTGGATATCCCGGACAGGTAATAAGACGTGGAGCACGGTACTATTCTACCCTCCTCATATCTACCACATTAGTGTAAATATGTGGATATCCCGGACAGGTAGTAAGACGTGGAGCATGGTACTATTCTACCCTCCTCATCACTACCACATTAGTGTAAATATGTGGATATCCTGGACGGGTAGTAAGACGTGGAGCACGGTACTATTCTACCTTCCTCATCACTATCACATTAGTGTAAATACGTGGATATCCTGGACAGGTAGTAAGACATGGAACATGGTACTATTCTACCTTCCTCATCTCTACCACATTAGTGTAAATATGTGTATATCCCTGACAGATAGTAAGACGTGTAGCACGGTACTATTCTACCTTCCTCATCTCTACTCCATTAGTGTAAATATGTGGATATCCTGGACGGGTAGTAAGACGTGGAGCACGGTACTATTCTACCTTCCTCATCTCTACCATATTAGTGTAAATATGTGGATATCCCGGAAAGGTAGTAAGACGAGTAGCACGGTACTATTCTACCTTCCTCATCTCTACCCCATTAGTGTAAATATGTGTACATCCCGGACAGGTAGTAAGACGTGGAGTACGGTACTATTCTACCTTCCTCATCACTAACACATTAGTGTAAATATGTGGATATCCTGGACAGGTAGTAAGACATGGAATATGGTACTATTCTACCTTCCTCATCTCTACCCCATTAGAGTAAATATGTGTATATCCCTGACAGGTAGTAAGACGTGTAGCACGGTACTATTCTACCTTCCTCATCTCTACCCCATTAGTGTAAATATGTGTATATCCCTAACAGGTAGTAAGACGTGTAGCACGGTACTATTCTACCTTCCTCATCACTACCACATTAGTGTAAATATGTGTATATCCCGGACAGGTAGTAAGACGTGGAGTACGGTACTATTCTAACCTTCCTCATCACTACCACATTAGTGTAAATATGTGGATATCCTGGAATGGTAGTAAGACGTGTAGCACGGTACTATTTTACCTTCCTAATCTCTACCCCATTAGTGAAAATATATGGATATCCTGGACGGGTAGTAAGACGTGGAGCACGGTACTATTCTACATTCCTCATCTCTACAATATTAGTGTAAATATGTGGATATCCTGGACAGGTAGTAAGACATGGAACATGGTACTATTCTACCTTCCTCATCTCTACCACATTAGTGTAAATATGTGTATATCCCTGACAGGTAGTAAGACGTGTAGCACGGTACTATACTACCTTACTCATCTTTACCACATTAGTGTAAATATGTGGATATCCCGGACAGGTAGTAAGACGTTAGGAATGGAACTATTCTACCTTCCTCATCTCTACCACATTAGTGTAAATATGTGGATATCACGGACAGGTAGTAAGACGTGGAGCACGGTAGTAATTCTACCTTCCTCATCTCTACCCCATTAGTGTAAATATGTGGATATCCTGGACGGGTAGTAAGACAGTACTATTCTACCTTCCTCATCTCTACCATATTAGTGTAAATATGTGTATATATCCCTGACAGGTAGTAAGACGTGTAGCACGGTACTATTCTACCTTCCTCATCTCTACTCCATTAGTGTAAATATGATGATATCCTGGACGGGTAGTAAGACGTGGAGCACGGTACTATTCTACCTTCCTCATCTCTACCATATAAGTGTAAATATGTGGATATCCCGGAAAGGTAGTAAGACGTGTAGCACGGTACTATTCTACCTTCCTCATCTATACCCCATTAGTGTAAATATGTGTACATCCCAGACAGGTAGTAAGACGTGGAGTACGGTACTATTCTACCTTCCTCATCACTACCACATTAGTGTAAATATGTGGATATCCTGGACAGGTAGTAAGACGTGGAGCACGGTACTATTCTACCTTCCTCAACTCACATCCATTATGTAAATATGAATATATCCTGACGTGTTATAAGTACTGAGCACGTACAATTTTTCACTTTCCTCATCACTAACCACATTAGTGTAATATTTAAATCACCGGACAGTAGTAAGACGTGACTACCGGTACATTCTTATTATACTCAAATCACTAACCCCATTAGTGTAAATAACGTTGGATATCCTGGACAGTAGTAAGAACGTGTAGCACGGTACTATTCTAACATCTAAATCATCTACCCCATTAGTGTAAATATATGGATATCCTGGACGGTAGTAAGACTGAGCACGGTACTATTCTACTGCTTCCTCATCTCTAACCATATTAGTGTAAAATGTGGATATCCAGACAGGTAGTAAGACATGGAACATGGTATATTCTAACCTTCCTCCATCTCTACCCCATTAGTGTAAATATATGGATATCCTGGACGGTAGTAAGACGTGAGCACGGTACTATTCTACCTTCCTAATCTCTACCACATTAGTGTAAATATGTGAATATCCGGACAGGTAGTAAGACGTGAGCACGGTACTATTCTACCTTCCTCATCACTACCACATTAGTGTAAATATGTGTATATCCCGGACAGGTATAAGACGTGGAGACGGTACTATTCTACCTTCGTCATCATCTACCCCATTAGTGTAAATATGTGGATATCCCGGACAGGTAGTAAGACGTGGAGTACGGTACTATTCTACCTTCCAAATCACTACCACATTAGTGTAAATATGTGGATATCCTGGACAGGTAGTAAGACGGTAGCACGGTACTATTCTACCTTCCTAATCTCTACCCCATTAGTGTAAATATATGGATATCCTGGAAGGTAGTAAGACATGGAACACGGTACTATTCTACCTTCCTCATCTCTACCAATTAGTGTAAATAGTGGATATCCTGGACAGGTAGTAAGACATGGAACAGGTACTATCTACCTTCCTCATCTCTACCCCCATTAGTGTAAATATGTGGATATCCCTGACAGGTAGTAAGACGTGTAGCTCGGTACTATTCTACCTTCCTCATCTCTACCACATTAGTGTAAATATGTGGATATCCCGGACAGGTAGTAAGACGTTAAGAAGGTACTATTCTACCTTCCTCATCTCTACCACATTAGTGTAAATATGTGATATCACGGACAGGATAAGACGTGGAGTACGGTACTATTCTACCTTCCTCATCACTAACACATTAGTGTAAATATGTGGATATCCTGGACAGGTAGTAAGACATGGAATATGGTACTATTCTACCTTCCTCATCTCTACCCCATTAGAGTAAATATGTGTATATCCCTGACAGTAGTAAGACGTGTAGCACGGTACTATTCTACCTTCCTCATCTCTACCCCATTAGTGTAAATATTGTATATCCCTAACAGTAGTAAGACGTGTAGCACGGTACTATTCTACCTTCCTCATCACTACCACATTAGTGTAAATATGTGTATATCCCGGACAGGTAGTAAGACGTGGAGTACGGTACTATTCTACCTTCCTCATCACTACCACATTAGTGTAAATATGTGGATATCCTGGAATGGTAGTAAGACGTGTAGCACGGTACTATTTTACCTTCCTAATCTCTACCCCATTAGTGAAAATATATGGATATCCTGGACGGGTAGTAAGACGTGGAGCACGGTACTATTCTACATTCCTCATCTCTACAATATTAGTGTAAATATGTGGAATCCTGGACAGGTAGTAAGACAATGGAACATGGTACTATTCTACCTTCCTCATCTCTACCACATTAGTGTAAATATGTGTATATCCCTGACAGGTAGTAAGACGTGTAGCACGGTACTATACTACCTTACTCATCTTTACCACATTAGTGTAAATATGTGGATATCCCGGACAGGTAGTAAGACGTTAGGAATGGAACTATTCTACCTTCCTCATCTCTACCACATAGTGTAAATATGTGGATATCACGGACAGGTAGTAAGACGTGGAGCACGGTAGTATTCTACCTTCCTCATCTCTACCCCATTAGTGTAAATATGTGGATATCCTGGACGGGTAGTAAGACAGTACTATTCTACCTTCCTCATCTCTACCATATTAGTGTAAATATGTGTATATCCCTGACAGTAGTAAGACGTGTAGCACGGTACTATTCTACCTTCCTCATCTCTACTCCATTAGTGTAAATATGATGATATCCTGGACGGGTAGTAAGACGTGGAGCACGGTACTATTCTACCTTCCTCATCTCTACCATATAAGTGTAAATATGTGGATATCCCGGAAAGGTAGTAAGACGTGTAGCACGGTACTATTCTACCTTCCTCATCTATACCCCATTAGTGTAAATATGTGTACATCCCAGACAGGTAGTAAGACGTGGAGTACGGTACTATTCTACCTTCCTCATCACTACCACATTAGTGTAAATATGTGGATATCCTGGACAGGTAGTAAGACGTGGAGCACGGTACTATTCTACCTTCCTCATCTCTACTCCATTAGTGTAAATATGATGATATCCTGGACGGGTAGTAAGACGTGAGCACGGTACTATTCTACTTCCTCATCACTACCACATTATGTAAATATGTGTATATCCCGGACAGGTAGTAAGACGTGGACTACGGTACTATTCTACCTTCCAAATCACTACCCCATTAGTGTAAATATGTGGATATCCCGGACAGGTAGTAAGACGTGGAGTACGGTACTATTCTACCTTCCAAATCACTACCCCATTAGTGTAAATACGTGGATATCCTGGACAGGTAGTAAGACGTGTAGCACGGTACTATTCTACCTTCCTAATCTCTACCCCATTAGTGTAAATATATGGATATCCTGGAAGGGTAGTAAGACATGGAGCACGGTACTATTCTACCTTCCTCATCTCTACCATATTAGTGTAAATATGTGGATATCCTGGACAGGTAGTAAGACATGGAACATGGTACTATTCTACCTTCCTCATCTCTACCACATTAGTGTAAATATGTGTATATCCCTGACAGGTAGTAAGACGTGTAGCTCGGTACTATTCTACCTTCCTCATCTCTACCACATTAGTGTAAATATGTGGATATCCCGGACAGGTAGTAAGACGTTAGGAATGGTACTATTCTACCTTCCTCATCTCTACCACATTAGTGTAAATATGTGGATATCACGGACAGGTAGTATGACGTGGAGCACGGTACTATTCTACCTTCCCCATCTCTACCATATTAGTGTAAATATGTGGATATCCTGGACAGGTAGTAAGACATGGAACATGGTACTATTCTACCTTCCTCATCTCTACCACATTAGTGTAAATATGTGTATATCCCTGACAGGTAGTAAGACGTGTAGCACGGTACTATTCTACCTTCCTCATCTCTACCACATTAGTGTAAATATGTGGATATCCCGGAAAGGTAGTAAGACGTTAGGAATGGTACTATTCTACCTTCCTCATCTCTACCACATTAGTGTAAATATGTGGATATCACGGACAGGTAGTAAGACGTGGAGCACGGTACTATTCTACCTTCCTCATCTCTACCCCTTTAGTGTAAATATGTGGATATCCTGGACGGGTAGTAAGACAGTACTATTCTACCTTCCTCATCTCTACCATATTAGTGTAAATATGTGTATATCCCTGACAGGTAGTAAGACGTGTACCTTCCTCATCTCTACTCCATTAGTGTAAATATGTGGATATCCTGGACGGGTAGTAAGACGTGGAGCACGGTACTATTCTACCTTCCTCATCTCTACCATATTAGTGTAAATATGTGGATATCCCGGAAAGGTAGTAAGACGTGTAGCACGGTACTATTCTACCTTCCTCATCTATACCCCATTAGTGTAAATATGTGTACATCCCGGACAGGTAGTAAGACGTGGAGTACGGTACTATTCTACCTTCCTCATCACTACCACATTAGTGTAAATATATGGATATCCTGGACAGGTAGTAAGACGTGGAGCACGGTACTATTCTACCTTCCTCATCTCTACCCCATTAGTGTAAATATGTGTATATCCCTGACAGGTAGTAAGACTTGTAGCACGGTACTATTCTACTTTCCTCATCACTACCACATTAGTGTAAATATGTGTATATCCCGGACAGGTAGTAAGACGTGGAGTACGGTACTATTCTACCTTCCTCATCACTACCCCATTAGTGTAAATATGTGGATATCCCGGACAGGTAGTAAGACGTGGAGTACGGTACTATTCTACCTTCCAAATCACTACCCCATTAGTGTAAATACGTGGATATCCTGGACAGGTAGTAAGACGTGTAGCACGGTACTATTCTACCTTCCTAATCTCTACCCCATTAGTGTAAATATATGGATTTCCTGGACTGGTAGTAAGACGTGGAGCACGGTACTATTCTACCTTCCTCATCTCTACCATATTAGTGTAAATATGTGGATATCCTGGACAGGTAGTAAGACATGGAACATGGTACTATTCTACCTTCCTCATCTCTACCCCATTAGTGTAAATATATGGATATCCTGGACGGGTAGTAAGACGTGGAGCACGGTACTATTCTACCTTCCTAATCTCTACCACATTAGTGTAAATATGTGAATATCCTGGATGGGTAGTAAGACGTGGAGCACGGTACTATTCTACCTTCCTCATCTCTACCCCATTAGTGTAAATATGTTGATATCCTGGACAGGTAGTAAGGCGTGGAGCACGGTACTATTCTACCTTCCTTATCACTACCACATTAGTGTAAATATGTGGATATCCTGGACAGGTAGTAGCACGTAGAGCACGGTACCATTCTACCTTCCTCATCTCTACCATATTAGTGTAAATATGTGGATATCCTGGACGGGTAGTAAGACGTGGAGCACGGTACTATTCTACCTTCCTCATCTCTACCACATTAGTGTAAATATGTGGATATCCTGGACGGGTAGTAAGACGTTAGGAATGGTACATACTTAAACGTTAGTACATCTTATAACATTTTAAAAGTTAATAAATAAACATATTTTTAAGGATAGTATCTATGACATTTGGCATGCAATCTGAATGTCACTTTGATTTGGCTTAGTTTTGATGGTGAGGATATTTTTGCTTTCAATTTCTGACCAGATGTAACTAGGATGTTTGTTATTTATCCCCAAATAGTTTCACACTTTTCTTTCACAAAAATGAAGGTACACTTCCTCTAATTTCTACTTTTACTATCCCAACCTCATTAGTTTAATTAAATGTATATATATATTACTATGTATTTCGTTATATTATATTTTATATTACCCGATATATATATATATATATATATATACATACACACACACGGATGTGAGTCCTGTGGATGTAAATTAACATTTTATAAACTATATATAATTACAATTTCTTATTAATGTATTTAAATATGTCAGGAGTGTTCTTTATTCACAGTTAGTGTTAATATTAATTTATGAAGGATAATTTAGTGTTTTATACAGAAATTTTTTTTATATTCTCTTCAATTATAATACAATCGTGGGCAAGCTTTGATCTCCCAAGAAGAATAAAGAGACCTTTTTGCATTGATAATCCTCCAAGTTTCGTTAGCTAACTTTCCAACCATACTATTTGTCTTACAGTATAATTTTATTAGACATAGCCTGTTTAACGATGTGTTTCATGTTAATGATTAATTACCTAGTTTCAATTAGAGCTAGTAGCTGATGACCTTGGTAGCAACTTGAATTAGCTCACCCAACCCGTCAAGAGTACTCACTAAATAATTCAACATTTTGCGGCCATTTTGGAGGCGTAGTAACTGAGCAATCATTGGCCACTGCATTATCTATCGGTAATAATATTGGCAACCTAATGTGACTAAATAGAAATGTTTCAATTTATCATTAATTTCCTTATAGCTAAGCTAACTAACTCTATGGCCTCAAGAAACTTTAAAGCAAATGTTTGTCAGAACTTAAGCTTGCCATTCGACCCTATCCTGAGACAACTCCATACAATCCCTGACATGACACACAGCCTCCCTTTAATACATTATAACATATTACTCTCATCTCCCGAGGGATCATGTATCATAAGGTTTCCCAACTAAAATGTTGTGTACAAGCCTTTAATCGCTCATACGCACCATGGACTACCTCACCTAAGCCTGAGTGCCTTTCTCTACCCTAATAAATATACTTTCATGCTCTTATAAATATAAGAGAATAAGCCAAAATTATTTTATAAATGCAAATAATTATGAGAGTTCAAAAGCTTCAGAAGGGCACTCGAACAAAGACTTTAGTCTCACCTTGCCTGGTTTACCGATAGTGGGAATGTAAGAGCTAAAATCCTGTCCAAGTGTCCTGAGATTTCTTTTAGGGTCCTTTGTTTGCGCTATACGCGTATATAGAGTAGCCGCATTTGCGGGGAAATGGAGTGGAAAACCATTTAGGAAATCTCACCCTCAGTACACTCAACCAGGATTCTAACCCCATTCTCCTCGTCACCAACAAAAAAACCCCAACTAAATGAGCATTATAAGATCACGTGACTACCAGCACGAGTTTTTTTAAAAAGTAATTTGCTACTTTATTTTTATTGAAATTCGGGTATATTATTTATCTAGATTATAATTTTCTAATTCTAAAACCATTAGTGAAAATAGTTAGACAACTCAGAGGGGTAGTAGGATGCGTGGAAGATATAAAAAAAATTGTGTTCCCAAAAGTAAACAACGTCCTTAACCAAGTTGGCCCTATCGTATTATCCTAGTGTTTTTTAGCACCACCTCTTACTAGGTGTTTGGTTGTACGCCTTTGTACTAACTACACTAATATGCTAGGGATGATAAAGTTTGAATTCAGAGGAAGTGCATCCACATTTGCGTAGAGGGAGAGTGGAAGCCGTTGAGTAAAATCCACCCTCCATGATCCCAACCGGTATCGAATCCCGATTTACCCATCTTCGGCAGCCTAGTAGACCTATATCTCGAGAGTAGCGCCTGAGACTATGATACCACTGAAGCAGGTATTATCCTATTTACTAAAGCCTTACACACCTTGTTAGCGTAATTGGCAAACGCGCTAGTTTCATATTGAGCTGGACTGTCGAGGATGGGGAGATCGAGGTTCGAATCTCGCTCGAGTGAACTGAGGGTGGTTTTACCTAGATGGTTTTCCACTCGCCTTCCACGCAAATGAGGGTTCACTTCCTCTATATTCAACCTTTCCAATTCCTAATCCATTAGTGTAATTAGTACTCAAGTGTATAACCCGAATGGGTAGTAAGGCACGGTGCTAAATAATAAAATAATAAATACTACAGCCTTACCTACACAATGCCGTGTTGTGTGTACTCGTATTAGCTGTGCCAAGTTAATCTTCTAATTAACTAGAATAGCGTGCGTACTTTGAGTTAAGTAATCGCTTTTTGACGAGAAGGTATTTTGCCAAAGCATGCAATGGTAATCATGTGGGAAAACCGTGATTATAAACATTAATTAACTAAGTTTGAAAAATGATTCGACCTCTGGTTTACGTCCGTCATATTCGATATATCTGATTGCTTGGAGTAATTTATTATAAGTAAAGTTTTAAATAAATGTACAAGCTGTGATTTATTTATTTGGAGTTTTTGTCAGCTTTGACGGCCATTAAAAGATTTTATTGAAATTAATGGCGGCCAATGGTTACGTCAAGAGATCGTCATACCAATACTTTCAAAATGGAACTAGCGAGCTCTTTCTTAAGGACAAAATGAAGTTCTTCTAATAGATAATCCCTTTTATCAAGGTCTGCCAGGTACACCGGGGACTTTACACACTGTAGGATGCTACTTTGTGGTATCGGTGATTTTTTAGATTAATTTTTTATTTGTTTTTGACAAAAAAGGCCTACCACCTCTCCAGATTATCCACATATTTACACTAATGAGGTAGAGATTAGTAAGGTAAAATAGTATTGTGCTATTATCATGCTAGTATCATTAAATCATTAATATGCATGAATATTTTCATGGTGAAACCTCTGTATGGATAAAATTGAAGTTTTTAAGGTAGCAATTCAAAGCTAATTTGTTTTTAAAATAAATTGGAAATTTTAAATTTCCAATAGATTTTAAAATCTAATTGATAAGGCGTATAACCCAAACGGGTTGTTAGAAGTAGTGTTAAAATAAAATTGAGATTAATTTTAAATAGTCTTGCTTCAAAGTCTTAATAATACAACTAGATGTTTAATTGAAAGAAAATAGAGAGAATCAGGTTTTGAAAGAAATAATTTATTCTTACTTATATTGAATATGTCATTGTTGGCTTTATAATTTTTTTATTTAAAATATAGTATATCATTGTAAATTATGGTGGTCAGGACATGCAGCGCGAGTGGGAGATTCTAGAACCATGTTCAGAGAATTGACTGGCAAACCAAATGGGAAAATAGCATTGGGAAGACCTAGACGCAGATGGGAGGATAACATTGGAATGGGCCTGAAAGAGATAGGGTGTAATGAGGTGGACTGGATAGAACTAGCTAAATGTAAGAATATATACTTTAGAGTTTTTAATACTATAGAGTAAATAAGTAAGTATTATATCATACTCATGTGTGCTACCAATTATTTTTTAATTGGCCACAAATTAAGGTTTTTTAATTAAATATTATGAAAGGATAGTCATCAAGTGAGACGCTTCCTTATTTATTATCAAAATGTAAATGAGTATGACCTATTATGGTGAATGAAAATGTTTAACAAAGTATACCTTTGAAATAAAATTTGACCAAAAAAATTGGTCTGGGTATAGAACCTTAGCCTCTTTGGTGGTCATTGTGCAATAAAAAAAAAGAGCATAAACGGGTTTTAAATATAAGAAGAAATTGATAGGTGATTGTTCGTGTGTGCATGGTCGATACATCATTCCACTTTCAAGAGATTTCTACTTACCGTCTAGTCGAAGATCAGGTCGCACGATGTTTTGATTTATTATAAGATTTGTCCGCGTCAACTGTTCAGAACTGTTCTGATCCTTTGATAAAAACTTAATAATCTTCTTATGAATATACATTTGGAGCACCTTTAATAAAATACAAACTTTTTTTTTTTTTGCCTTCAGCATTGATACAATTTTACTCTCTTATTGGTATCTTGTAGTTTTTGATAATATCTGTAAAATGGACAGCCACAGATCATATGACTTGACATATGAACACATGAATTCAGATATAGTAACTTTTACTTAACAATAATAAGAAAATTAGGGTGTTGGTTGGGTACTGTTGGAATATCCTGCTCTCTTTCAGGCGACGTGAACACATCTCTATTCCTTACGATTAGGTTTTAAAATATAGCGAATAATTACGAGGGTTTTTGTATTGAGTAAATAGAGATGCACGATATTTGCGCATGCGTTCAACTCCATGAGCACTTCTATAAATAAATGCTTTAGTTTATTCAAGGTAAATATATAATTCAGAGCCATATATCTACAGAATACTTCATATAATACATTTCGATCATGGTTTCTTGTCATGCAATCATAGGAAAAAAAATCCTTGTTTGAACTTTGTTAATAATTTATTTTCAGAGGTATTTATCGTGAAGGCCTACAAAAAAAAACACTTTTAATTATTTTCTTTAAGTTTATTTTTGTTTATACACTAAACGCTTGTTGTACTCTCATTTATTTAATTACTAGGTTAGTTGGATGGAAGGCAGTTTAGAGCTTACTGCGAACCTCACATCATTTGATATTGTAATAGGTTTAAATATTTAGCAACAACTCTGTCTACTAAAAAGGCTTTTAGAGTGGAAATTATTAAAATAATACTTTACTTACTTAAAAGAATACAGTCAGGAAATGCATGCCATCATTCACTCAGTAAGTTTTTCACATCACTTCTGCCTTCCAAGAATGTATAACTCAGAATTTAAAAAAATAATAGTTTTAACGGTTGTTTTCTATGGGTCTGAAACGTGGTATATTACCTAAGATGACGATAAAAAAAATTAGGGTGCTCAAAAACAAGGTGCTTAGGAAGATATTTGGTCTAAAAAGGGACTAAGATAATGCTGAGTGGAGGAGGTTATATAATTTAATCACAAGACATTGTTAGGATTATCAAATCTCACAGGTTACGGTGTTCAAGACAAGCAACGTGAATGGCAGAAACTAGAGCCATGTTCAGGGTATTGTCTGGTAAACCCAATGGGAATATACAATTGGGAAGATCTAGACGCAAATGGGAGGATAACTTTAGAATGAGTGTAATGAGGTGGACTGGATAGAACTACCTCAAGATAGAGATAGGGTGTAATGAGGTCGAGTGGATAGAACTAGCTCAATATAGGGATAGGATGTAATGAGGGGGACTGGATAGAACTAGCTCAAGATAGGGATAGGGTGTAAAGAGGTGGACTGGATAGAACTAGCTCAAGATATTGATAGGTTATAATGAGGTAGACTGGATAGAACTAACTCAAAATAGGGATAGGATGTAATGAGGGGGACTGATAGAACTAGCTCAATATAGGGATAGGATGTAATGAGGGGGACTGGATAGAACTAGCTCAAGATAGGGATAGGGTGTAATGAAGTGGACTGGATAGAACTAGCTCAAGATAGGGATAGGGTGTAAAGAGGTGGACTGGATAGAACTAGCTCAAGATATTGATAGGTTATAATGAGGTAGACTGGATAGAACTAACTCAAAATAGGGATAGGATGTAATGAGGGGGACTGATAGAACTAGCTCAATATAGGGATAGGATGTAATGAGGGGGACTGGATAGAACTAGCTCAAGATAGGGATAGGGTGTAATGAAGTGGACTGGATAGAACTAGCTCAAGATAGGGATAGGGTGTAATGAGGGGACTGATAGAACTAGCTCAATATAGGGATAGAATGTAATGAGGGGGACTGGATAGAACTAGCTCAAGATAGAGATAGGGTGTAATGAGGTGGACTGATAGAACTAGCTCAAAATAGGGATAGGGTGTAATGAGGTAGACTGGCTAAATCTAGATTCAGATAGTGATAGTTGGCGTACGTTTGTAAGTGTGGCAATGAACTTTCAAGCTATTATTGCCATAGAGTAGGTAGGATTAGATAGATATTTCTATTAATATAGAAATCCAAATTTTTTTGCCTATGCTCAAAAGAGATAATCAATCGGGTTTAGATTATTTATTGATAACATTAAAAAATAAGATACTCTTGTCATATTATTTTTAAGATAAAATATGTAAAACAGAAAATATTATATTATATATGGCCTATAAATATAATTATTATACATTCTTAAAATGCAAACAAATACATTCAAACACTCTTTCAATTTTCAATCAAAATACTCATCTTCAGGATCTCCCCTTCCCCCCCTCGCCCCTTTTAGTTGCAAGCCTGCTCCTGTCAATATCATTCTAGGGGTTAAGCTAGAAAATTAAGTTATTTTATGTCACAGAAACAGCTGTTCTTGCAATGCGAACAACCAGAGATTGAATCTGCTCTAGCGACGCGAGCGCAAGAGAACAAAATAGTATTAAAAAATTGTTTGGAACAGTCGACGCAAACACAACTGTTAGACGATGAGAATGATCGAGCTTTCATACTATGACAGCTGGTTTTCAGTTAATGTGTGTTCTTTTGCTTTAATTGCAATTTTTACAGGTCAGGTGTTTTTTTCTTTCTTCTTTTCTTATATCTATTCTGTCAGTATCAAAACTTAATTGCAACAATAATTTTTTGTTCCGCTTACTACTTTGGTTTAAACTCGTCTTATTAACTCGATTTTTTTTTTTGCTCCACGTTTCGCTACCCCTCCGGGCTATCCACCTAATGACAAATCAAGGCCTCCACAGACTGTTAAAATAATAAAAAATCACTTTTGTATATATATATATTTTTTTTTAAATTTAACACCACGTTCTACTACCCGTTCGGATTACACGCATAAGTACTAATTACACTAATGGATTAGGAATTGGGAAGATTGAATTTATAGGAAGTGAACCCGCATTTGAGTGGAGGGAGAGTGGAAAACCATTTAGGAAGAACTACCCCATTTCACCCGACCGAGATTCGGACCTCGATCTTCCCGTCCTAGATTGTCTAGCTCAACATGACTGGTGCGTTAGCTAACTACGCCACCTAAGTGGGTTTGTATATATAGATTGCATTTATAGTAAGCTATTAAAATAAGTAGTTATAACGTATAATTTTGGTACGTATGGCAAACACATATTTTACCTTCAGTCATTATTGGACAGAAAATTTATTAATAAAATAAAAACATATTTTAACTTCCAAAATTTTGAAATTAATCAAAATTCTGTACATATTATATTATTTGCTTCAAACAAATATATTTTATTGTGATGACAGTAGTGATTACTTAGATAATATCTTATACATTAAACTTTTACCAGTTCATTTATAAAGAAAAAATGATTATTTTGAAATGTTAAAAAGAATAATATTTGTTTAATGTTGAGGCCTCCTCTAGTTTTTTAAGGCCCTGGGGACACCACATCTCTAAACCAGGCCCTGCCTAAACTGCGTGACCACCTGTGCGGGTACACGTTTCAAGAGATAAATCATAACGGATAACCACTATAGTTTTGTTTAGCACCGTGTCTTACTACCCGTTCTGGTTATAAGCATATGTAGTAATTGCACTAATGTGCTATGGATTAGGATGGTTGAATTTAGAGGAAGTGTACCCATATTTGCGTGGAGGAGAGTGGAATACTATATAGTGAAAACTACCCTCAGTAGGCCTACACCTGACTGGGATTAAACCCCAATCTCCCCATCATCGGTAGTCTAGTCTATTGCGAGGATAGTGCCTTAGACCATGCGGCCATTGGAGTGGGTAGCCAGCATAGTTCTTGGTTATATATACTAGGAGCGGAAACTTTTCAATAAAGACCGGAAACCAGCTATTGAAGTTGTGAGATATTTTTTCATGAATTGGGCAAATTTCCGTCCGTTCAGTTAATTATTGGCACTTTGCTTGCCTAATTCACAGACTGAGCAAAAACTCGTCAGGCTCATGAACTGGGTGGGTGGTGGGTATCGCTTCTGCTGGTGCTTGTGTAGAGGGGAAGAAAATAGTGTCTTATAAAATTACTACATGGGTTGAGAGCGTGAATCACATGCCAATCAACTCTGTGATACAGTCGGCTAGAAATAGTACATGTACACAAATACTATTGCACGTGGATCATTTCTGAATAAACATTAATGGAGATAAAGAGTTAATAGAAATTTCTAATACTGAACATTGTTGTAATATTAAATGATATTAGGATAAAAACTGCATTGAAAAGGCCGTTTTTTGACCATTTTAGAATGGCTTCACAGGGGAGCACTGTACACAAATCTTCATTCTTTCATAATAGGGATGTACTGTAGTTATTAACAAGAAACTTTGTCACTTTGTCCCTCATCATCACCGAGGGAAGTTTTTAGTAATCATTCTAATACGAATGTACTGCACACATTTCTGGCATATCGTAGGTGTTTTCTTTTCCCTTTTACTCCCATACCTCGGATGAGCCGGAAGCTGAGTTTGGCCTGCTATGATGAACGCTCTTAATATAAGACTAGAGGATGCATTGCATAGATATTTAGAGGCAATGTTGTGGGTTTTTACTGGCCAGAAGCCAATTACTTGTGGTTTGAAGGTCTTTCATAGATCATAACAACTATATATCTATAGATAAATTATTAAATAATGTAATGACAGAGTTCCAACTTAATGGGTTTTGTAATTTATCTTTTATTTTTGCAAATACCTAAACACAAGTCAAAGTAGTAGAACATATTTAATCTTAGATTATTTTAATCTCTGTCCTCTATAGCTTCCAGGCAACAGAGTAGTCGTGATGAGATTCCTAAACGCCAAGAAACCAAGTGGGTTTATAACAAGAGTCGGCAATCAGTCGATTGCAATCGACCGGTCGATCTCGCGACCATTTCTAGTCGATCACGTAAGAAAACAAAATAGTCACTATAAATTGATCTTTCCGTCCTCTAAACTTCAAATATACCAAGTATTTTCAAACAATATTTGAGTGTGACCAAAATAACCTTAATCGGTCATAATCGGTAATGTTGTAAGACAACTGGGTAAGTTTAGTTTAAAAATATAAACTTTATTTTTAATTTTTTTTATAAAAGGGCAGAGGGGAAAAAACTAATTGAGGAAATATTAAATTTAAGGAATAGACTTAAGGGGTATAGACAGACACAAAAATATAAATGTAAAGTGGACAAATGATGGATGATCGTCAGTGGCGGATTTATAATTTTGCGCCTAGGCACAATTTAATATGCACCCCACAGCACATCATAATGCGCCCACCAACCCTAAAGAATTTGTTTTGGCAAGGGCTTTAGGAAATGTCTTGTGTTGGGGAGGGCGGGGGGGGGGTTAATATTGAGAAAATATTTCTACAAAGCTATCAGTGTTTTAACTATTGTCAAGGCGTTTAGGAAGTTTCAAATGAAAGGTGTTGAGAGGGGTGGGGGCGTAGAAGTTCGTATTTGAGAAAAGATTTCTATAAAAGATAATCAGGCATGTACATGCTCTACAGTAGCTTTAATTAACATAATGAAGAAGGGGAGAATGACGTCAGTTACAAAGCGATCGCAAAGTACATTTATTTAAAAATAAATTTTGTCAGTCTGACTTTAACTTGTATTATTTCGATAATGTTAGTCAAAAATTTATAAACATAATTATTAAAAACAAAAAATTATAATAAAAATAATGTTATCCAAAATGTGCCACCCCCTAAGCCACCGCCCCAAGGCCCAGACTAGTGGGCCTATAGTGTAAATCCACTTCTGTGATCGTGAGACCTTTTATAATTTAATAAATCGATTAGTGCTCAAAAAGGCGGCCAACTCCTGGTTTATAACGTTCCTGGGTGGAGCTGTCAGGCAGTAAAAAAAACGAGATCCTCCTGGAAAGCTGATTTAATCCCGTTTACGATAAAGGTCACTTAATTCTATGGTCGAGTTTCTCCACTTGGTGAGTTTGAGGGGGGGGGATCTAATTACTTCACTTTGGCGGTGGGGAGGCGGAAAGGAGGGGGGGTTGAGTTCCTTCACGACACCTGAAGGAATGGATTATAAGTAAAGTTGGTTAATTTCTACATATACTTATGGTTCTTACCAAACCTAGCTTAACCTAACCTTTCATGCTTTAGCGAATTTCGTTCTTATTTAATTTTGTAACGAAGTTGGTTAATTTCTACATATATTTATGGTTCTTACCCAAGCTAACTTAACCTAACCTTTCATGTGGTAACGAGTTTCGTTCTCATTTGATTTTGTAATTTACTGTGTGAAGATCCCCCTCCTTGAGGTGTCGTGAAGGAACTCTACTATTGCCATCGACTAATATCTCCGTGAAGGAACTCGACATCACCGAAACAAACAGGGTAGGAGGAAAATACAAATCGCAGTACGACGATTGTACTCTTCCCTCTTAATCCAATCTCGATTCAAAAAACATTCTACGCTTTCTACAGTTACTTCCGTTAATCGGCATTTATCTCCTAATGATTAACCAAAATACGTTTTGTTTACTTTTCAAGAATATTTAAATTTTCAAACTATGTTTACAGGTCTATATATTTTTGAGTCATAGGAAATAGTGTTGTAATGATTCCGGCAAACACCCAACACGTGTACCATAAAAAGTTTGGTCCAATATTTAACCTAAGTCAACATTTGATTGGAAATATCTCAGCACCAATTAACACCTTAACTGCAACGAATAGCTTCACTGTGTAGTTTCCAAAAAAGGTGAATTTTCGTAATATGCTATGAGAACCATCACAATTAGTTGGTTCAATTCATGGAATGCAAGTCAGGATAATCTAATATGATGAATTAAATATCCAATATACTATATTTGTTAGTTATGGTTATAGCCACATCTAAATATTATATTTAAATTGAAAAACAACACCTGGACACGGGAATTGAACCCGGGACCTTTGGTGTACCAGCCAAAGGTCCTGGGTTCAGTTCCCGTGTCCAGGTGTCATTTTTCAATTTAAATAATGTAATCTAATATATTTTTATCAGTGGTGAGCAGGTTGGGGTTTAAGCCCCAACTGGGTGTAATGATAGTGGTCTCTTTCCTCTCAAGTTCAGATACATTTAGGACTACATCATTTCATGTGAAGTGAATTTTAAAATATTAGAATTAATTTGCTTGTACTTTAGAAGCCATGTCTAAACTAATCTAGAATGTACAAGCCAAGCTGTTTTAATAACAATAGTTAAAAGTTTCTACCATCACGCGAAGGGAAAAAAACAAAACACTTGGGCTCTAATTTTTCAATGGTGTATTCACTGGCTGATCTAGTTCTGATTATATTAACTAATTTTTGAATTAAATGTTATCTGTTTCACTGTGAAAATATTAAGAGCGCTCATCATAGCAGGCCCAAATTAGCTTCCTGCTCACGTGAGGTATGGGAGTAAAAGGGAAAAGAAAAGACCTACGATATGACAGAAATGTGTGCATTACATTCGTATTAGAATGATTACTTGAAATTTTCCGCGGTGACGATGGGGGACAAAGCGACAATGTTTCTTGTTAACAACTACATTATGTCCCTATTAAGATAGAATAAAGATTAGTGGACAGTGCTTATCTGTGAAGCCATTCTAATATGGTCAAAAACTGTCTTTTCAATGCAGTCTTTACCCAAGTATAATTTAATATTACAACACTGTTCAGTATTAGGAACTTTTATTATCTCTTTATCTCCATTAATGTTTAATCAGAAATGATCCACGTGCAATAGTGTTGGTGTAAATGTACTATTTATAGCCAACTGTATCATAGAGTTGATTGGCATGTGATGTACGCTCTTAATGATTACATTGTATAAAGTAGGCCTATATATTATACATAATTAATTTGAAAACTAATAATTTGTTTATATTTCAAGAATATTGTGTCTTAAGTAGTTCTTCTTGCAACAGACTCTACCTATCATATTATGAAAACCAAGACCTGCTGCTTGAAAACATCCAAGGCAAGCTAGAGAAGTTCTCATGACCTTGTCCAATGTGTTTGGGGTTGCAACACTCCCCCCCCCCCCCCCCCCCCCCACACACACACACACTCTGTCTTCAAACATTGGCCAATGAGCTCGGGTTTTTACAAGTTAAGGGCTTGCTGTTTATGTATAACAAACAAAGCAGTGCGCCAGCTATTGAAAAACATATTCAAGATACACAATGAATATCTTTTAAGCTAATTTTGTATAGTTTAATTAAAAGTACATAAATTAAATACATTTAATATTTTAAAATAATAGTATATAGTAACAGCTATTAAATTTTTCACTAAATTAATGGGGCCCACATATTAAATTATGTTTATGCATTCTAGGCACATTTATCATCATGTATTTGGCTAGCATATTTACCATCATTTTAGAGTACACACAGTTTAAGTAGGGGAAGGGAGAGTTAAAAAAGAAGGGATATCTTAACTGTAGTAGATAGGGTTAGTTTTTTCTTTAGTATTAAGTATATTTGGAGTTCTAGTTATGTTCTTTTCGTTGTTGTTTTTAATTCCATAACTTTATTTATAATACAAAATCGACTTATCATTCGTGATTTTATATAATTATACACAAAAGAATCTCAAAAGTCAGGAGCGTAATTTCACCATTTCAACATACTTTAGCATAAAAAAATGTGAAATAAAATCACTTCACATATCATTTACTTACAGTAAAAAAAAATATATTGTAAATGTCTTAAGGTTCTTATTAACTTGAGCATTTTACTCCGAACGATCAGAACAAGCCTAACGTCTCGAATGAGCGTGAACAAATAATACGTCCGGCAACTCCGAGCATTCGGACCGTTTGCTGGTGCTCACCTTGTTCCCGCCAATTTTGACACGAACAGGACAAGTAGGATACTGGAGCTCAGTATCAAAATGGATTTTATATGGCACTAGGATCTTTCTTTGTGCTGTGTGCATAAACTAAAAAGACGGGAAAAGAAGGACAAGAAAATGTGGACGAGGCGGCTGTATTGTAGGCGGAAAAACACAGTACTGTTGATGAGATTGGAAGAAGGAAATTTCCAAAATTTCGCGCAAGTGTCGTATCAAGATTTTGAAATTTTTGATAGCCTTGTCAGCCCTAAAATTGCGTAGAAAGACACAAAGTTCCTTAAAGCAGTACCAGTGAAAAACTGTTTGTGACTAACATGACTTCTTTTTTAGCAAACCTTCTTCAACAGCCCACTCCATGATTCGCAGCAACTGGTGCAAAGACACGTATCCACTAAACACAAGCGAACATCTTACTTTCTTAGAGCATTAAAAAAAACAAAACAAAAAGTTCGATATAGAGATGTGTCGTTCGTGAATGACTGGTTTAAATTGAACGGCTCCTTAAGGTGAACGAGTCAAACTAGTTCACCTTATAGAAATGAACTAGTTCGAATTGAACGACACAAGACAATCGGAATAATCTTCGGCCGAGATAAGTTTTTTCCCTCCTTGTTCAGCAAATCTATCTCCTCTGCATCCCGTCCCCCCCTCCCCCCCCCAATAGTCAATAATGTCAAACAATAAGAAACATTGTCCTCACAGGTGGAGATTGTATCTGGAGTTTAGGAAAAAGGCTACAAGAGGCAAATTTAAATGCTTCCTTAGAAATTCAAATATTTTAAAACTATCACGTGCTCTAAGGCAGCCCGCGGGCTAGATCCGGGGCGCCGACTGAGAGGACTGGTTTGACGCAGACGGTTGGTTAATGTCTGAATTCACTTCTATATCTATAATATCTACACCGTCGACAGTTTGCTAACTAAGTTTAATGTGGCTTGATCAACTGATGTTACTGACCTATGAGGACACTCACTTTTAAAAGTCGGGTGTTTGGCTTTAAGGTGTCTCATTAAGTTCCTGGTAGAACCACAAGCTAAACTGACGAATTGTCAACAATACCCACACTTGGCTTTTTTGTCTTCAATTTCGGAAAAGTGATCCCAAAGTTTCTTTTTTCTTGATGGCATTTTTTTAAAAACAAATGTTCATTTAAATACAACTATACTACTTAATAAGCTACGTACTTAATCATAATAAATAAAGTGCTACCTTTAATACGTTTTAGATTTGATTCATGAGGATAAATAATACAACAATTAATTTAATAAACTTTAAAAACTTCTCCCTGAAAGCAGGTCTTGATTCAAAGGGAATAGCTCATTTACACGATGTGTTTCTCCAAATGGTACCGGTAACTGACTGATTGAAAGCCGTAGGTCGGTCGCGAACGATGAGCCACTTGCCAGTATCAGGTCGGTCGCGAACTATGAGCTGCAAAACAAGTATTCGTTCGCGAACGACTGAACGATAAAAATGAACGGCTCATTTCACTGAATTGAATCACTTTAACCCGTTCCCAAGAGTGAGCCGTTCTGCCCATCTCTAGTTCGATAGCGTTCGCTTCGGCACGTGCTCGCGAACAGGTATTCACTAGCCGAATCACACCGCGCATGATCAGAACGAACTGGTGCGCACGAACGAATGCTCAAAGTGAATACACGTCTTTAGCGATAAACCAATGACGTATTGATAGGGTAAAATCTCCCCTTTGTTACTGTTGTCACAGCTGATGCATCTAAACAGATTCTCCCTGGAATATAAATACTCACATTGGGAGTCTCGTTTTTTCAAGCAGTATTGTTAAAAGTGCATAAGATTTAACAAATAGTTTTATTGCAATGTGAATTGGACAATCCGCCTGATTTCTTCCCACCAAGATCCAATGGAAGCTTGATTAATGCATCACTTCATTTTACTCTTTTTAGTTTTTTTTTTTCGTATTGCTACCTGTGTGGACTATACACATTTAATTAAACTAGGCCAATTTAATAGGATTTGTCTCTCTTATGCAGTCAGGAATGTGCTCATACCACTCGTAGCCCTGGATTTCCTACTTAAGTCCCTGATTATATAGGTATTGCAATGAACTGTAGTGTGTGTGTGTTCTGATATACTACAAACATGATGAGATCATTATCAGTACTTTCATATTTTTGTATGTTTTATACATAGTTTGGGTGTGCTTTAATGAAGTCAGAATTTATCTTGTAGGTTGTAATGGTAAATATACAAATATATGGATAAGTCGATAAAGAGAGAAGATAAGAGAAGGGGAGCGTGAAATTTCCCAAGATAGCGTACGGGTAAGGGTGAATCATAAATGTTTGAGAACTACTTTTCTAGAGGCACCCATGTTCAAATATTTCCCCGAGAGGAATCCCTTGATCTTCATAGCCAAGGGTGATTAAGGATCTTTGGTCACCGAAAACTTCCTGCAGCTTTTAGAGTACAGCATACTTATACATTTTTTCAGAATACGCAACTGGATCTTTCTGACTTTTAAATCAACATGATTTCAGTATAATTTATACAGCCAGTATTCCTGATTTCCGCTAATAGCTGGAGCTGTGAATGATTCCCATTAAAATTAATATATTTAAAAAAACATATTTCAAGACATATTAATATTTGTGATATTGTAAGATGGTTTAGTTAATTATTTAAAACTATATGGTTTTAGTTTCATTGTCATAGCTATAGTATGATTTTGTTACAAATAAACCTTTATAAAAATATAAACATATATTTTGCTGCCAACAATGACAACGTTTTACTATATAATTAGTATTATTTTATAGGTATTCATAATGTATATCAAAATTGACTGCTGCAGATCACGCGACTTGACGTATGAACACTTGAAAGTAGTTTTAGGAACTTTTCTAACTATCAGATAAAGTTCTTCCTATGGAAATTGAAAAGTAGATAACTCTCTTTGTATGATAATACTATTGCGCGTCTGGGCAACATATTTTATAGCCCAGTCTGTGGAAAGATTAGCTAGTACTAGTGTACTGTTGCCCGGATGTACTAATCGTACATCCTCTCCGTGGAGGCTTTTTTCATGTCCCGATGGGATGAGATGATGGTGATGGTTAGTATGAAGGTGTTGAACAAGTAGACACTTTTAAATATAACTTAAGCCTAATCAATTAAATCCTGGTGACCGTTTGGGTATTACCCTTTTCGGGAAGAATACTCAAGGTACCAGCCGGGACTCGAACATGGGACCCCCTGGGCTCGTAATCAGATGCACCGACCACCACACCACGAGGCCAGTTAACTCTCTTAGTTTCACACACATCTTTTTTATGAAATTTACCTGCATTTTCGTGGAAGGCTGGTGGAAAACTATGTATGGAAAAACACTTCAGTAAACCCGATCCTGCTCATAAGATCCTCGTCCCTACAAACCAGACATGATGAGATTGACGACCACAGGTTTGGTTTACAGGATATTGTGTTTCACTAATGTTGTTGATTCACACCACTGGCGGGATAGACTGGCGTTTCTGAGCATGGTACAGAAGGTTAGAATGTGAGTTCGAATCTTTCTCGGGTGCATTAGGTGATTTTCCCCCGAGAAAGCTTTTTTTTTTTCATCCTACATCCATGGGAGTGTTGGTGAATTTACTTTATATTAATCTTCTCATCCCTATCACCTAAACTAAATCGTTAGTAATCCTTTGTATCATACGTACCAATTAAAAAAATTCACAGACCTCTGAACAGCATTCCTGCTTTTGGAGGTAAAGAAACGGGTTTTGGTGAATAGATTACCCTCTTTATAAGAAATAAGTTGACCACACCTTGATGTATTAAAAAAAACTTGAAAGCTAAGGCTTTACCTGCAAGATTAAAAAATAAATACATCATAAACACATCTTGTTAAAGTGTCTGGAAATGCTGTTTTCAAGGTTTATTCAAACTAATTTTAATATTTAAGCTGCTAAGAGCAAATTTTTTTTAAGAATGCAAAATTAAAAACTCTTTGTGTACTTAGTTACCTAACAGTTTAAAATATAGCTTGGTGAATTCAAACTAATATATATATATAAATATATATATAGTTTGAGTTCACAAGCTATATATATATATATATATATATATATATATAAGTAAATTCACACTTTTAGGATTAGTCCAATAGATTTTTCATTTTAAGTTTTATTATGTTATATTATTTGTAAAATTATTTCACTTATCTCAATTCAACTGACTTCTAGTGAAGACTTCAAACTACCATCCTATGATGCAACAACTTCCCTGACCTTCCTCAATCATAGGAATAATTCTGAGGGATAAGGGGGAACAATAGGGAAGTCTAACCTCCCCCGAAATGGCAAATAAAATAATATATCCGTAATTAAGTAGGTAATAATAATATCACTCGTAGCCAGTTTGTGTAAAGATCAGCAGTACTAATGTACCGTTTCCAGGGGACGCCCGAATGTACTAATAGTATATCCTTTCCGTGGAGGCTCTTTCCATGTCCCGATGAGATGAGGTGATGGTGATAGTTAGTATGAGGGTTTGGAACCAGGGAATCTCTTAAACCTAACTTAACTAATACCAAACCTTGGTGACCATTGGGGTAATTCCCCTTTCGGGAAAAACACCCAAGGTTCCAACTGGGAGTCTAACTCGGGACCCTCAGGTTCGTAGCCAAGTGCACTGACCACTACACAATGGTGCTGGTTATATTAGTAGGTGATATGTAGAGCTAGAATTAAATGAATATCCATTTATTGCTGATATGATGAGTATTAGTAGTACACTGTAAAAATAGCTTTTTAATTATTGTTTACACTATTTACAATATTCTCTCTTAAACAATTTTGTAAACAATTTTGTAAACGTTCTAGTTTTAGTATTGCCTTTATTAAATTTAACAAATAAAATAAGAATAGTGACTTTCATTGTTGAGCTTGTTAATTTGGTCATTATATCTAAACATATTTGAATTAATTATTAATTCATGTGTATCACAAACGGAAACGTGAAAGAAATTCACAATATCAGTGGCCTACTGATAGCTGAATAAAATTAATTCAATGAAAAATGACAACCTGGACACGGGGATCAAGCCCTAGACCTTGGGCTTTGAGCTTCAATGCTCCACCACTGAGCCATCCTGTTATCGCTTCGTGTTCAGGGTCAATTTTTCACTAGTTGTTGGTGTATTAAGTCGATATGTGATAGTGTGTAAATACACCAACAACTAGTGAAAAAGTGGTCCTGGAAAGGAGAGGAACTAGGATGGTTCATGGGTAAAGAGAATTGACGCTCAAAGCCAATGGTAGAGGGCTCGATTCCCGTTTCCAGATTGTCATTTTTGACTTAATCTATCATCATCATTATCAATTGTTTACAGTCTGTGGCTGGGTCAGTTTAGTAAGATGCCTCCGTCTTTCTCTATCCGTCCACCACTCTTCCTCCTTTAATTGCTTCTATTCTTCTCCTCTCACTTGCATGCTTTCTGTTATCTGCTCCTCACATATTTTTATTGGCCTCCCTTGCGGTCTTTTTCCTACATACTTTATTTTCCATATATTATCCTTGGGAAACTTTCTTTATAATACTCATTACATGACCATACCATCTCAGTCTTTATTCCTCTATCTACTATCTCATATACTCCAACATCCTCATTACATGCCCATACCATCTCAGTCTTGCTTCCTCTACTATCTCATGTACTCCCTTTACTCCAACTCTTTCCCGAATTACTTCATTCCTAATCTTGTATCTCCTCATAACAGCTAACATGCTCCTCAAAAACTTCATTCCCATGGCCTCCACTTTCCTGGTCTCTCTTGCATTCAATGTCCATGTTTCTTCTGAACTAATTGAATATTGAAAATAGTTTTATTTCAATCTACTTTATTCCCTCTCATAACAACAACATATTATGGATACGATCATGTCCAGAATAAATTATTGAACATCTCAAGGGTTTTCCCTACGATTATTATAAAATCATTTGAATTATCTCTGGATGTCATCAACTGGTTCGAGTTATATTACCTATCTAGGATAAGTTTGGTGAGAAGAGCTCTGAAAGATCAGATTCAAATTATGTATTTGTCTAAACTGAGAATAAGTTTACCTCAATATTAGAATAGCGTTCTTGGACACAATATATCGTCAACATAAGTTACTTTGGTGGTGGAGGTGAGGGGAAAGTTGGGAGGAGTAATTAATGTTGTAGCTGGTTCTGAACATAAAAAAATATGCTAATTTTGAAACTTGGTTTACTTTGTTGGATGGTCTACGGTCAAGCTAAGAGAAGAATAATTCACACATTAAAACATTTCCGTAATAAATGTAAATAAAAGGCACACTGAAGTTAAACAGAAATCAGAATACAAATTCAAATATATTACGTTGAATTTAATTGCGTTATAACTCATAAACGTGAAACTATCAAAGTGAATGACATCATCAGGTAATTCATTTGTGAGAAAGTAAAAGAAACATGTCGCTAATCTTTAACCTTTTGTAAAATTACTATCGCCTATTCAGATGTAAACTTTTAATTTCACCTACTCTTCTCGGATTCTCCTTTTGTTGCTTTGAGAAGCTCTTTTGATTTGTGACTATTTATAAAAGTGGTGAATCCGTACAGGTTCATCCAATTCGTAGTTGATAATTTGTTATCCCTGTTAGTGTCTACAAGCATTGTCAGATTATGCAAATGAACGTTCCATTTGGGAGTGGGAGGTAGAAGTGAATAGACTTTGTTAGGACATTTTTCTTATTAATATTCATCAAACATTTCTGGTCGATGACTATATCCCATCTACATCCTGGACAGGACATCTATTCTTGAACTGTCCATGCTATTCTTCGACGTGTGTTGGTGGTGACCTTTGTCGAAAGAAAGGTTTAACCGGTATATATTCTCATGGCATTAAACCCAAATATCCTTGATTTTTTTACAGTTTGTATAAGGAATTCATAACTATTTTGATCTCCACCATTTGGGCACGTGGAAAAAAAGTCATCACAATATCATTTTGTCTTATTCACCGTTCATGGTACCGGGTGTTCAGAGATAGTTATTTCAAAATATTTCGTAGTCTACCTCTATAAAAAATGGGGCTACAGTTTATAAAATGTATAACATACTTATTCCAGTAGTGTATAAATATGCAGATAGTCCACATGTGCAGTAAAATGTGGAAAACATTTATTATATTATTTTAGGTTTTAATGTCGAAGAAACCCGCTTCGGTGGCATCATGGTCTACGACGCTAATCTCACAATAAACTATGCCACCGATGATGGGGATATCGAGGTTCGAATCTCGATTGGGTGTACTGAAGGAGATTCTTCCAATAAATATAATATAGCCTTTCTAATCCCTAAACCATTAGCGTAATTAGTACATAAGGATAAACTGAACGGGTAGTATGATGCGTTACTAAAAGTAAAAGTTGAATAGTGAGTGAGAATCCAACTCATAAGAGATATGGCTGATAGAGTGATGTGAACTAAATATTATATGTGTCTGAGTTAATGTTCACGAAGCATCCGCTAGTGATAAAAAACACTTAAAAATAACAAATTTTAATACAATTGCACACAAAATTTGCTTTTTATAGGATTAAACGTGTCAAAAGCTCAAATTCTTGGGAACCATAATTATCACTATTTCTTAGATAATATTTGTGGAAAATAACTTAAATCTAACTGTCGACTACAGTGGAATAAGTACAAGTTTAATCAAATAGTTTTATGCATTGATAAAAATATTATTATTTTAAAATAAAAAAGATTCCTTGTACTAAACCTAAATAATAAGACCTTACAAACAATTATTCCAGATATTGAATGGGTATGATATCCAAATGCTTTACGATTTGGAGATCTATATTGAAATAGTGGTGGAGTAAGCGCCATCTTTCTCGACACACAAGTTCGAAGTTAATTTAATGTGGCCACTTTAATCAGATAATTATACTATATAGCCCTTATATCGATGTGGTACACCAAATTAAATATGGCTCTCCCAGGACACCAATTTTACTACTTGTAAATGTTCACATTAGACTGAAACTTACTACTAAAGCGGTTTACAAATATCTTTCAACTTCCTTGTGGAGAAGTCAACTTATATTGTGTTATTTCGGTTACCTAACAGTTAAGCTTCTGATTCATATATATAAATCTAAAAACCTGTTGGAATAGTTGGAACGTGCCAACAGATGAGACAAAATATTAGAATCGTAATAGTCAAGTCTTGAAAACCTGATCTTGTGTGCCAGAAAATAATTAAAATATAATAATATCATAAAATACCTTGCTTATATGTTAATCAAGTTGTATAGAATTAGTCTTTGTTCCAAAAGGATTATTTATACCCACATTTTGTATTGGACCTGAGGGAAGTCATAGTCAACCCAGGCACTCACTGTTAAGCCCAACGTAATGCAAATGGGGAGAAAAAAATCGTTTTTGAAATAATATTTAAAAATATCGTCTTGGTAAACGGGTTCAGGAAAAATAGTTTGGCCTGGAACAGGGTTTACCAAGTTTTCTTGGACCAAACGAGCCCTCGTACCATAAATAATATATGCTGGAGCCCTCATTTATTTTGTTACACTATATTTGATATTTACAGAAATATAAGTTATATTTCTACATATGTAATTTTACACGTTATTCAATCATTGTGTTAAATAAACAATTTCTTGTACGATAACCCACTTAAAAGTTTTTCTGATGATCATCCAAATTTTCGATTATCTGATTTGTACCCTATTCTACGTGATCCGTTAGTAAAAGAATCTGGAGTGTATTTGAAAATAACTTTATATTTTTTAAACTGTAGTTTGTGGTTCAGGTCAGAACACAATTTTGGTAAATTCTTAGAAAATATAACACCTAAACTTATAGTAACCAAAACTTAACACATAGCATTATATTTATCTTAGAGCTCTCTAAATTGTAACCTAAGGCCAGAAATGATAGCTGAGGAACAAAATGGTTTTACGTGTCCATACATAGGAGTAGATTTTTTTTTTTTTTTTAACTTTTTAAAATGTAAGCTAGGATTATTTCCTGGCCAATCCTAAAGCACGGACGAATGATAAATATTCAAGGACATCTGGACGATCTTGATGGTTTTGTTACGTAGTTGAGCTATTCATTCTTTCAGGAAGTGAGATATATTATCTAAAAAAAATTGCAGCATTTCGGTATGCTTCAAAAACCATGATATGTATGATATATGATATGTCAAT
Source organism: Timema podura (assembly GCA_033556935.1). NCBI lineage: Eukaryota > Metazoa > Arthropoda > Insecta > Phasmatodea > Timematidae > Timema > Timema podura. Next base: position 109,188,477 of record JAVRXN010000010.1, read on the forward strand.
TTCAACTTGGACCATTTTTATGAATGTAAAAAGGCGATATACACCTCTTAATACATATTGGTGTGCACAGGTTCTAAATGTCAAGCTCTTTTAGTCTGGATCGCTGGTGATGGGGAGATCAAGTTTCAAATTCAGGATAAGTGTATTTCCCTAAATGATTTCCCACTCTCCCACCATGCAAATTACGATGCATTTCCTCAAAACTATACCTCATTTGACCCTAACAATTCTTTCAGTTTATATCTATATACATTATTATTACTCTCCTGTGAATCTGTCCTGAGATAGGTATCAACCAGACATCTTCCATTTTCTTTGATTCTGAGCATCTTCTTTCATACTTTTGTAGCTTCTTCCTTTCCTGATAGCTGTTAGAATTCTTGCCAAACCCTTCCTTCGCCTCTGACAAGACATGTATTCATCACAACTTGTGAATGTGTGGAATGCCAGGCCTCCACCGTGGTTCGGATTCCACGTTAAACTGTAGGTCCTCCATTTCATCTCACAATCACCCTACCATTACACATTAGCGTAAGTGCGTGTAGCCCGAACGGGTAGTAAGAAGCGGTGCTAATATAAATAATAATAATAATAATAATAATAATAATAATAATAATAATAATAATGATGTTAGAATTCCAAACCTTCTTCTTCCTTACATACATACACATTTATATGCGCTTAACCCGGATAAGTAGTGAGACACAGATAATAAAAAGAAAATAGATTTGTATTTCTAAAATATTTAGCCCTAATTCTTTTGCAAGAAACATAAATAAGCCTTGATTTTTATTATGAGCTTTAATTGCATGTATTAGATTTTAAACCACAATATTTTTAGTTTTAAAATATAATATTAAAAGGCAATACCTATATAATAAAATATGATTTAACAGTAACGGTGGTGACCTGGTGGTCTAGGGGTAAGGTGTCAGACTTCTGTGCTGAGGGTCCGGGGTTCAAACCTCAGTCCCGGCACAGATTTATCTGATTGCCAAACCCTTCCTTCACCTCTGACAAGACGTATTAATCACAACTTGTGAATGTGAGGAATGCCAGGCCTCCACCGTGGTTCGGATTCCACGTTAAACTATAGGTCCTCCATTTCATCTCGCAATCACCCTACCATTACACATTAGCGTAAGTGCGTATAACCCGAACGGGTAGTAAGACGCGGTGCTAATAATAATAACAGTAACGGTATGGATGTAAAGGCAGACTTAGAATATTGACCTAGCTCCTACAGAGGAGAAGTGAGAAGATACGTTACGTCAGTGTGTCCAGATCTTGAATCACGGAATCTATATGGTGAGATGAGACTATTTCTCATTTTTCTAGTTAAATTTATATTAGATTTCAAGTGCTATGGGATGTTTGGACCTGTCTAATATTATTATTACTATCACCATCTCTTACAACCCGTTCGGATTATACGCACTTAACCCACCTCGGTGGCGCAGTTGGCTAACGCGCTAGTCGTGTTGAGCTCGACTGCCGAGGACGGGGAGATCGAGGTTCGAATCTCGGTCGGGTGAACTGGGGGTGGTTTTTCCTTAATGGTTTTACAATCTCCCTCCACGCAAATGCGGGTTCACTTCCTCTAAATGCAACCTTCCCCATTCTTAATCCGTTAGCGTAATTAGTACTTAAGCGTATAATCCGAACGGGTAGTAAGATGCGGTGCTAAAATAATAATAATATACGCACTTACGCTAGTCTGTAATGGTAGGGTGATTGTGAGATGAAATGGAGGACCTACAGTTTAACGTGGAATCCGAACCACGGTGGAGGCCTGGCATTCTTCATATTCACAAGTTGTGATTAATACACGTCTTGTCAGAGGTGAAGGAAGGGTATACACCCCTAAAGATAGATCTAAAAACGACTGTTTTGTGAAATATTATGAAAACTACTTAGGGTATTACAACGAATATTTGTATACTACTTATTGAAACCTTGATCATTAATAAATTAAATGTGCTGTTACCGTTACCCCCCCCTCATTATGTAAAAAGGGGGGGTTGTAAGACTTTTTTCTGCAATAAAATATGTAAGAGTAAGTATTGCCAATTTTGACTTAAGATTACAAAACATGGAGTAAAAATTAACAAAAAAGATGTCTTGGAGAAACTGTCTAGCTTTCCCCGTTTCCGAGATAATCCCACAAGTTTGAGCTCAGAGACAAATGTATCTAACACAGCTAGCAACACAGCTATACTGGCTCCCTACCTGGCAGGAATTAACACTTATCTTTGAAATCACACATCCATGATTATCTCGGAAACGGGGAAAGCTAGACAGTTTCTCCAAGACACATTTTTTGTTAATTTTAACTCCATGTTTTGTAATCTTAAGTCAAAATCGGTAATACTTACTCTGACATATTTTATTACAGAAAAAAGTCTTACACCTCCCCCCCCCCCTTTTTACATAATGGGAGTGGGTAACGGTAACAGCACATTTAATTAATTAATGATCAAGGTTTCAATAAGTAGTATACAAAGATTCGTTGTAATACCCTAAGCAGTTTTCATAATATTTCACAAAACAGTCGTTTTTAGCTCAATCTTTAGGGGTGTATACCGCCTTTATTATTCAAAATGGACCCTAGGTTGCTGATGTGAATTATTCTATTTTCACCCAAGGAATAGCCTGCCAAAGTTTGATGCAATGTTTTAGATACACGTTTTGTATATATATATATATATATATATAGATTGGTTTTACCCAACGCTTGGTTTTTCAGACAAGGTAGTTTTTTTGCTTAAGATCGATCTGGTTTGGTCAAGTTTGAATATTTGACAGGACAGGTTGCCTGGTCGTGTTCAGGAACCTTTAAAGCTTTGTATTTGTCCTTGGATAGCAGACTTTAGAAAAAAAAATTAATTGGAGTTTCACAGGAAAAACCCTTATGAGGTTATAAAGAATAAGTGAAGAGTAACACAAAAGTTATTTCAAAATATCAGTGTATTAATCTTAAAACTGTAAAAATCTACACTATCTTCATATATATGGTTTTGCGTATGTATTTATGGGAGTAGATATAGCGGATCTATGAACTGTAAGATAGGATTAAAATTTATTAGGAATAGGATTTTGTCTATTTGCCTTTTCTTTTCATTGATCGCAAAACATAGCCATTTGAAATACATGAATTTCATGTTATTACGAGTACAATATGTTAGTTTTATATTGCATATAATTGACTATTCTGTTGGTTTTTGCTTATTTTATGAATAATCACCTGAACACACCTTTTTCGGTTTTGGATTCTCTCTTTTTCATATGGTATAGACTTTCTGCTGAAAGAAAGTCGAGTTTCTTAGAAGTTGTAAGTTGTGGGATATTTGTTTGGAGTAGGTTTGAAAATCGACACTTATTAAAAAGCTTCCAATGAACGTAGGAAGGGTGGACAGTGGGAACAGTGGCAGACATCTTGGGAGGACAATGGGAGCAGTGGCATACATCTTGGGAGGACAATGGGAGCAGCGGCAGACATCTTGGGAGGACAATGGGAGCAGTGGCATACATCTTAGGAGGAAACGGCATGCCATCCCAAGAGAAAAGTTCTTCTTCAGAAACTGCAAATTTGAAATGTTGTCACTTGACATCATGTGATGTAGAACTCGGCTTTTCAAATTATAAATACATTCTATCTGAAAATATAGCCCATTTCACTGTTATTATTATTAGCACCGCGTCTTACTACCCGTTCGGGTTATACGTACTTACGCTAATGTGCAATGGTATGGTGATTGTGAGATGAAATGGAGGACCTACAGTTTAACGTGGAATCCGAACCACGGTGGAGGCCTGGCATTCCTCACATTCACAAGTTGTGATTAATACACGTCTTGTCAGAGGTGAAGAAAGGGTTTGGCAATCAGATAAATCTGTGCCGGGACCAAGGATTGAACCCCGGACCCTCAGCACAGAAGTCTGACACCTTACCCCTAGACCACCAGGTCACCCATTTCACTGTTGAAACACTAGAAAATTATCTAGTGATTAACACCATACGACCTGCTTCAGTGATCAAATGGGCTAAGGCATCACTATCACAGTAGACAGGACTGCCGATGAAAGGTAAAATCGAGATCCTAATCTCAGTTTGGTGTACTTAAGGTGTTTTTATTAGTTGGTTTTTCATTCTTCCTCCATGCAAGTGCAGATATACTTTGTCTAATTTCCACCTTCCTAACATCTAACATATTAGCGTAACAGTTACAGTATATCCGTATAACCCGAACGAGAAGTAAGAAGTGTTGCTAGATAAAGCAGCAATGTAAATTGATTGTATGTAATACCATAATAGGTAGTAAAATCAATTTTACAGTGACTATTTTGTGCTTTTTTTAAAAATCTAAGTGACTATTCTTGTGCCTTAGTCCCATATTTTTGATACCTATTTCAAACATTTTTACTGCCTTGGTGACGGGGTGCTGAAAAAATGAATACAGGAAAAGTCGATCTCACGGCCTTTTACCTGGGATATTAGAAACAGGATGTAGCTTGAACCAGAAACCGTATTTAGTTGCGAATTTTCGTCATTATTCATTTGACAGCAGATAAATTGGAAGCAGTTTATGTATGTATACATTTTAAAATAAGTATTTTTTTTTTCAATTTTATTCTATTTTTAAAGATAATGTTAGTTGGTTTCACTTGTGTTAGTTCCACTTTATTCCAAAGTAGGCTACAGTAAAATTACACCATAATGTGACGTCTGGTTCAAGTTGTTACCTACCAAAGTCAGATGTTAACCATGGGGTGAAACCGGTTACTGAGAGGATTGACTATTCGACCCGAGAGATTTTTTATAAGTAAAATCAATGAACTGGCTTTCCACTAACGAAAGTCACCCAAGGTTTGCGGAAATAATGCAATCTACTTGATTAAAAAGTTGATCTGATGTGAGATAATGTGATGAAAAGTTAAATTCTTCAGCTGCGAACGTGTTTCTGTGAACTATTAATATAGGAGAGCATATAACCAGTACTAATCCAACCTAGCCAAACGGGTATTTAAATTGTCTACCTTGCGTTCAGTTTTTTTTTATAAAGTCGCTTCCATCTTAACTAAACATGATCTGCCTCCAATGTATTAGTGGTTTGGACCAACATATGTGCAGCCGAGGTCAAACTGAGCGATCCTACGCATTGCATTTCGTTTTAGCATACTAATTTTATTTATGCAAAATATATGTAGGATGTTGTCTTTTCCGTAAACTCTGAGTTGACGTGAGCATTATATTATATACAATTCAAATTTCCTACCACATCGAATAATCTCGGTTCAAATGTCTGCTTACAAAGCATTTTGGACATTGAGGAAATCAGCAAGGTTTTATATATATATATATATATATATATATATATATGGACATATATATATATGGACATATATATATATATGGACATATATATAAGGATATATATATGGATATATATATATATGGACATATATATGCCCATATATGTCCATATATATATTCCCAATATATATATATATATAATATATATATCATATATATAAATATATTATGTCCATATATATAAATATATATGTCCATATATATATATATATATATAAAACCTTGCTGATTTCCTTAATGTCCAAAATGCTTTGTAAGCAGACATTTGAACCGAGATTATTCGATGTGGTAGGAAATTTGATATATATATATGTATATATATGTATATATATGTATATATATGTATATATATGTATATATACATATATATGTATATATATATGTATATATATGTATATATAATATATATGTATATATATATGTATATATATATATATATATATATATATATATATATACCAGTGGTTCCCAACCCTTTTCCATTTAGTTGACCTCCTGAAGCCAATGATAATTTACCGCAGCTTCCCTTCCTCCTAATTCCCCCCATCATACGAGGTGAAACTTTTTTATTTGCGGCACTTAACGTGGACTTTCTGAATAGATTGATTATATCAGCTACAAAGAATTTCTATGAGTGATAGAGAAAGGGCCTACCTATTTTTGCCAGGAAAGGTATTTTCATATACCTTCCCATGTTCGCTTACATATCAGAGTCAGCATGGGACCCATGCTACGTATTTATATAGCTCGATAAAAATCTGTCGACCTCGGCTTGAATTGAACCTACAAACATCGGGTCCTGAGGCGAGCACATTACCTCCACAAGGTAGACGTGAAACTAAAAACCTACAAACACATATCTATTATTCTACGTTATTACTTGTATTTCATATGAATAAAATACATTACAAAGTGATATTGCACTATTTAAGAAAAATATTTTTTAGGGTGGGGATGTAAGGAACACGATAATAGGTTAGTATTTTTGAAGTTTTTATAACACAGTATTTTTTTGGTCAAAATAAATCAAATATTGCTTCAGTATAAACATAGAGCTTAATTTTCTTCACATCGTAACCTCAACAGTTATTGAATATCTATCAAGGATGTCCTGAAATTAATTGACAATTTTCTCTTTTTATTTAAAAAGTTTCTCATCTAATGCCGCTATGCTCATGACAGATATTCAACAACTGTTGATATCACCACGTGAAGAAAATTAAACTCTATGTTTCTACTGGAGAGATATTTGGTTTATTTTGAACACTTGAACTGTTTAGTTTTGCTAAACAAATTACAAAAACACTGGTCTTTCTCGCGTTCCCTACGTACCCACTTTAAGGAGTCTGTGTAGTGATATTTAATATGAGTGCTACACACACCTAGTGTAATTGTGCTTGCATTTTTTCAGCCGTCATCTTTTGATGTCAAGCTCAATGGGAGGAAAATTTCAATCGTAGGTCTGGATGTACACAAAAGGTCAGTTTCATAGTCAGACTTAGTACGTCTCAAGTGTGGTGCTATACTAAATACAAGAGGGGACTGAATTGTATCCCCTCGGAAAGGTATCCTTTCCGACAATTTAGTAATAAACTGCTTTTGTGAAAAACTGGAATTGTATCCACCTGAATTATACCCACAAAAACTGAAATTGTATCCCCTCGGAAAGGTATCCATTCCGACAGTTTTGTAATAAACAACTTTTGTGAAAAACCTGAATTGTATACACTGGAATTATATCCACAAAAACTGTAATTGTATCCCCTCGGAAAGGTATCCATTCCGACAGTTTTGTAATAAACTGCTTTTGTAAAAAACTGGAATTGTATCCACCTGAATTATACCCACAAAAACTGGAATTGTATCCCCTTGGAAAGGTATCCATCCTGACAGTTTTGTAATATATTCCTTTTGTGAAAAACTGGAATTGTATCCACAAATGGCTGACTTGAGGTGTAACAGAAGGAACGTTTAACGTAAAAGCTTTGTCACACTTCTGGTAGAGGGCAGCAGAATGGAATATTCTTCACTTACTACTTGTATACTACAATGCAGCCAAATCAATATGTTAATTCAATCAAATTATTTAAATAAGTTTAAGTAATTATTTGAAATTCGTAGAATCTTATAAACCTGCCAAGATTTAATAGAATATTAAAAAGTATAGCGTTTTAGATTATTTCTGTGCTGCAGAAGTATTTTCTTAAACATGAAGTATTAATTCCCTTTAAAGATTGCAGTGCATACTAGAACATTAATTTGTAACCTTATTTAACTTGTAAGATTTTTTTTCAGGTCAATATATTTTAGAGCATGTATCGACTTCTATAATTTTAAAGAAACAAATCTTTTATTTTATTTGCCTCCAGACTTTAACCACTATGTTAAAAAATGAATATTGAAAATCTAGCTTTAATTTATTCAATTCTAGTGAGAAATGAGACATTTTGATGAATTCTGGCAAGAATTTTATTAATGTGAATTGGCAGCACTGCTTATCTCACTTCCTATGCTCAGTGAGTTCTAGTGATGGGAAGAATCGAGTAACAGTAGTCGATTACACCTTTTGTGTATCGTTATCGGTTGAACTCGATTCTTCCAGAAATACTCAAGTAAAAGTAGTTGGGCCCTGTTCTTCTTTTAGTTGCTCCTTTTCTTTATCTTCAGATATAATACACAATATTGATTGGTATTTTTAACGTGTTATTTTAATACAAAATCTTTTTTCCCATATAGTTCATTTTTCAGTCATACTCTTATCAGCGCAAGATTTAGAACAACATTCAATCCCCATTCAACATTTTATCAATAATACATCTCTGACCATATCGGGAATGGAACTCAGGACACCTAGCCAGGTTGCCACACACACTACTAACTGTGGTAGTGTTGAATTTATACTAGGTGATACGTTAAAGATTCGAGCCCCAACCTGATTACTAACGGTGACAGTATAACGAGTGTAATAGTCCTTAGACCGATCGACCCCCTAGTGGGGGTAACAGATTTCTTCATTCGGAAGTAAATAAATGGTATGATAGTGTATTTATTGTGGCTGCGCATAAAATAAACTTTGAAAATTTAATATTGCCTCGGCAATTGCAGCACAACCCAGTCTATTGAACTATACGAACGAAGAAGTATATTATTAATTTTGATGTGAATGATAAGAACTGACATAACTCTTCAGTGTTCAACGTCACAACTGTCTAAGTGTGACACGCTCTTCAAGACCGGGTATGGAGCCAGTTAAGACAAACATTCTGCAACTTAAAAACACCACCATACATAAATTAATATGTTTCTCAAATAAACTTGAACTATTATTTTAATATCAAAAACATAATATAGGTAGACTTATTTAAAATCAAAATAAAAAAGTTTATTACAAGACAACTTTTTCATGTTTTCCTATAAACATTTTAGAGGTATGCAAATTATTTAATTGGTTCCAAATACCAGGTAAGATTTCGCATGCGATGTTTACCACAATTATTACAACCACCATTAAATTACTGTCTTTCCCACACTAGTTGAAATATACTTATGGCGTGATATTTATATGTAGACTTTTGAAGATTGGAGACAATGTTAATTTTCATAATTTGGGTGAAAAAAGGTGGTTTAAGAATCAGTTTTTTAGTATATATTGCTTTCAGTATATGCATCAGTGAATGTTGTATAATAAATAATGGGTGCTTATTTCGTATAAATAATTGTGTTCATTCTTGAGCTACACAATTGCAACTTTGCTGGTTATAAAAAAGGATAGTGTTATCGGAAAAACCAATGAGATAGAAAGAGACGTAAATGTCCATAAGCGCATCTACTGCAATTTAAGAGTGAAACGACCTATCGGTATTTATTATTTGGTACATACATTTATAATAGTATTGTACATATTAATGATATTTAGATATTTTAGTAAACATTCATCACACGAATTATAATATAGCCTGACTTATATTAAAAATTCGCATAAAATTGTAAAGTATAACACAATGTCTTATCAAGCATGTATTAAGAGAAAGAGAAATACCCGAAGGTTTCCATCTTTCTCATACATTGTAAAACAGACGACAGCTCAAAAATTTCAGACAGAAACATCGAAATCAAATTGCTCATTGGCTTTTTTGATCTGTGTTAGGCTAGGCTTATTGAACCTACTATTTTTCATCCTTAGCTTAAATTAAATAGTTTGACCATGTCTAATTATCTAGAATTGACATCTACAATTATGATCAAGCCACATTTTAAAATCTCTTAGCCATAAAATATATTGATAAATGATAACATCCATCACTAACAATTTGATTATTATGAAGAGGAAAATGCTCAATACACTTGTATAGTTCGAACATTAACCTGTGGGTGAAATGTGAGTTTAGTTCAGTGGTTTCCAACCTTTTGCCGGATTTGACATCAATTTTTGTGTTTGAGACCATCGAGACCTCTTGGTGGTCTACAATTATTAATATCCTGGTTTTTTAATTTTAATTTTCTAATATTCTTACTAATCAGGACTATCCTAATCTTAGCACCACATCTTACTACCTGTTTGGGTTATAAACATGAGTATTAATTTCGCTAATGCGTTAGGGATGAAAAAGGTTAAATTAAGATTAAGTGTATCCAAAGTTGCGAGGAGGAAGAGTGGAAAACCCGAAGGGTGCGAGGAAGTAAAAATTATTCCCCTAAATTAAATTCATATAAAAATTAATAATATACTTCTTCGTTCGCATAGTTCAATAGACTGGGTTGTGCTGCAATTGCCGAGGCAATATTAAATTTTCAAAGTTTATTTTATGCGCAGCTACAATAAATACACTATCACACCATTATTTATTCCGAATGAAGAAATCTGTTACCCCCACTAGGGGGTCGATCGGTCTAAGGACTATTACACTCGTTATACTGTCACCGTTAGTAATCAGGTTTGGGCTAGAATCTTTAACGAATCACCTACTATAAATTCAACACTATCACAGTTAGTAGTGTGTGTGTGGCAACCAAGCTAGGTGTCCTGAGTTCCATTCCCGATATGGTCAGAGATGTATTATTGATAAAATGTCGGATGGGGATTGAATGTTGTTCTAAATCTTGCGCTGATAAGAGTATGACTGAAAAATGAGCTATATGGGAAAAAAGATTTTGTATTAAAATAACACGTTAAAAATACCAATCAATATTGTGTATTATATCTGAAGATAAAGAAAAGGAGCAACTAAAAGAAGAACAGGGCCCAACTACTTTTACTTGAGTATTTCTGGAAGAATCGAGTTCAACCGATTACGATACACAAAAGGTGTAGTCGACTACTGTTACTCGATTCTTCCCATCACTAGAACTCACTGAGCATAGGAAGTGAGATACGCAGTGCTGCCAATTCACATTAATAAAATTCTTGCCAGAATTCATCAAAATGTCTCATTTCTCACTAGAATTGAATAAATTAAAGCTAGATTTTCAATATTCATTTTTTAACATAGTGGTTAAAGTCTGGTGGCAAATAAAAAAAAAGATTTGTTTCTTTAAAATTATAGAAGTCGATACATGCTCTAAAATATATTGACCTGAAAAAAAATCTTACAAGTTAAATAAGGTTACAAATTAATGTTCTAGTATGCACTGCAATCTTTAAAGGGAATTAATACTTCATGTTTAAGAAAATACTTCTGCAGCACAGAAATAATCTAAAACGCTACACTTTTTAATATTCTATTTAATCTTGGCTGGTTTATAAGAGTCTACGAATTTCAAATAATTACTTAAACTTATTTAAATAATTTGATTGAATTAACATATTGATTTGGCTGCACTCTAGTATACAAGTAATAAGTGAAGAATATTCCATTCTGCTGCCCTCTACCAGAAGTGTGACAAAGCTTTTACGTTAAACGTTCCTTCTGTTAAACCTCAAGTCAGCCATTTGTGGATACAATTCCAGTTTTTCACAAAAGGAGTTTATTACAAAACTGTCAGGATGGATACCTTTCCAAGGGGATACAATTCCAGTTTTTGTGGGTATAATTCAGGTGGATACAATTCCAGTTTTTCACAAAAGCAGTTTATTACAAAACTGTCGGAATGGATACCTTTCCGAGGGGATACAATTACAGTTTTTGTGGATATAATTCCAGTGGATACAATTCAGGTTTTTCACAAAAGTTGTTTATTACAAAACTGTCGGAATGGATACCTTTCCGAGGGGATACAATTCCAGTTTTTGTGGGTATAATTCAGGTGGATACAATTCCAGTTCTTCACAAAAGCAGTTTATTACAAAGCTGTCGGAAAGGATACCTTTCCAACGGGATACAATTCAGCTCCCCCAACTAGACTACTGATGATGGGGAGATTGAGGTTTGAATCTCGATCAGGTGTTACTGAGGGTAGTTTTACCAAAATGGTTTTACACTCTACCTCTACGTAAATGCAATTACACTTCCTTTTAAATATAACCTTCCTCATTCTTAAAACCACTAGCGTAATTAATACATAATCGTATAGCCCGAACGGGTAGTAAAACGCAACAGATTTGTCCACCTTAAATGTGATTTAATCTGTCGATAAATCTTTTCTCTCACTATATTACATGCGTGTGTGTGTGTGTGTATTTAAATGTATTATATATAAAGTGACCAAAACATAATTTCTACTGTTGGTCTAGTTGAAATATTCTTCTATTATGTACGACTGTAAGCGTAGTTTCATAAGAAAAATAATTAACCAATAAAAATTGTATTATTCTGACTAAATGGCTTCTAGACATGCTTGAAGATCATTATTAACCATATAGGTCTGGTATTTGCACATTTATTTTACTCTCTAAAGTAGAATATGCTACGAGCATTAAATTATCAAATTTTAATAGTGATTTTAGAATATTTCATATACACCAACTCAAAGAATATCTCTAAAAGGAAGAATTCTAAAAATAGCAATGATTTATATAATCTTTTCGCTTTAAAAAAAAAGTAACTGAAAGATTTCCCTTAAAAGAATAAATTAAAAAGATTAGTAAGAACACCTAGCCATTAGTTAAAGGTTTGTATTGTCTTTCTTTTTATGATTTATACTCTGTGAAAATTATACGCTATTAGCTATTAACTATGTGCTGTGCGTGAATATAAACCAAACCTTAAATGTTATAGTTCATTTAAAAACCAACGCAATACGCCCAAAAAAAAAAAACTTACAAAGGTATATAGTTACATCAATCAACCATGTAATTTATAATTTGAAATTATCTTACTTCATGGTGTATTGCATTTAATGCCGTACATATTATAGTGTATATTGGTTCTCGATGGTTGGAGTGAAAATCAGCAGCAGCAAATAGTCAAGGCCAATAAATGGTATAAACACAATTAAAAGGTAGTTTTCTACTTACTTTATTTTCATGTCTAAATTAAATACAGTAGAAAAGTGTGATACAACCTATTATTATTATTATTATTATTATTATCACGTCATCCTACTACCTGTTCAGTTTAAATACATTTATGATAAATAATCTAATGGTGTAAGGATGAGGAAGGATGTAATGTAAGGATGTAGATGTAATCTACCCGAATTTGCTTGGAAGAGGAGTGGGAAGCCATTCAGGGAAAACCACCCTCCTTACACCGAACCACGATTAGATCCAGAACTATCACTTTAGTTTTGGAGACATTTATACGAAGATCCGTTCTGTGGACGGATTTCCCAGCGTGCTGATATGCGCTGACATTTTCCCTATAATTCACCGATCATCCCGATTTTAGTTATTCCGGATGACACCCGGTCCCAAATAGTTCGGATGAACGAGGTTCCATTATACTTAATTATGTATCGCTCTCTTTTCACACAAATGCGGGTATATCTAAATTCTATTTTCTCTATCCTTATTTTATTGGTGCGTATAATATGGAAGCACCAGCCCCGTTGTGTAGTGGTCAGTGCACCTGGCTACGGGTCTAGGGTTCCCGGTTTCGATTCACGGCTGGTACCTTGGATAATTTCCCCGAAAGGGGAAATACCCCAAGTGTCACCAGGGTCACCCTCATACTCACAATCACCATCATACTCACTATCACCATCACCTCATCTCATCGGAACATGGAAAGAGCCTCCACGGAAAGGATGTACGATTAGTACATTCGGGTGTCCCCTGGACAACGGTACATTAGTACTGGCTAATATTTCCGCGAACTGGACTACAAATGAATATGATTAATATCTGGAAGCGAAGTAGGTTCTAAGACGTTTTGAAAAAAAATGTGGCTCTTTGTGACCTTTAGAATCATCCAATGAATGTTGAAAATATCTTGGATGACGTTGGTATAAAATACAAAAGTGCTAATAAAAGAAAATGAAGAAGGTAACTATAGAAATGTATACATCAAAGAAGAATTAACATGGTAGGACATATACTGAGATATGATAATTTAACGAAATTAATTATAGAAGGAGAAGTAGGAGGGAGAAATTCAAGAAGGAGACCAAGTGTATCCTAAGTACTCCCGGACGGGATCCAAACCCCAGCCTCCACGTCAACGTCAAACCAAACGTGACGTGACTGATGCCTTTTTCCGTGTGCCCACTAGTGCGGGTGATATCCACTCAACTATTTTGTTCAGTATTTCTTGTGCATGCTAGTAAACTTACTGTCATTTTTTATTGTTCATTACTAAAAGGGACTTCATGATGATGAGCTAAAAGATAAATGCCATTTCGTAGAAATAAAATGTTACGCGGTAGGAAGGATTTTTTTTTTCTATCGTAAGACCTAACATCACTTTATGATCCTCAGAAATAAAGTTGTCCATATTGGTGTTTAGGTGATTAGAGCAGCATTTTCCAACCAGTGTGCCGTGAAGAGTCAGGGAGTGTGCCGTGAGAGTTTGGGTGAAGATAAAAAATAATCGTGAAAAATATGTTTGTAAAAATAGATCCTTATTAAATACATGATCAACAATATCTTTTTTAATTAACACAATAATTAGAATTTAAGTTATAGAAATTTTAAACTCAATCTTAATATACATTATTTTATCGACAGAGTTTTTCCTATTAAAAACAAATGGTGTGCCTTGACAATTTTAGTGCCATGTTCAGTGTGCCATGAGTTGGAAAATGTTGAAAGTAGTTTGGTTGTAGTGATCAACCACAACTCATAGGTATATGGGAACAATACCGTAAAGTGGGGCTACTTTGACACAATATTTTGGTAATTTTCATGTAAAACCCCCGGTATTGTTAAGGATCTAACAATTTTTATTTTATTTGTACAGGGCTCTAATACACACAAGATGTGCAGGTTTGCTTTATTTTTGGGCTCATGTTTTTTTTTTTAAGTTCATGTTCATAGTAGCCTCACTAGTGAGCCTACTATGATACACCCATTTAAACCAGTAGTAACTGTAGTAGTAGTAGAATGAATGATGACAATTTTGACACATTCAATACAAAGATGGGATTATTATGAACACATTGAAATAAAAAATCTTTTGAGTTAAATTATTTTCAGTGACGATTATGGTCCTTTTTCTCCGCTAATGTCTAAAAACTGACATTGACCTTTGAAAAAAATCATATATTGGTAGGAAATAGGTTTAGATATGCAGTAAAATGCTTTTTTTTAGTAGTAAAATAGCTGTATTACATTGAAAAAAAATTGAAAATCTAACTGATACACAAAAAATTCACTCTTTCAGGGAAAATGCCTAAATTTTGGGCTCACTAAAATGACCCGTTTTAACAAAATAAGAACTATCATGAAAACTAAAGGTACCTAATAAGGCTCTGCAAATTAACCACTAGGGATTACTGTCTTTTAACAGGAACTACTGCCTATTTTTAACTGAAATCTTTATAGTACCGGGCACAGAGCTTACACCTGTATTTGTGCACCATGTTCAGATACACTAAAACACACAATGAAACAGTAATAATCTTTTTAAAACTCCACTATTACACTTCAAGTATCATTTCTGCAACAGAGAAAAGAACAAAATAACTATATCATCCACAAAAGTACATTTTTTTCCCCCAATAAAGTTCGTGTTCATAGTAGCCCCCCTTTTGCGAAAAAATTACCACTTTGTAAACTTATGGTAGAATTATTTATTTTCATATAGTTAAAAAGGTATTTAATACACCAAAATAATGCTAATAGACCAGGCTACAATATGTAACCCTTAAAATTACGATACATGTTGTGGTTTTTTGCAGTTTTTTGGCAACGGAGAAAAAAAAATCCTGTTACTAAACCATTAATAATATCATATATCTAGGTGTATATTCTGAAAGCTAATGAAATTCTGCATCTAAGGAAGTTAAATATAAGGCAGTCACTGCTAATTTCTTGGAGTAGTAATATTTTAAATCTTTTTTACTTCCGTGTGTCAAAATTGTACCACCGTGTCAAAGTAGCCCCACTTTACTGTAGTCTATGAGATCATTATTTTATTTCCGTGCTGACTTAAACCAAAGAAGCGTAGAATGGTGGTAGTTGCAGGGGCCCAAATACCCCTTGAAAACTGTTGCCCTACCCCCTCCCCCATTTTTAAATTAATGAACCCCTAAATGCAGAACGGTTGACCAATGTGTTTAAAAACTTTAAAAGGATATTGTATTTTTAGTGAGGAATATGTTCATAGGAAATGAGCCTGCATTAGTTGAAAATAATGAAAAAATAACATGTTAAAAAAAACAATCCCCATCGCATTTAGTCAGTATTTGTGCTCAAAACGTTAGCACCGCTCTAAGCAAGCTTAACGCCTTTGATCTCGGGTCAAATATCGTGGGTTTTGGGTCGTTGAAAACTTTTAAATTTGAGTACTACAGTATTTACTTCAAAAAAATATTCAATAAAGTTTTTTAAGTAAAGGTCTTATTTCATTAAAAATGTAAGGTTAATTGTTAACTAAAGGGTTTTGATACTGATTACATTAATTTACTATAAATCCCCCGTTACCCTCATACACACACATCCTCCCTATATCACCCTATTCAAAGTATATTACTACTATTATACTTATTATTGATGATATTGGTAAATATTTAAACTCATCTAGCTATTTACTTTTTGCGGATGATATAAAATTATATAAAATTATCAAATCAACTCCGTATTGTTTGGTCTTAAAAAACGACATATAAAATGGTATCTTACAATGGCCTCTTGAAAATGCAATGTCTATTCATAAATCTAAGACCAAATCTATATTTTTTACTAGAAAAACTAATCACAGTTTTTTATTTATAAATCGGTCAATGATAATATAGTTCGCTCCTTCTATATAAATGATCTAGGTGTTCTCTTGGACAATAAACTCTACTTCCACTATCATGTTGACCATATATTATACTAATCATTGAAATTACTAGGACTTATTAAATTTATTACCTCTTCCTTTAAGAAGGTTGACTGCTTTTTATATCTGTACTCTACATCGAATATTTAAATATACTGTACACTACTCTGTGTTATTTGTTTGCTTATCGTAACTGCTTTTTAAATACTTGTGCTTTTACTACTCTCAAGTTATGTATTAATTATTTTGTCATCTATCATTAATAATTATGTCCTATATTTTGTAATTATGCAACAGAATGTATCACTATAAAGATAATAATGTTTATTTTATTGTGTTATTATGATAATTGTGTACTTTTAAGTGCTGGCCTGTCATAGCTCCCACGACTGTTTGCCAGCATTATAATAAATGAAATTGAAATCATTAATATTACTACTATTAAGTGTTCTGTCTCACGACAGGTCAATTCCTTTTGTCAGTGAACTTAGACCGCCAATGTACCCTGTACTCTCACTCCTTCAGCTCCCAGAATTTTCTTCTTTACTTAGATTTGTCTAATATTTGAATCCTCCTCCTTCCCAAGCTCCTCTAACATATAAATATTTATATAGTTATATATATAATTCTTCTGTACGTGTGTATGTCACTGAACTCCTCCTAAACGGCTGGACCAATTTTGATGAAATTTTTTGTGTGTGTTTGAATGGGTCCGTGGATGGTTTAGATTCACAATTGGACCCGGTAGGTGGCGCTGCAATCGGGTTCTAGGATATTTATTTTATCTTTTAGGGAAATTTTTTGGGGGTATTTTTTAAGAATTTTTGCATATCATAACATGTAACCTCAAAATTTCACCCCCCTCCCCCCCAACACCACCCAATATTTATAATAATGAATATAATATTAATAATTGACCGTTGAAACCTTCAATTATGCCACCCAAACGTAAAGCCAACGTTCGGGCAGGACATCGTCTGTCGGGTCCGCTAGTAGTTATATAAAAACATTTGCCATATATTACGTCAACTTTCTAGTGTACTCCCCCCCTCCCCCCCAAATGCCTCTCTACGCTCTTGTTTGGACATTAATATTTGTACTAGGACTGGGGTTTTATTACTAAGTGAACTGTCCCCGGTGAAGTTAATTGTGTAAAGCTTGACTCGCTCATTTTGCCGGAAATAGTGATCAGTTTGCCTGACTGCAGTAACAATTCACAACATAAATGTATTTAGGCAAGTGATTGTTTTACAACACAAACTAGAAACATCTGAGTAACGACATGTTTGATTTACAAGTGGATAGACAGATCTTTAAGAATAATATCACGATGGATGTTTTCTAATTATTGTATTTGGCCACGAAACAAATCAAAACAGAATAAGAACGACACACTCGCTTTCAATTTAACCAGTTATTTCAAATAATTTGCCAACAGTAGATGCAGCTGTCTGCTTGTACTTCTCTTTAAAGGCGCATGCGCACTGATTCTGTCATTGTGTTTTGAAATTTGATTGGCTCTCCCAAGCTGATGTGGTCACGCATAAAAAAGAAAAGCTAAGGTTATCTCAAGAACGCGCAAAACGGACGACGCAGATGATTCTGAAATCTTGTGGTTGGCTCAGAACTCGTCACGTGATTATGTTTCTGTTCTGATCCTGTTTTTTCAGTGAACGTGTGAATTTACAGTAAGTCTTGTTCAGATAAAATCTCTGAGATTTGAAAAGACACGTTTAAGGCCACCACCTACTTGAAGGGAAATTTCTTCACACTCATGTCTTTTTCATAGGGACAGTTTTAAATAATTAAAGCCCATCAAGCCTTAGTTATATTAATTTGTATCATTGTTACCCTGACAAAATAAATTGCTTTATTTGTTAAGGAAAGCTAGATCTATGTTTAAAATAATTTACTTTGTTCTCAGAGCAGCGGTAATACGCTTGAAACGTCTTTAAAAGAGATAATTTATCCTTTTCATGATATTTTTTTAAACCAAAAGATGAGTACCGTTAATCGAAGGTTCTGTATCATCCGAGATGAAAACCAAACCATTTATGTTTCGTGAGAATCGTGTAAGAAAGGATCCGTTTTAAAAATAAACTGGTTCAGTCATCTAATTTGAGTAGAAGAATGAATCTTTGGATGACTTATTTTTTACACTGTACTGTGGTGCCGTCAATATTATTGTCCGCCGCTTGAGTTAGTAATGCTTCTTATACCTGTGATAAACTACAACTTTAAAAAGCGTTCTATTGCCGGAAGACATAAGAAAATGTATTTGTTTTTCCAAAAAAATTAATAATGTGTTTACATCTGTTATTATAAAAAAAAGTTTGGGAATTATGGTCTGCTATAATTGAATAGTGTTTTGAATAAAAATATTAGCTTGTTTCCTTACGTCATTCGAGTTTTATAAGGTACTAAACCCTAACGTAGTTTATTATTTGATATTTTACATTTATTAAAATCATATATTAGTTGAAGAATACGAGGGGGAAAGGAGTAAAGTAACGTTACACAAATATTTAATGAAAAAAACTGTTATATCTTAAACCCCAGCAAATACGTTTAACTTTTGTATAATATGACAGATAACTGTTTTAACCAGAGTCTAAAGTTAGTTAGAAATATATCATGATCGTCTATCATGTGGTAGCAATAACTCAATTTGAGTTAAAATAGCATTTTCCTACATTTTCCCTTGTACTTTTCAATTGTAAAAATACGCAGGTATTATTTATAGGCAAAATTAAATCGATTACCTAACCTTTTATACATTGTGTTCCGTATCATTCGAGTTTTTGGCTATCCGAGGATGCTTCGGTCCCTTTAACAACGGATGATCGGTTATTTTCTGTAACTTAAAGTGTAAGATTTTAAATACTATAGGAAAATGTTGATACACTCCTCTATTTGAGCGTGAATCATATTTTAAAATAGAATAATAAAACATTTCTTAAATAACATATGATTTCTGAACGGATGCAACGTGTCTCATACTTTTTGTGGTAGGTTTACTCCTTGATTTTTTAACCGCAAAAAATAATCAAACCCATCCTAATAACAGTATAATACCTGAGATCAGCAAATACTTGCAGTAATAGATTCCATTATTTTTTTTGCAAAATATGTTCTGTATTCAATTAAATATTTCGCAGATTTTGCTTACTTCTAACTCCTCTCCGTGACTAGTGTGGCTGACCACAGCTTAGGGGACCTTGGTTTTATTCCGTCTGGTGTAAACATGTAATTATATAGCACGTTATCATGTTATTCGATTAATGACGTTGGCTTCTTGAGGATTCCAAAGCTATTTAGTGAAGCGGGTTGCATTTTAACTTGATGCACTTAAGTGAGGTGGAAGGGGGTGCGATATAAGTCTAGTGTTTTTACAATTTTAATAGAAAAATATTTTTCTGACCTAAATAAATAAAATATTGCTCCAGTAGCAACGTTTGGTTTAATTTTCTTCAGATGATGATATCAACAGTTGTTGAATATATGCACAGATTTATCTGATTGCCGAACCCTTCCTTCACCTCTGACAAGACGTGTATTAATCACAACTTGTGAAGGTGTGGAATGCCAGGCCTCCACCGTGGTTCGGATTCCACGTTAAACTGTAGGTCCTCCATTTCATCTCGCAATCACCCTACCATTACACATTAGCGTAAGTGCGTATAACCCGAACGGGTAGTAAGACGCGGTGCTAATAATAATTATAATAATAATTGAATATATGTCATGAGCATAGTGGCATTATTTAACAAAACTTTTCAAATGATGAGAAAAAGTTGTTATTAAATTGAAGGGTCCATCTTTGATATTAGCACAGTAGAGGATTTGATTATTTCTAGGGTATTCTACATCATTCTGGACATAGTTTGAATATATAAACATAAATTTAGCTTTATGGGTCTTCAAATAAATAATTTGTGTTTGACATACGGATTTTTTTGGGGAAATATTTGTGACTTATAGTATTTTTGCATAAATAAATTTGTACATAAGGTGTGTTTGGGATAATATTTTTACTAAAAGAAATCCTTATAATGTTTTATTCAAATTATAACTATTCACTATAAATTTTGTTTCGTTTCAATGGAATATCTACATTTTCAGCAGGAAGCTGACGTTCATAAGAGAACTGATCAGCCATGTTTATACTACTGTTCAAATGGGTTTTTTTTTCTGGTAAAAACACCTTATGTCATTGACAAGTGAGGTTCATTAAAGAAAACTGTACTGACATGTGGGCATTTTTGTAGAATCGAGATTATTTCAACCATCTATATCATAGACAAATAGTGTTTTAGCAAGAAACTCGATGATCTAAAAGATACAGAGCATGATGACCAACGGATCAGTGTAGACAGCTCAATTTCACAAAATATTGACATAAGGGATTTTTACAAGAAACCCTTCAATTCCAGGACCACCTTGACATATTTTCAACAACTGTTGATATCAACATGTAATAAAATTAAACTAAACGTTGCTACTGGAGCTATATTTTATTTATTTTGGACAGAGAAATGTCTTTACTATAAAAAGCGCAAAATCACAAGCCTTTACTTGGATCCCCTTCCACCTCACCTTAAGCAGCAAAATCGTACTTTGACGCAAATGCATGCAATATTAAATAGAGGGAAGAAAATTAGTGTTTGAACTTGTGTGGTCTCTAGTTTACCTTAGTATAGCACTTTCCCTCTTCCGCTGTTGAATATAAACACTCACTTTACTAATTGAGCCTGGACAGCTTTGACATACATTTCAAAACTATATTTTTCTTGCTTCCTATTCTAAATAGATATGAGCTTCCACAAAATGTTTAATCCACATCCTTGAAGGAGGATTCCTGATGGTCATTTTCGTAAACAAGCCAAATAGTTGAAGTTAAAGATTATGTAGAAAAAAAGCCTTTAAAATAAACTTCAAGATTTCTTTTTTTGACAGTGAGAAAAAAATATGTGAAAATGAAGTATAAGCAGATTGAATAGAGAAATAGTTCCACAAAACGACACAGGCCATTGTATTTTAAGCCGTGTGGCCTGACAGAGTTTGATATTTTCTTGCTGACCAACGCGGCTGCCTTAAGGTGGGGTGCTAATGAGCGTGAATTTAGGGCAGTATTTTTGAATATTTTATAGCATAAACATTTTTTGGCCAAAATAAATCAAATATTTCTTCTATAGAAACATAGAGTTTAGTTTTCTGCACATGCTAATCTCAACAGTTCTTGAATATCTGTCAAAGTTGTCCTGGAATTTAGTGACAACTTTTTCTCTTTATTTAAAAAGTTTGTCACCAAATGCCGCTATGCTCATGAGAGATATTCAAGAAATGTTGAGATTATCATGTGCAGAAAACTAAACTCTATGTTTTTATGAAAAAATATTTTATTTATTTTGGCCAAAAAAGTTTATGCTATAAAATCTGCAAAATAAATGCTCTAAGCTCGCGTTCACTATCACCCCAGCTTAAGTAAATATCTGGTTGCTAGGGATTGTTATATAATATAATTATTATTACTGTCTTTGATTAAGCAATTTTGTACGTAGTTGGGTAATATAATGAGTTTGTTTACGAGTTCATGCTACTCACATTGGTATGAACGTGGAATAAAGAGTCATTGTCTAGTTCGTTTTTCCCGTGAGTAGCAGCCGCAGGAGTTGTTTACCTCTAAAGAGACAGTTGAATTGCGGCCCCACATTTTTAGAGCCACGTACGAATTGCGGCCCGGGATGTTTACCTAACCTAACCCAACAAACCTCCAAATTTTCGCTAAAACCATTGAACGACAAGAACTGAGGAAGTTTGGATATTACGAGGGATGTCGACATGAGACGATGATAGTTTTTTATATGAAATTTAAGAGAGAATGATAGAAAACACACTGCTAATTAGGTACACGCAACTCAGCCTCTATTTCAAGTGAGTGGGCCGCAATTAGTAGGTCTTTCTCAAAAAACCGGGCCGCAACACTACACAGTGACGGGGAGATTTTGGTTCGAATCCAAGCCTAAACCTAAATTGTTTCCTATTCTCGATTGGTAAAAATGCTGTTAGAATTGTTCTAAATTCTACTTTCCTCATCCCTACATAATTATAGCCAGAATGGGTAGTATATGGTAATGGTAACCCCGTAAAGTGTAGTCTTAATTTTATTTTCTTATCTGACAGCTGACAAAGTTACTAGAGCTGCTTTCAAGTATTCATACGTGCCTTCCTAATGTACTTGTACAAGTACCCAGACCAGCTGTGAGGACAGGAAAGTTAATAGCGTCTCAAGCTATTTACTACACACTAGCCTTTCTAACTGTCCCCCGAACTACCCTCTCAACAAGCTCAATGTAAACACATGCTTGTCAAAATAGTCTAGATCAGTATTTCTCAACAGCGGCCCAAGGGCCAGATGTGGGCCTCCAAGGACTTCAGTCTGAGCTTAGGTAAATAAATAAGGTGAGGTGGAAGGGGAAGTATAGAAAAGACCTGTGATTCTGCAGTTTTTATAGTAAAACATTTCTTTGTCCAAAATAATTAAAATATTGCTCCATTATCAAAGTTTAGTTTAATGTTCTTCACATGGTGGTATCAACAGTTGTTGACTATCTGTCAAAGGTGTCCTGGAATTTAATGACAACTTTTTATCTTCCTTTAAAAAGTTTATCATCTAATGCCGTTATGCTCATGACAGATATTCAACAACTGCTGTTACCCGCCTCGGTGGCGTAGTTGGCTAACGCGCTAGTCGTGTTGAGCCCGACTGCCAAGGACGGGGAGATCGAGGTTCGAATCTCGGTCGGGTGAACTGGGGATGGTTTTTCCTAAATGGTTTTCCACTCTCCCTCCACGCAAATGCGGGTTCACTTCCTCTAAATTCAACCTTCCCAATTCCTAATCCATTAGCGTAATTAGTACTTAAGCGTATAACCCGAACGGGTAGTAAGACGCGGTGCTAAAAAAAAAACTGCTGATATCAACATGTGAAGAAAATTAAACCAAATGTTACTACTGGAGCAATATTGTATTTATTTTGGACAGAGAAATGTTTTGCTTTGAAAATTGAAAAAACACTGACCTTTTCTACAGTCCCCTACATATATATCTTAAACATATATATATAACGACATAGACATATATAATATAGTCCAAAGTAACTTAATATTTGAATTAATCGATATTCAAGGTTCACAAGAACTGTTTAGTAACTTTACTGGCAAGTCAATGTGTAATTTTTAGACTAAACATTTGACTAAATATCTAAGTTGTAAGAAACCTGCCATTTTATTGTTTACTATGTTTGGGTCTACCTAAAAATGTGAATTAAGCTTTCTGACATGAACAATATAAAAAAAATACTTACAGGTACAATTTAATAAGTGCTCATATTAAAAACTCCCTATGATTAGCAACTACATCATTTACCTCAGATTTTAAAACAAATTGCTGAAATACCTCACCCTCACTTTTCTAATTAATTTATTGATAAATCTTTTTACAAAATGTTTATAATAAGGTGCTTTAGTTTTTATTTGGAGTATATGTAAATTTACCAAATTTAGATTTAACACCTACGTCCATGGTCCACGAAAAAAAAAAAAATGGTGGCCCTTGGTGAGAAGTAATTGAGAGGCATTGGTCTAAGTAGCCAAACAGGGACGTGTCATTTTGTACTAACTTATTTTTGGTTAGAGATTTATGTTTATCCTCCATTTTTATTCTTCTTCTTGGTTAGAGCTGTGAGATTGAAATTTACAATAGAAAGATAGCACGAAGGGAAACACCATTACAGTAGCCCCATGGCTTCTTTGGTGCTGACTAACAGCTCACAGCTGACAGCTGACGGCTTTGAAAAGCTACCAGACCAAATTATGTATCCCTACGCTGAACCATATGATCTGCAAAAAACATGTATTTAGCATTTGTCACTTCTGACAGTAAAAATTTAGGTATATACCTAAATGTTGACTGTCAGAAGTCAGCTATGAACTGTCAGCACCAAAGAAGCCATGGGGCTACTGTAGTTGTGTGGAACTTCACCGCGACCACGTGTCCTTGTGGGACACCACAAAGTCTAGTTATAAGAACAATAAGGTGCGTCAAAGTGCTCTTGAAAAGATTTCCAGTGAAATTAATACTTAATGTTTCACGCATACCAAACCTTTTTAAGCCGAATTTGAAGTCACATACCTTTTTAATAACAGGAAACACTGCCACTAAAATGGTTCATCCTCTTTCCACGATGGTACAACTGGTACTGACGAGGGAAAAAAAACCACTTTTGTGTGTATACCTGTTTATTGTAGGAATGGTGGTATAAAAAGCCTTTTATTCTGCAAGAATTCTACTATATATTAGGATTTTAGTAGGAAAGAAGATCTTTCTTACCACGGATGGGGTAGACAGACACCTACTTGCTCTGTGTTCGGGAAGTAGACTAGCCAGGCCAGCTACTTGTACAAGTAATTAACCAATATAATATACCAATGTAAGCTCTGCTTAAGGCTAAGTTTCTTCTGTAACGTTGGCGTTTCACTCTAGAAGTGTCCAAATCCTCGTTCCTAGGGCCAGGAAAAGGCGGGGGTAGGGGGTGAATGTTGAAGGAGGGTATTTTCCGAACCACCCAACGATGACAGATTCACAGACTAACAGGGCCCTTGTGATGGGATTCTTGACCACCCCTTCGTGATTTCCAGGATTTCCGCTGCTTGGGTGGAGCCGAGCCGTAGTGAAAAGTCTCTTGAACAAAATGTTGATATCACCATGTAAAGAAAAATTAAGCTACATTTTTGTACTGAAGCAATATTTGACTTATTTTGACCAAATAAAATGTGTTACTATAAAAACTGCAAAAACACATTTCCTCAACTCTTCTACACTACCATAAATGTGTAGAGTTAGATCGTTCCATTCGTGGGGTGAATACGGCATCACAATCCACTAGTTTATTTTTTTACGTCCATTACGGTTCAGATCAGTTTGTTATTCAAGCCATTTATTTACCACTACCGGCTGACTAGGTCTGTCTTAGCTTCATATGCATTATAATCTAACTTAAGGTGGGGTGCTAGTGAGTGCCAGTTTAGTGCATTAATTTTGCAGTTTTTATAGCATAAATATTTTTTGGAAAAAATAAATCAAATATTTCTTCTATAGAAACATAGAGCTTAGCTTTCTGCACATGCTAATCTCAAGAGTTCTTGAATATCTCTCATGAGCATAGCAGCATTTGGTGACAAACTTTTTAAATGAAGAGAAAAAGTTGTCATTAAATTCCAGGACACCCTTGACAGATATTAAAGAACTGTTGAGATTAGCATGTGCGGAAAACTAAACTATATGTTTCTATAGAAGAAATATTTAATTTATTTTGGCCAAATAAATGTTTATGCTATAAAAACTTCGAAAATACTGCCCTAAACTCACTCTCACTAGCACCTCATCTTAAGAGCCGTGCCGTGAATCGAACTTAGGAACTTTAGCTTAGTATACAGATACGCTACCGACTGAGCTAAGGTGTCGGATTCACAGATCACTATTGGATTGCTCTTTATGTACAAACCTAATCTATATTGGTTTATTATTAATTGTTCGTGAACGAACATGCTGGCACGCCATGATAACATGGGAAAGGCAAAAGATCGTGTGGAATATTTTTAATCATGTAAGCTTGTTAGGTTTTTGTTTTGCCTCACGTTTTACTAGCTGTTCAGGTTATACGTTTAATGTACTAATTACGTTAATGAGCAAAAGAAGACAAAGGTTAGATTTAGAGGAAGTGTAATTGCTTTTGTGCGGATGAAGAATGTAAAACCAGTTTTGGATAAAACCACTCTCAGTACACTCGAACGGGATTCGAACCCCAATATTCATGTCTTTGGCAGTCTAGTTTAACGCTATAATTACATCCTAAGCAGATCATGTTTTGTTAAAACCTAAATAAGTGTTATAACTTATTGGGTATAAGTTTATTAACCTTACCTCTGTTTTAAATGTAGTGGAACAATGTTAAACTTGTGCAAGAAAAGTTTCTTCCATGAACTTAATTGCTTATCTTATTTTAATGACGTTGTTTTTTTGAAGATTTCGAACTTATTTTTTGAAGCGGGTTGCATCTTAACATAACGCACCTAAACAGTCTAAGCGCTATCATAATAGACGCCAATGTAAGAAATAGAAATGAAGGAAGAAAACGAACAGTACACCTTGTGAGGCTTCTTTTTTGTCTACTAATATTCCTTCCTCTCTTCCTTTGACAAGCTTACACACCCCCTATACTCTGTACACCTTGAAAACATTGACTTGCTTTTTAAAATTACATTTTTCTGGTTTCATATTCAAGATAGGCATTTACTTTCACATGCTTTTTAAATCTACATCCTGACAGGAAGATTCTTACAGGACATTTCCGCGAATAAACTAAATAGCCACAGGTAGTAAGACTCGGTGTTAAAAAAACACACAGTATACCTCAGTATAAGATAAGAATTTTGTGACACTGTAGGACTATTTTTAGGGTTAAGAATGTATTGGTTTTTTTTCAATGTTAAATTTTTAAAACTTGCTGAATGAAACGTAAATTCACTAACATGGGAAATCTAATCTTGACTTGTTGTGACGTCACAAGTAGGCAACGTCCTTAAAATGCATTCGAAAAGTTGCCATAAATGAACCTGTTTTCTTATTTAACACATCAATGTTGAAGTCAAACTTTTAACTTTCCTTGAATAAAACAACCTACCGCAAATGTTCGTTCATGGAGTGTGAAGTTCTGCACTTATATTCTCTCGGGCGATTATTAACTCGCTTTGATATGTGATAGTTTACCAACTATTTGGTGGAAAAAAATTCGTTATTCACTATGTATGACAAAAAATACTCATGCATGAACACGAATATGTTATCCACACTTGCGTGATTCATAGCGAACTATTACATTAATAAAAACTTACAGTGGCTCAATATGGAAAACCGACAGCTTTGTAAAATGATAGGATCGAAATGGCCGTCTTATCTCTACTCAGGAGCGACCAAAAGATCTTCCATACATAAATATAAAACACAAAATAGAGCTTATCTAAAAGTATTCAAACATCAAACGAAAAACTTTGAAATATCATTTTCCTTTCAAGTGGAACGCGATACCATCAGAATTTAAAGATTTGAAATCGGTGACATTTTCAGAAAAAGGTGGAAGAATCATTTGCTGGGAAACCAATTTTTTTTTAAGATTTACCATCAAATGTTTATATAAAACTGTAAGAATTATAAAATTGTAGGTTCTTAAAAATAAGTTTTAAAATTAATTTTCAATATTTTTAATACTCAGCCTCTTAAAATATTTAGAATAGCAATATTATAAATAACTCTCAATTGAGCCATGAGCTGAGATTTGTATGATACAGGTTGTTTCGCTCGCTTTCGGCCCCTGAGTTACCCTTATAACTTTCAAACTAATGGTGTATGATAATTACTCAGGGGCCGAGAACGAGTGAGACATCCTGTATAAATAATTAAATAAAATTGCATAATCGTGACCAAATAACGAATGTGTATATTTTTCAAGGTGTTACTCTATAAATAGACTGAACTGCCGATGACAGGGAGATCGGGATTCGAATTTTGGTCAGGCGTACTGAGAGTGGTTTTCCCTAAAAATTTTTTTTCATTTTCCTTGCACACAATTGAGGTTACACGTCTTTTAAATTCAACCTTCCTCATACTTAACACACTAGCGTCATTAGTGGACATCCGTGTAACCCCAAACGGGTAATAAAACAGAAAGGATCATGGTACGCGCAAGAATTTTCGTTGAGGACCTAGTAATTATGTTCCATAAAAAAAAGAGTAATCTAGTATTCGGTCTCACGGAACTAATAACATAATGTGCGTTTCACAACAAGGTCTCAGAATGCGATCATATCTCCCTGTGAACTTGAAACATTAGTACTGATCAAATAGCGAGGTCATACCTAAAAAAAACTAAAACCATCAAATAGGATGTCACTGTTAAGGGCACCTGTCAAATGGTTTGTGGAACTAGATCGATTTTATTGTTTGATAACACACATCAATCAAAATATTGTTCTAGAACATAAGGTAACGTAAGATCAAATACACTATCTGTATCATTTATTTGGAAAAAAAATGAAACCTCGACGTTGAAGTCAGGTGTCAATTCTAGCCAGGTTTTACCAAAGGTAATATTTTTCATGTGGTTACTCAACCTTGCTTCTGACGATCTCATTTAAAAAGTAAAGTGTTGTTATATTTTCTTGAATTTAAAATATACCATTTTTTTAAATAAATATTCCATGATCATTTCACCAGAGTGCTTTATTACTAGACTAAGGAAGGTTTGGGTGTAATATTTGCTAACTAACTACGAAAGGAAGAGGGTAATGTCTATCCAGTCGCATACCCCTTTTGGGGCCATGACCTAACCAACCTACCGCTTTTATCACTTCATAATAAAAATATGAAACAAACCCCTGATATTTGTAAACGAAATTATGAACGATATTTCCAAATTTTATTTAAACTTTAGTGTGGACACATAAACGGTCGTTCCGGAGTTTACTATAACATTTTTGTAATAAGTTTTTAAAAAACGCGATAGAAATAAATAAGGGCTTTAAAATTCAATACTATCTCGTCAGAATATTTTTCCAATTTGTTTAGCAGATTCACTATTATTAAGAGCTATTTAATAATTAAAATAACTCAGTGGTGTATTGCGTATCCCCTGAAATCTTTCCCGTGCCCCTAGGGCACAGACAAATAATATACCCAGATACTCAACATCCAGTTTAAACTGGTCGCGCTTCTTTTCTCAGCTTGAGTCCTTCAACACTAGGATCGCTGTGGTTAGTCCTATCATCACCCAGCAGTGACACTAGCGAGGCCCAATGTTGAAGGACTCAAGTTGGCAAAAGGAACGCAGCGAAACCCCCGTAAGGTTGAGAGTCTGTTTCTTTCTTGTCTGTGCCCTAGGGATAGGCGTACCATGAGTTGAGAAACTCTGATGTATAGTATGCTATCTAGCTTTTTTTATATAACCACGCCTTACTACCTGTTCAGGTCACACGCATATATGATATTTACTCTAATGGGGTAGGAATGAGGAAGGAAGCATTTTAGAGGTGATCTACCTGCATTTGCTTAGAAGGAGAGTGGGAAACCATTCAGGAAAAACCAATTTTGGTACATCCGACTAGAATTCTAACCCCATTCTCCCCGTCATTAGCAGGCCAGTCTAACCCTAGATTGAAGCCATTCGACCATTGAAGGGGGTAGTATGTTAGTTAAGGTAGAGATAAGTGCACCTGGCCAGCTACGACATTAAACGTTGATTCCCTGTAACTAGCACACTTTCAATGTATATTTATATCTAATAAATACCCACGTGAGTACCTCATAGCTGTAAGCTAAAGGAAAATTCCTCAAACTTGTTTGTCTGTTTTTAGTTTATTAAGCTATTTCCTTAGTCATTTTTGTTTTTTAATTAATTATTTTATTTTCACTTCTACAACGTCTTAAGAATGTTGACTACCTGTGATATAGCAACGAGTCAAGATAGGATTTCCCATGTTAAGGTGGGGATGTAGGAAACTAAAGCTAAGCTAGTTAAACTAAGTGGGTTTTTTTTTTCAGTTTTTATAGCAAAACATTTTTGTCCGAAATAAATAAAATATTGCTCCATAGGCAACGTTTAGTTCAAATTTCTTGACATGGTTATATGAACAGTTGTTGAATATCTGTCATGAGAATTACGGCATTAGATGAGAAACTTTTTAAATTAATACAAAAATTTGTCATTAAATTCCAGGACACCATAGATAAATATTCAACAACTGTTAGTATCACAATGTGAACTCTATGTTTCTATTGAAGAAATATTTTCTTTCTTTCTACATCATCACCTTAATGTGTTTACATTTTTATTCGGTTAATTTTAAATATATAACATTATATAAAGAACCATAAATTCTTAAATAATTCTAAAATTTGTCAATCTTTTTTTTTATCTTAAAGCAGTTATTTGTAAAGGTTTTTTTTAATCATCTCCAACTTGGGCTATTTGCTTTATTCACGAAAATGTCCTAATAAAATCTTCCTGCCAGGATTCAATTAAAATATTCCGTTGAAGCATCTAGAATAGGAAACAAGAAAAAAATAGTTTTTAAATGCAAGACAATACTGTCCAGGCACAAATAGTATAGTGGGTGTGTAGACCCGTCAGTGAAAGAGGGGAAGTGCTATCAGCATATAAACAAGAGTATTTACTGGATGAATTGCTCGTTCTATACCCTCTCTTTCTATTTATTGGATTGGTGTCAAAGTGTGATACTATCTAGTGTGCTGAAGTGCTTCACGTTTAGATGCAACCCACCTCGCAAAATAGCTTAGAATTCACCAAGTAGGCAGAGTCGTTAAGAAAATATTATTATTTATAATAGTTGAAATATATTCTTTAGCTGTCTAGTACAAACTTTTATAATAAAGGCGAACCCATTAAAAAAATACCTGTTTATATTATTAGTTTTAAGTGTTCTGTCTCATGACAGGTCCATTTCTTTTCTCGGTTAATTTAGACCACCAATGCGCCCTGTCCTCTGCTTCCTCCTTCAGCTTCCAGAATCTTCTCTTTCCATCAAGTCACAAAAATCACTTAGATATTTACAACTTAATGAATGCCTAGTTATTTTAAAGTTAATTTAATTGTTTTAAATTATGGATATCCATTTCGGTGGACGGTGGTAATACGGTGGACGGTGGTAATATGGTCTAAGGCGTCACTATTGTACTACACTAGATTTCTGGTAACAAGGATACTGGGGTTTGGATCTTGGACTTGTGTGATGTGGGTGCATTTTCCTGATTGGCTTCCCACTCTACCACCACGCAAACGAAGTTACGTTTCCTCTAAATTGTACCTTACTCATCCATAACACATTATCATAACTAGTCGTGTATAAAATTATGAATATAGCCCTAGCCGGTGGTAAGATGGGGTGATAGATGAAAACTTAGCGCTTGAAAATATGGTCGCAACTTTATATACTGAAGTGTGATTTCAGATTCAGTTAGCTTTTGCCCTTAAAATTCTCCCCTCCTTATCATTTTCACTTAGATTGGGCTAGATTTAGGTGTTTACCATAGTTTAGTTGGTTTATTCCAGGTTTATTTCTTAAGAAACCAGTAATGAGTTACATCACAGCATCAAAGTAACTATAACATGTCAACGTAATTAGCTACAACTCGCATTTCTCAACTAACGAACAAGATGAAGTCTCTTCCTTGAGCACATGTTTGTACCTGTGACTTGATTGCCATGATATGAGCCACTTTTTAAACTGCCTATAACTAGTATTAAAACTATTGTTTACTTCCGCACTGACAAAAAAAAAACCTTCAGTGTATACCAGAAAAACAATTTCAACGTGTAGGAGGGTATGCACATCTATTTAATGCAAAGTGATGGAAAATAATTACCTGTTTAAGAGAAACTATATAAAATACAATGATAAATACGATGAAATAAAGACCCGTTAGTCTGGAGGAACTAAAAAATGAAAGCTATTCCACTAGCATCAAATTTTAAAATGTAGCTACGGTCGAAATACGTGAATATTAAGCCACTTTACCCACTTGTCCAAACAAAACCAACATCAAACAAAATATTTTGTTCAACGAAGACATTTAAAAATTTTATTATTTTAAATTGTATCGTCCCCACAAAAAAAAAACTGTTTCAAAAGAATATTCTTGTTTATCAAACATCAAACAACAACGAACATAAAACAATGAAATCCGGATGTACAGTTTTCGATGAAAACGTTGCGATAACAAACAAATAACTGAGAGGGTTGAGGCAAAAGCAAGATAACCCCCATTTTATGAAAAAATGTGTTAGCACGGATTTCTGGTAGTTTACCTTCAAATTAAAAGGGTTTTTTTTGTCAGTCAAGACATATAAGACAGCTAATATTAATGAATATTTTATTTAATTTGTATAGCTAAAGTTACATATTTTTTAGACGTTTAAATAGTGAGAATACCCCATATAAATCTGTGAGGGTTATCATGTTTTTTCCCCAACCCCGTAAATTTAGGTTTGCATGATCTACCCACTTTCTCTACGTTTGCTAAGAGCCCTGCAGTCTGACATAGCCTTGTGTTTGTGTTTAAGTATATTTGTGATTTATATAATCATGACAAAAGATACTGGAAAAGATTGTGAAATGATAATTTATTATGTACAGTAGCATACTCTTATCTACGGTCAATCTAAAAAGGAATACCACAATAGACACATTTGTCTCAATACGGCTTCCTTATTTCTCTCATGAGCCCATCATTTTTCCATAAGGCTTCAGATGTTCTTGTCTTCATAAAGTGTGTGAGACCAAAACTTGCGGTGTTTATTCGCAACTTCTTATTCAAGTAAAAGATTATAAAAGGTCGAAAATATAACTAAATCTTTCTTTCTCACCCGTCGCCATACCCGCCTCGGTGGCGTAGTTGGCTAACGCTCTAGTCGTATTGAGCCAGACCACCGAGGACGGGAAGATTGAGGTTCGAATCTCGGTCGGGTGAACTGGGGGTGGTTTTTCCTAAATGGTTTTCCACTCTCCCTCCACGCAAATGTGGGTTCATTTTCTCTAATTCAACCTTCCCAATTCCTAATCCATTAGTGTAATTAGTACTTAAGCGTACAAGCCGAATGGGTAGTAAGACGCGGTGCTAAATAATAAAATAATAATAAACCCGTCGCCATATTGGCTACTGGTGGAAATTTGGTTTTGTCTGACGATGATCTCCCACAGCATTGAACATTTGTTTGAAGCAGTTGTTTGGAATACTTTACTCTAAACAAATCGTTTCGACCAGTGGGCCTTAACAGACTAGTAGGCCAGTCCTAGCCCCAAAATGTTTCTAGATAATCTCATTACGATGACTCTCACCAAGTTCCAATCAAACTCGTGATTTCATTTCATAAATACTCTATTTATAAAATCTCGCAATTTTTGTTTAATCACCTACTTTCTCAACAATCGTGTACTGTAGCGCAGAATTCAGAACAAAGTGTGGAATATTGTGAGCTGTGTTGAACTTAAATTTTTTATGAACACTCACCTCAGCAATTTTAAACAATAGAGATAAGATTTTTTTTTTGTTTCATCTTTGTTACGCTTTGTTTGGTTAAAAGATTTGTTAATTGTGGAATTTGGACAGAAATCTTCTTAAATGAAGTATACCCGACTGGGATTGAACCCCGATTCTCCCGTCTTGGATTAGTCTAGTCTAATGTGAGAGTAATGCCATAGATCATGCGGCCACCGAAGTGGGTAAACTACAAGCTGTAGTTCACGAACGACTGACTGAACAACAAGGTGGATTTAGTTGATAAATGAACTAGTGACTAGTCACTAGTGACTGAACTACTAAACCATTTTATTGAACAGCTCAATTAGGTGAACAGAATCGCTTTCAATAATTATGCCTAGTGATCAGTTCTGGCAATCTCTGAATCCCACGTGAAAAACTCCCTCTTGGTTTTTCTCTACCGGGGTTTAAACCCATACCTTCCCGTCACCGTAAATCCGGTATTGATGATTGTGAGCGTAGAACCACCGACCGGTCCAAGTTTTAGACGAAACCATTCCATAAAATCTATAATTGAGGTTTTAACTAGACTGACGTCAATCTCAAACATAGTATGTGAAACATTTCCTTCTACCGTGTTATTAGGGTTTTGGTTAACCTTCTGACATTAAACTTCACCTTGAAAAGACGCGTAGCAAGTAAAATAACATATTTTTTTATTTTTCTCGAATCTTTCACTCGGATTCACATTATATAACTAAAAACGTTCCGCTTCAGTGGCTGCATGGTACTAAGGCGTCACACTCGCAATATACTAGGAATGCCGATGACGGGGAGATCGGGGTTCGAATCTTGGTCGGGTATACTGAGGGTAGTTTTTCCCAGATGTTTTTCCACTCTCCTTCCATGCAAATGTGAGTAAACTTCCTATGAATTCAACCTTGCTCCTCCTTAACCCATTAGTTTAATAATAAGTATGTAGGCGTAAAACCTAAACGGGTAGTAAGAAGCGGTGTTTTAAAAAAAAAACAATATCTAAGAAAGAGGAAAATCTTTAGTCACTCTCGCAGTAGACTAGACTGCTAGCGACGGGGTTCGAATCTTGTTTGGTTGTGCTGAGGGTTGTTTTTACAAAAATGGTTTTCCACTTTCCCGCCACGCAAATTTGGGTACACTTCTTAAATATATAAACCTCCTAATCCCTAAAACCATAATCGTAAAGAGTACATAAGTGTATAACCCAAACGGTTAGTAAGACGCGGTGCTAAATTAAGAAAAAAAAACTTTGGTTCATGTGGTTTAACTTCTTTTGATGTTTGGCTTTTACATAGAATACAGAATGTGGTTTTTCTTTTCAATGTTGTTTTTCTTCAAGGCCATATGATTCCTGTCTGATTCAGTTGATTACAAAATATTATTAAAAACAGCTGGAAAGGTGACTGGTAAGTAGCTTCTACTTACATTATGATCACGATTTCAATTGGCAGAGGATCAATTTGACTTTCGGCGAGGATTGGTTTGTTGGTGACGTTGCCTACTTGGTAAATTTTAAGCTATTATTCGTTTCTGACTGCAGTTTAACTTGGCGCACCCTCCCTAAGCACTATCACACTCCTACGACAATGTAATACATAGAAAGAGGGGGTATAGAATAAGTATTTTATCCAGTGAGGCTTCTAGTGTACCTTCTGATAACACTTCCCCCCTTTCACTGACGAGTATAAATGCTCACTCTACTATTTGTACCTTAAGAGCTTGGACTAAACTTTTTTTTCTTTTTTTTTAGTAAAACTTACCTAAGGGTATTTATCTATGGGACTTTTGTTACAATCTATAATACACAATAAGAGTAAGTTTGTACGATTGTGTTGTTGGCCTACCGTTTATTTTTGTCTGAGCTTAGCGTCTTACTACACCGCAACACGCTCTAGCACTGCTCAAAACATATATAAAACGTCATAATCCAGATTCAATCTCATTGAGTTAAGGTAAGTTATTAAAAAATATACATTTTTTTAGCACCGCGTCCTACTACCCGTTAGGGTTCGAACCTCGATCTCCCCGTCCTTGGCAGTCGAGTTTAACAAGACTAGCGCGTTAGCCAACTACGCCACTGAAGCGGGTTAGAAAACTACTAAGTGCTTCTATAGCTACCTACTGGTATAGCTTAGGGGACGTCCATAAATTACGTTGGGCTATTTTTCATGATTTTTGATTTCCCTCCACCTCATAAGGAATCGTAAGATTTTCAGTCACCACCCTTCCCCCACCTTACGTAATTTTTAACAATTTCGTAACTTATATTATTTAATCTTTAAAACGAAAAGTCAAATGTTATGGATTTTGTAATTAATTATCTTTTTGTAAAATATTAAATCTATATTTCAATTATTTCTTTAAAACAGTGAAAATTAGTTATTGATTTGAGGTTATTCAATTAATGAAAATGAAATATTTCAGAATTTTTTGACTTTTTTTTCACCATAAAACATTAATTAAAAGTACCTTACGTAAGATAGATTCTGATCCCCCTTCACACCTCGTATGAAAACGTAAGATAATACCTACCCCCTTAACACCTCAAAACCATTACGTAATTTAAGGACGACCCATTACTTCAATTTGTAAACCCCACGGGTGGACATGTAGTATATGTAGACAGTCTCACTATATGCAAGTTAACTAGTGAATAACTTGAATGTGGTTATAGATTCTTCCATTAAAGCTGCGTACACTGCCCACCGTAAACTACAAGACTTGATTGTCCTAACATTGTCTTGTGATGAGTATAGGAAATGTAACTCATCATTGTGTAGCCTCCTTCACTACCCAGTAGCCTAATCCCTTTTTGAAACAAATATCCAAGTGCAATTGTTAAACTAATTCAAACATGGGAACTAGATTACATTTAAACAGATAGAAATGAAATTCAAGAGGACAAAAACATCATTCACTCAGGAAATTCTTACAATTATTACATTTGTTAGTTATTGTTTCATCTTATGTCTCGAAATATTAAACTGATAACATACTAAATAATATAATCCATTCCGTTGTTATTTACTTGTATGAAGCGTGGTCTTGCACTTTATACTAAGCTAATTAATTGAGAGTTTTTTTAGAACAAAGTAAATAGAAAGATACTTAGTAATTATATGAACGAACAAACAGGAAAATGAAGAGAGTACATGTAAATAAAACTATACAGTACGTGACCTTCAGTTTAGATAAAGTATATGGGTGAGATTTCAATTTATAATATATGGCTTCAAATAAAACACCAACAAATAAGATCTTGTCAAGTTCCTCAATAAGATAACATCTACTATTTAAATCACATTGGAGTATCTCCAAGTCACCATATTAATTATCCTTTCAGTGACATAAAAATGTACACCTGCTGGTTAATTATAGAAAGAAATCTCATCTTAAAGAGTTGAGAAAATTTATGTACAGTACAACTTTTATAAAATGATGTAATAATTTTAAAACAATTAATGGAGTTGTACATGTTATTTTTAAGTTTTGTGTGCATATTTATATACATTGGAATCATTCAATGAGGTATATTTTTATGCCTTTTATTAGTTAGTATCAAAATTCATTAGATTTAACTATTTTAAATTGTGTTGCTATTCAGAGTTCTGACATATTTTTATATATCTATTTTCAAATGTGTAATTTGATTGAGTATACACCAGTGGCGCACCCAGAAACTTACTGAGGGGAGAATGCAAACAATAAAGGTTGTAGGCAGAGTTAAATTTCGGAGTAGAGGGGAGTGTTGGAGGGGGTGGTTGGCAATTTTTTTAATTACTTGGTTTAATCACCAACTTAAAGAGGTATTCAAGAACCCCCTCCAGTAAAAAATTAAAAAATTAACTGCATCTTAAAGCTATTTGGAGTGGTCTTCGTTTGGCAAATTTTTGAAAATCAAATGCCTCTAGAAGCTATTTTGAGAGTTAATTCCTTAGAATGTATTTGAAAATAAGATGCCTCATATTAGCTTCTGCACCCATGTGACCCCATCTGTTTACTCGCACTCGTTTAGCCACCATTATTTAACAGATGTTAAGCGTTGTAGCTATTAGCCAGGTTGTACGCATGCGTGCGCCAGTAAAAACAGTATCAACATTGCGTTTTATGCATAAAAATATATTTATCCTACAGATAACTATCTGGCAGATAAATTCAGTTCATAATACGCTTAAAATATTAAAGTGGCTGATAACCTTTATCTGGTAGCTAACTTTAACCTCCCGATACCAATATCTATCCTGTAGTCATAAGATCAGCCCTTAATATTTTCAACATATTAATGCAGTGGTGATTTTTTTCTGCTGGAAATGCAAGGGGTCGCGATGATTTCAGAGGCAAAAATTGGGGTCGTACTCCGAAAAAGGTTGGAAACCACTGGTGTACTGGAATTTAATGACAACTTTTTCTCTTCATTTAAAAAGTTCCTCATCTGATGCCGCTACGCTCATGACAGTTATTCAGGAAATGTTGAT
The DNA here is from genome assembly GCA_033556935.1 of Timema podura. NCBI lineage: Eukaryota > Metazoa > Arthropoda > Insecta > Phasmatodea > Timematidae > Timema > Timema podura. Next base: position 109,226,774 of record JAVRXN010000010.1, read on the forward strand.
ATCAAAGTGTTAAGAAAATTAAACTCAATGTTTCTACTGAAGCAATATTGTATTTATTTTGGTCAAAGAAAAGTTTTTGTATAAAAGCTGCAAAAACAATGACCTTTTCTTTCATCACCTTCCATACCACCTCAAGGATTAGATGAATTTGAACTAATCGGGTGTGCCACTTGTTATTTACGTTTTTCATTGATTATTTAAAAATCTGAACTAGTTGAATAATTTATTATGAAATGTAATTAACAGCTCAAATTAAATTACTCTATTTATTTTAATAATGACTAGATTTAAAGAAGTAGAATTTATTAAATTGTCAAAGTGGATGTCTTAGAAAATATTAATATCATTAACTTAAAGTAAAAAAAAATTGAAAGTTATACTTTCAAGATAAAAAAAAATACAAAAGTATATATATGTCAAAATAAAAATAGTTACATTATCTTTTCTATTATAGTTTTAAACATGTTGTATTTTGTTAGCCATGACATTTATGTCAAGTTCATAGCTTTGTCTTCAACAATACACAAGACGATTTCTAACCTTTAACTGACTTCATGAAGTTCATTGTAACATGCGAGTGACATGGCTATCAACATATTATTAAATCCAAAAAATAATACCACGTTGGAATTTATCTTCTATTTTTTTTTTTATTTCATGTTGGAGTATCATCCAAATCTTGTTCGCGTGCCATAGATTTGTCATCCCTGCATTAGGGTTTGGCCTGTAATACTGAAACATTGTTTAATTGACAAATATAAGATTGCTAAGTTTTAGAGAAAAAGTTTTGTTATAAAAAATAAATATCTAAAACTCATGCCTAAGATTTGTTTTTAACCTAAAAAAATAAGATCACACTAGCATGTACCTAAAAAAAACTTAAAAGTGGCTCAAGATGGAAAATATACATATTTTAAATTTTAGTTCACGACTTCATAAAATTATAGAACAAAATGTCCGTATTATATCTTCTCACTTAAAACTACAAAACACTTCGAAAAATCATTTAGAGTTCAAGCGGCTTGGATTTAGAATATTTTACCGTGTACTTAGTTAAGCCTATAAAATTGGTGCATAGTTTCAGGAAAAGGTTAAAATATCATTAGCTGAGGACCTACAATTTTTATAAGTGAACATCCAATTTAGTACATATTTAGTAATAACAATTGTATACTCTTAGAACCAAATATTAAATATTAATCTTCAATGTTATTACAAAACGTCATGTAATATCAAGCATAATATTAATATAAGTATAATAATGGCGTGTCTGGGTTACATCAATCTGTATCTCAGTTTGAGTAAAAAATAGCCAGTACTAATGTACCATTGCCCGGGGACGTCCGAATGTACTAATCGTACATTCTTTCCGTGGAGGCTCTTTCCATGTCCTGATGAGATGAGATGATGGTGATAGCGAGTATAAGGGCTTGGAACTCAAGCCTGATCATTATTAACCAAACCTTGGTGACTAAAGGAATTCTTCTTAGGGGAAAAATCTCCGGTACTAGTTGGGAATCAAATACAGGGCCTCTAGGTCAGCTACCAGAGCCTCTGACCACTATATCATGAGAATAGTTATTAGCGTAAATGACTCTCATAGTATAAGACCAGCCACGAGCTGAAATTTGCTGAACATGAATAAATAAATACTCTACATATTATGAAGTTCATATAATAGATTGTCATACACGATCATAAACCAAGAATAAAGTTACAGTCGCTGATTCTTAAATACTTTTTTTCATGCTACGTGTTGTATTAATATTTTGACTCCCTTTGGGAGTGAATCATCTTTAAAACCAACAAACTACTTCTTAAAAAAGCGGGCTATTTGAACGTCTGCATCGTGTGTTTCAGAACGCCAGTAGCTTTTTGAATTTTTTTTGTCACCACGTCTTACTATCCATTCAGGTTATACGCCTATGTACTAATTACGCTAATGTATTAAGGATGAGAAAGGCTTAATTTAGAGAAAGTGTATCAGCTTTTTGCGTTGAGGTAGAGGGAAAAAACCATTTAGGAAAAACTACCCTCAGTACAACCAGCCGGAACACGAACTCCGATCTCCCCGTCATCAGCAGTCTAGTCTACCACGATAGTGACGTCTTAGAACCTGCGGCCACCTATGCGGGACACTCTGGTAGCTGGACCCCTACGTAACATTTACAACAAATGAGGTATGAAGTATTGAAGGTGAACTGGCGGTCTAGGGGTAAGGTGTCAAACTTTTGTTCTGGGGTTTCGGGGTTCAATCCTCGGTCCCAGCATAGATTTATCTGATTGCCAAACCGTTCCTTCACCTCTGACAAGACGAGTATTAATCACAACTTGTGAATATGTGGAATGCCAGGCCTCCACCGTGGTTCGGATCCCACGGTAAGCTGTAGGTCCTCCATTTCATCTCGCAATCATCCTACGATTACACATTGGTGCGTATAATTCGAACGGGTAGTAAGACGCGATGCTAATAATAATAAGTATTGAAACCTGCAGAATAGATTTTATTTGGTGAAACATATCTGATCAAACAAATTTATTTTAATTTTGGTAGGAATAAATCTTAAAGAAAATATTAATATTGATTACATTTAACAATATGTTTTGTGTTTTTTTTTTTTGGTATTGATAATTAATATTTATCAAAAGCTTCATTTGCAGATAAAATGAATTGCTCTGTGTATACGTAAAATTATATTTAGTAGCTTTCATAACTGTTGTATTAGGTTCTTCCTATGAAAATATTCCTAAAAATATTAATATCCCACCCAACTAAATTTTCTCAGCAGTAGCAGCTTTTGCTCTGATTTGTAAGCTCGGATATCAAATCCAAGCTGTGTTCACTGACAAATTTGTTCTTCTTTAAGGAGTTTTTCATATAAAATTTCTTCAGATTAATGTCAACGAATCTCTGTAAAAATTTCATCTCCACATTGTGTGTGTCTAAGCTATTGTGTTTATGATATGGGTAACGCTTTGGGGTTTGAAAAAATATACTCGGACCAGAAATATTTAATCTTCAAGCCTTCCTATTCCCCCACCCTTCCCACCCGCACCTCTTAAAATGGCGGCTTCAATCAACAACTAGTCACTTTCAAGGTCATGCTAGTAAAAACTTTATCTTAAGGTGATTATATACCAGGAACGAGCTACATACTTTTTTTGCACCTAGAAGAAAAGTAAATAAACTGATTGTAAGGGCAAGGCAAAATATTATATCATTATATATACTTATTCATAATCACAACGCTCAGTTTATCAGCAAAAATAAATAAAGACAGCCACCTGCTGTAGCTAATTACAGAAAATAATAATAAGAAATATAATTTATTATGGTGGCATTACATATACTTAACTATCATATACATACATTCCTAATCACGTGGCTCCCTTATAGGATAGGCAAGAAATTATGTATATAACTCAATAAACAATACCTCGTTACTAATCCATCCTCACTAACTTTCTCCACACTCCCACATCCTTGCATACCCTCTTCGCTTCAACAACAACCATACATCGAGTTCCTTTTTATTCTTAAAACGCTTAGTGTTTCTCTTTTTCACACATTTGTTTACATCATTTAATAACGTCTTACATGGCCTACCCCTTCTTTTTTATCAACACACTCTACCTTCATATATTTAGTTCATCACTCGATCCATACTCATCTTATCAATATACCCAAACCCGCCTCGGTGGCGTAGTTGGCTAACGTGCTAGTCGTGTTGAGCTCGACCACCGAGGACGGGGAGATCGAGGTTCGAATCTCGGTCGGGTGAACTGGGGGGTGGTTTTTCCTAAATGGTTTTCCACTCTCCCTCCACGCAAATGCGGGTTCACTTCCTCTAAATTCAACCTTCCCAATTCCCAATCCATTAGCGTATTTAGTACTTAAGCGTATAACCCAAACGGGTAGTAAGACGCGGTGCTAAAAAAAAAACATACCCAAACCAACATATTTACTATTATTTAAACTAGTATTTGGCGCGAATCCTCAAATATGATTAAAAAGTCGTTGAAAATGATCTAATGTCACATTTTGCACATTTTTTTTCTTAATGAAACTTAAACAATACGGTTATTAGGGGAAAAGATCCGTGGTGGAATCTTCCGACTTTATCTTGGCATAAGCAATATTTTTAAATAACGCATCATAGAATTACATTTTGCGTTAGATACGATCGTCTAAGCGAAAATTTCTCGTTTACCGAGGCGGCCTCCTTAGTTTTACATCATCTCATTGCGGGTATGACGTGTATAAAACCTCCTATGGTGTACCCTGGACAACGTTCTGTGCCAACAGAGAGACTAATGTACTACGGATTAAGTCCCCAATTGTAACCTCCTGTCCTAAAACCAAAATGTGACAACAGCTATAGGGACGGATATAAGTTGAAATTTTAGACTGCATGTAATGTGGATGACCAAATGTTGGACCGACTTATCCCAAGATACAATACATTCCTTTCGACGATATAGCGATATCAAAAACTGTCATGAACCCTGTCGACCTTGAAACTCTACTGTTGACCGACTTATCGATATTAGACATTTTCTCTAGTGACGTAAGACAACTCCCATACTGACCCATATCTTTCATGAATTTATAATATATAATTATGAAAATACGTATTTCGGTCATTGGTTTTCTCCTCTTTATGTATATTTAAACACCTCTAGAAGCTCTCTAAAGTGTTTTTATAGTAACATGGCCCCCTAACTGCTCAAGGCAAGGAACAATTCAAAATATTAAACACCTCTAGAATCTATCTGAAGTGTTTATTTATGGTATTATAGTACCATAACTGCAGAAAGTTAGAAAAAGTTTTAAATATTTAACACATCTAGAAGCATTTTATGGTAACACAGCCCCTAATTTGTACTTGTATCTTAATTTTGATATTGTTCGAACCATAAATAAAGCCATATATGTAGTCTGTTCATAAATTTCGGGGGGGGGGGGGGGTTGAACCCCCAAACTCCCCCGACTACGGCCTTGATACTTCTTCTATATTCTACCTATTTGGTTAATTTAGTGTGCGTATTTTTTTATTTTTTTTGCGTGCATTTATTTATAAGCATTTTTTACATTTTGTAAGGAAACGAAGACAATATCATTCAAATTATAACTGTTTTATTTAAATAAATTCAATACCTAACTCAACACAAAATAATAATATAATACCTCTTAAACATCAGCATTTACATCACATTAAAAAAATTCATATCATGATTTTTTTTTCTTTAATCTTACTATTTACTCTAATTTTTAATTAATCACTTGTCTAATGTTTGGTGGTGTAACTTTTCTCAAGTAATGTTGATACTAACGTGATGGATGTGCTTGTTTATAAACGCAAAGTTAACTAAAACGAGTAGTAATATTAGAAAGAGCGACTCTCAGTTTTTTGGTGTCAGATAGTCTCGCAAGATATTTACCCTTCAGAGCCGCCAGAGCTGAAAATTCAGTTTCACGCTGAAAACGGTATTTTAGTACAGCGTTCAAAATAACTATAATCATCAAAGCTAGGACGTTTATGACATGTTATTATATTTTTAGTTTCATCTCGAATTGAATGGTTAATGAATTATAAACATTTTTATGCTTCCCTGACTCAAAATATAGATTACATATTTTATTTTATATGTAAGTTCATATTTTTAGCGGTTTTCAATTTTAGGTAATTTTTCCACAATTTTGGAGACATAAAGTTGTATTTCGATTAAAATTGCTTATGTAATTGTATATTTATCATTTCTATCAAACACAATAAGTAATTCGCATTTTATATTAATGTTATAATTGTGTAAATATCTTACGACCAGATTAATTGGAGGTAAATATCATAACTGGTTTTGTTTTCTCACTAACTCACTATTCCTGACAACATCAAGTAGGATATACCTGTTCAAGAGAGAGATTTTTCTGGAGAAACCCAGGTAATAAGAACTTCTGGAGCTTAGCTCCGGGGATTGGAGTCACTGACCGCTTAGTGGAACCGTCCCTCCCCACCCCACTGAATTCTGGTTCTGCTTCTAAAGACTCTCCTGGCATGCTTGTGTTTTTTGAATGCTTCATTATCCATCAGTTTAATTGCTCAGCATATTGACCATTTCCCAATCAAATTATCAGATTTATAACTAAAGATATTTCGGCTAATTTCTTTTTCTGCAAGCTACTTCCTAGATTTGAGGCATATTTTTAATAATATTCATTGTTTAGCACCGCATCTTACTACCCATTCGGGTTATACGCTTATGTAATAATTATGCTAATAGTTTTAGAGAGTATGAAGGTTGTATTAATAGGAAGTACATCCGCATTTTCGCTGAGGGGTGGAAAACCATTTTGGAAAAACCACCCTCAGTACACCTTACCGAGATTCGAAACCTCGATCTCCCCGTCATAATCGCTATTGGATTCCTTGGTTTCGTCGTATGGGCTCACCATATATTCACTGTAGGAATAGATGTAGATACCCGAGCTTATTTTACTTCAGCAACCATAATCATTGTAGTACCTACCGGTATTAAAGTATTTAGATGATTAACAACTATCTATGGATCACGGCTTTCATATAGTGCTCCTTGCTTGTGGGCAATATGATTTATTTTCTTATTCACTATTGGTGGACTAACTGGAGTTATACTAGCCAACTCATCTATCGATATTGTATTACATGATACCTACTACGTAGTGGCACATTTCCATTATGTATTATCTATAGGTGCTGTTTTCGCTATCATTGGTGGATTTATCCAATGATATCCCTTATTCACTGGTTTATCTCTAAACCCGAAGTGATTAAAAATTCAATTTATTGTTATATTTATTTGGGTAAATTTAACCTTCTTTCCTCAACACTTCCTTGGGTTAGCTGGAATACCTCGACGATATTCCGGAAGTCTAGTCTACTGAGAGAGTAGCGCGTTAGACTCCGCGGTATATTTGTTAATTTTTAGGTCTCATATGTTGGTATTCTTAAGGGCAGATGTTAATGCATATTTCATGATTTAAAAGGGCATAAAATATCCGAGCCCTTAATAATAATAAAATTAAAATATAGTTATAATAGAAATGTTGTATTAACTAAACTAATTGCTCTCTTACAGTCAACTTTTTTTGTACTGTACTAGTAAAATTTCTTGCTCCCTGTTTTAGAAAACTCTCGTCCCCCATTCACCCCCTCCCCAGGGGTCACGCCTCACAGTTTGAGAACCTCCACTCTAGATTCCTCTAAAGGGCTTTGATAAAACGGTTTCATATCCGTGAAGTGGGGAGATTCTTTGTTTGACTTGTTAGAGTAAAGTAATTCGCTTAATGCTTATATTTAATTAATACGTTCAACACCAAGAATGTTAATGGTCTAATTTAGGGGTTAGGGATGAGAAAGGTAGTTTAAAGGATGTGTACCCGCAATGGTATGAGTAAGAGCAGTGGCGTAACTATAGAGTGGCTTAGGTGGCAAAATTCCACAGTCCCGCGACCAAAATGGGGCCCACAATGCAGGCCCGCCCACCCTAAATTAATTTGGTAAGCGATGAAAGAACAGAAAATCAGTGTTTTACTACCCGTCCGGACTGTGCGCATTTATTTACACTGATGGAGTAGGATTAGTAAACTTTAATGTAGATGAAATGTATTCGCATTTGTGAGGAGGTATATTGGTAAACGACTTAGTGAAACACACCATCAATGCACCCGGACGGAATCGAACTCCAATCCCAATAACAGAAAACCAGACCAAATGAACTTGACGTTCATTCTACACACCTACCGATGTGATAAAAAACATTATTAGAAAAGTAATATTAAGTATTAGAAAAAAATTAAATGACAAGTGTAACAGGTAGAGTATAAAACCCTCTTTTGGGCATGGACTTAGGCTTGAACCGAGGTTTTCTCTACTGAAGGTATTCTCCCAATCTTTACGTTTAATCCTGTCTGTGTCGGCAACAAGGCGAGTTTATTTTATTCGAGGTCGTGGCTATGCATGTACTGTATATTTAGTGTTGTTACCTCCGCTGTGTAGGAATGTTCTTAGTATTATTATTAATATTATTATTTCGCGGATACTTTTCTTGAGGTAGATAGATTTTGATTTATAAAAAAAAGAGATCTAATGGTCACTACGCCCTTGAATGCGCAGTTTCAGAATCTGACCTGCCTTCAATTACTTGCCAGAAAAAGAAAAAGGATAAGAGAATGTTTTGAAAGATAATATTTCAACCACAGTCAATGACCGCCCGGATCGATGTGATGGCTCAGTTTTCGATTATTTAAGATGGGTTGTAATAAACGTGAATTAAGTTGTTTTCTCAGTTTTTATAACGAAAGTTTGCCATATAATGCCGCTATGCTCATGACAGATATTCAACAACAAGGCTACTGTCTGTTTACTGTGTTCGTATGAACATGGGTGAGTAGCAACTCAATGGGGAATCCCAGAGATAATAGAAGAAACCAGATCGAGCTAAGTAAAAACTCAGAAACAGGTATACTCTGCAAATTGGAGCTGAATGCTCCGTGGACATCTGTAGGATAAATATAATTTTATGCAGAAAACGCAAGGTTGGTACTGTTTTTATCGTTGCGTGTATGAGTATGAAACCTTGCTGCTACCACTACAACCTGGCTAGTGGCTTCTAGGCTCAATATTTCTTAAATAATGGCGGCTAAACGAGTGCAAGGAAACAGATTAGGTCACCATCACGTGGCGCAGAAGCTAGGTTGTCTTGCAAGTACTCATTTTGGTGTCTGCCAAAATGTTATCATTGGTTTGGTACAACGTTTACAAAATTTCATTTAGGGTACTCACATTTAAATGATTTGTTCTTATATAACTGCAACTATACAAATAGCTTGTCAGTTTTTATAAAAGTGTGAATTAAATGTTCTAACTTTATATATAGTAGAGCCTGGGCCTGTGCTTACTTAACACGCAAACCAAGATCTTAACCTAAAAACAGGTTATGATAGGCTAAACATCATGAAAAACAACGCGTCACTATGGCAAAGACCATTTTAACATTCAAATAAAAGTTATCAGGTACTTAAACCTCCCGATAAAAATGTGATGGATAAATACTCTGGCAGTCATAAGACTCTCTTTTAACTTATCGACCAGATACCAATATTTATCTGCCAGTTAATAACTATCCAGAAGTCATAAGACCGACCCTAGTAGGACTATTTATTTACGGTACAATGCAATGTTGAACGACATTACAAAACAAGTCATTCATTAAAACAAATATTTCCTTCCAAATATTTATGAAAATAGTAGAATAAGAAAATATTTAATTGGACAACAGTTAATTCTTACGAAAAATATAGATACAAATAAAATTGCTACAATTGTATCACAAAGCATATCCCAGATAATTGCTTGGAAAAAAAACCTTACGTAGATGGTGAAATGATGAACATTACCCCTCGCAAGTTTGAACACAGGTGTGATTTCAATACTGGTCAGGTGTATTTACTTAGGGTTTAGGGCTGTTTTTCCAAAATAGTTTTACACTCTCTTTCCACGTACTTGAGGGTAGATTTCCTCAAAATTCAACCATCTTCACACCAGCGTAATTAGTCCATATATGCATATAACCACAATGGTGTCAAGAAAGAAATCCAAAACTAACACAAAAGTGTTGTGTATTATCCTAACACGTATGGTTTTAATATTAAAATGTAATAATATGTTAAAATACGAGCTTATTCATTTTTACCTATAATGTCTACAAGGTCAATTTGATCATTATCATTAGAAATGTTGCTGCGCTTATTTTCAATAAAAGTTACCGGACCGAAGAGGAAGATTTTTTACATGTACAATGTTAATAGGAAGGACCTTCTCTTTCAGCTATATAAACGTTGCTAAATATACTTTCACGTATTCATAAGTGAAGTCATGTGATTTGCGGCTTGATTGATATTTATAATACCTATAAAATAACACTAATAATATAGTAAAATTTAATAATTGTTGGTGACAAAAAAAAAGTTTTCTTTTCTAAAAGGCCCATCCTATGAAAATGGACTTTACAACCGCTAAGAGTCTCCGAGGAATGTATTTATCTTTCTTTCATTCAAGGCTGGCCACTTCAGGTAGAGTGTTACTAGACAGGCTACGAGAGGTAGAGAAATACTGTAATCATAAAGTCTCCCATTTTATTAGACAGGTTTAATCACGTGTCTTTAAAAACAGAACGCAAAGGCCATAATCGACTGTGATCAGGAAATTGCCTACCTCACGTGGCAACAAATTGTTTGACAGCTTTTGTTTTTGGCAGGGTTGACCATGGTGTAATTGAGGTAGGACTACAGCCTCATCTACCTATCATATTCCTCAAACCCTGAAACATTATAATTCTTAAGGAACAACATTTTATCCAACATAATTTTAATTAAATTGACGCCATATGTAAAGTAGGCTTAAATAATTTAGGTACGGTACATCAGTGTGGATTTTGACGAAATAGATCAACAACGGATCAGACTTTTACTATTTGGCAAATTTGAGAAATAGTGGGAATACAAAATAATTGTTCATCAATTATTCATGGATTTTTATAAGTTCAATGAATCAGTTAAACGAAACAAATTATATGAAATTTTTGTTAAGTTTGGGCTAGCAAAAAAAAAAAGTCAAACTAATTGACTTTTGCTGACTGATACGCGTGGCAGGGTAGAGGTTGGAAATCACTTATCAGACATTTTAGAAATACATAATGGGTTGAAACAAGGAGATGCACCTTCCCCGTTATTTTTTAATCTTGCCTTAGAGTGTGCTACTAGAGTAATGTAAGAGAATAAGTAGGGAAGGGTTGACTTTAAAAGTTACAATGGAGATATTAGGATAAGCAGATGATTTAGATTTGTTGGACAGCTGTAAGGAAGTTGTTGTAAGAAATGCAGACATTTTATTAGAGGCAAGCAAGGAAATAGGTTTAGAAGTGATCTCTAAAAAGACTAAGTATATGATCACACGGAGAACACAGATTGAGAACGAAAATTAATTTAGAGATTACTGCGAACAACATATCGTTTGAAGGGTTAATGACTTTAAATATTTAGGGAAAAAAATAACTAGTAATAATGATATTAGGATGGAAATTAGAAAAAGAATACAGTCGGGAAATTATTCTACGAATCGATCTGTAAGTTATTGATATTTCGCCCGCTTTCAAGGAATTTAAATCTCTAATTTATAAAACAATCATTTTATCGGTTGTTTTCAATAGCTGTGAAACATGGTCTTACATGAAAAATATACATTTAGGGTGTTCAAAAACATGGTGATTGGAAGATATTAGGTTTAAAAAGTAATTAAGCTACTGGTGAGTGGAGGTTACATAATGATGAGTTACATACCTTGTACTTACCACAAGATATTGTTAGGATAGTAAAATCCCTCAGATTATGGTGGACGGGACATGCAGTGCGAATGGGGAATCTAGAACCATGTTCGGGGTATTGACTGGCAAACCAAATGGGAAATAACATTGGGAAGATCTAGACGCAGATGGGAGGATAACATTGGAATGGACCTGAAAGAGATAGAATGTAGTGAGATGGACTGGATAGGACTAGCTCAATATAGGGATAGGGTATAATGATTAGATAGAACTAGCTCAAGGTAGGGATAGGGTGTAATGAGGTGGACTGGATAGAATAGCTCAAGATAGGGGTAAGTGACGTACTTTTGCTAGTGTGGCAATGAACTTTTGAGTTCCTCATGCCAAAGAGTAAGTAAGTTGAGTTGGAACAAAACTTGAGTTACTGTGGATTCCCACTTTCGCCAAAAAAATTAATCACAGAACTGAAATGTAATCCCATAACGAGCTCACAAACAATAACAAGAAATAAGCGCGAGCTTTGTAGATACCTCTGCACAAGTAGAAAAAAAATCTCAGCTTTATCTGCGCCTCTCCATAAAATCTGGGTACAAGAACCAATAAAAGGACCCGCACAAACTTTTTGTGAAATATCTGAATGTGAATCTGAAATTATCTGAAATTGAAATATGTTGAAGTTCTTGAGTCACTGATCATAAGCCTCAATGATCACGAAGCTTGAAAATCAATTTTTTTTTTGCTAGAGTCGTTTAAAATACTATAATATATTGTAAATGTGCAATGATATAGCTGATTATTTTCTAGTTGATAATAGACTATTTATTCATGTATATGTAAAAGTTCTAAGTATGTGTATGCAAAATTATGGGTGTGCGTATGTGTATATATAGTAATTCTTGCATGTAGATGCGAACTTTATATGTATCGACCAAAATACACGTGGTGTGCATAAGTGTGTGTATTTTGTGTATATGGATGTGTGTGTATATTATTTTAAATTGTAATTGTTTGTATGGATACAAACCATTTGGTTAAGTAATAACAAATAATTGCTTATGTGTGTTTTGTTTGTATATATATATATATATATGTGTGTGTGTGTGTGTGTGTGTGTGTGTGTATGTATGTGTGTATGGGGTGAAAAAATAAACTAGTAGAATCTAAGTGCTTTAGCTGATGAAGGTTAGCCTTTTATGTAATGGATGTTTAAATCACATTTTTATATATATTATATATATATATATATATATAATATATATGAGTCGTTTTGCCTGTAAAAAAGGGTGAGAGGTTCATAAGTATCTATTAATATAAAACAATTTTTTATTTTATAATCGCGGCACTGAATTCACATTTTCAAAACATTGATTACAAATACCGCTGGTAATAGCATTACCAAAGGTGTTCCTCGTGAAATTACCCAGTTTGCGTATATATGTATATGAATACATAGTCTATTATCTCCTAAAACATACTCAGCAATATCATCGCACATTGACAATATATAGCATTTCAAATGTATCTAGAAAAAAAAAAATTCAAGCTTTGTGGTCATCGAGACTTTTGATCAGTGACTCAATAACTGCAACATATCTCAATTTCAGACAGTTAAATGGGGATATCAGGGTTCGAATCACGGTCACGTCTAATGAGGTTTTTTATTTTTTTTCAAAATGGTTTACCAATCTCCTTATTCGTAGATTCGAGTAGTTTACCTCTAGAATTATTTCTTCCTTATCGCTACCCCAGTAAAGTATTATTATTATTATTGGCACCGCGTCTTACTACACGTTCGGGTTATACGCACTCACGCTAATGTGTAATGTTAGGGTGAATGTGAGATGAAATGGAGGACCTACAGTTTAACGTGGGATCCGAACCACGGTGGAGGCCTCGCATTCCACACATTCACAAGTTGTGATTAATACACACCTTGTCAGAGGTGAAGGAAGGGTTTGACAATCAGATAAATCTGTGCCGGGACCAAGGATTGAGCCCCGGACCCCCAACGCATAGGTCCGACACCTTAACCCTAGACTGCCAGGTCACCCCCATTAAAGTAATTAGCGTATGAACGTTTAAACTGAACAGTTTGTAAGACGTCAGGGGACGGCCCTAGCAGTTGCTGGGCCCTGGGTAAATCCTGTGAGTATACAGTGGATATTGATGTGAGGTTCCTCATTGTTAAAAGCGTCCAGATTGGCCTATTTTAACAAATTTCATGTACATGCAATTTTTTTTTATTGAACTGAAACTCTACTAAGTAAACTGCAGCTAAGTAAACACAGCACAAGTCTAATAATTAACAGTGATGATTGAAACTTAAGTTGAATGGGGTGGCGCGGGCGCACGGGGTTGGGTGGGGGAGTATGAGTAAGTAGGGTGGTTAGCACGCAAAGCAGAACTTCTCCGATGACTGCGACAGAGCCGTGTGATAGGAGACTATGTGAGGTTAGAGAGTCAGTTTGGCGATGGCGAAGATAAGATACAAATTATCATTTCTATTTTATTTTTCCAATGTAATTTTTTTTTAACCGAAGCGTGGGCGCTCCCCCCTTCCCCCTTAGCGTGGGGCCAGGGGTGGTTGCCCCGCTTGAACCTGTTTAAGGCCGGCCTTGTAAGATTTGACGATAAGTTTTTTAAATAATATTCTCAACAATTCTTGGAAACGTGTCAGGAGTATTGCCTGATTTATATAGGATTTTCTTCTCTTCATTTAAAATGTTTCTCATCAAATGCTAAAATGGTAAGTGCAGTCATTCAAGAATTGTTGATATATCTCTGTAAGATAAACGTATCTACTGAAGAAATATTTCATTTATTCAGGAAAATAGTATTTTTTATAAAACAGAAAAAATATGGACCTTATATAAAGGGGATAAAATAAAAAATATATATATCTTTATTATTTTTAGAGCTAAGATGTACTTTATTATATGTATTTTTTTAGAACCGCATTTTAATACCCGTTCGGTTTATAATAATATTATATACTAATTATGCTAAAATGTTATAGATAAGCAAAGTCAAATTTAGAGGAAGCGTACCCTCATTTTTACGGGGAAAGAAAGTGGAACACACTTTCACTACACCCAAATAGGATTTGAATCCCTATCTCCCCATCACTGGCAGTCCAGTCTATTGCTAGAATGATACCTAAGACGACTCAACCACCGAAGCCAACATCTTTAAATATAACTTAAAAAATGTCTAAGGCACCAAATAGTCTGAGAACAGATATTATAACAAACAAAAGGTGGATTAGATTTACATCTTGGAATCCCCTTCACATCACAATATTTTGGTGAATTTACCATGAACAGGACTGATCATTACGAAATAAAGGGGATTATATTACTTATTATTCTATGAGACTAGGAACTTGAAAGTTCATTTCCCCACATACAAAAGTACGCCGACTATCCTTATCTTGAGCTAGTTCAATCCTGTCCATCTCAACACACCCTATCCCCATCTTGAGCTAGTTCTATCCAGTCCATCTAATTACATAATATCCCTGTCTTGAGCTAGCTCTATCCAAATCACATCCTTATAATCGATCACTATATTAAGTTAGTTCTATCCAGTCCCCTCATTACACCCTATCCCTATCTGAGATAGTTGAATCCAGTCCACCTAATATACCCTATCTCTATCTTGAGTAGTTCATCCAGTTCACCTATTATACCTAGCCCTTTTGAGTTATTCTATCCAGTTCACCTATTATACCCTAGCCCCATCTTGAGATAGTTCTATCCAGTTCACCTGATATACCCTAGCCCATCTTGAGTTAGTTCTATCCAGTTCACCTGATTATAACCTAGCCCCATCTTGAGCTATTTCTATCCAGTTCACCTGATTATACCCTAGCTATATCTTGAGCTAGTTCTATCCAGTCCACCTCATTACAACCTCTATCTTTCAGGTCCATTCTATGCTTATCCTCCCATCTGCGTCTAGGTCTCCCAATGGTCTCTTCCCACTGGGTTTGCCAGTCAATATCTTGAACAAGGCTATAAATTCTTCCATTCTTGCTACATGTCCTGCCCACCGTAATCTATGAGACTTTATTATCCTAACAATGTCTTGAAAAGAATGTACATATATGTGCGTGTATAAGTGATGGACCATTTGATGGGCACGCAGACATAGGTGTTAGTCTCACCTCATTTGGTCCAGTCTCTTTGATCGGCAGAAAGGTTGGGGTTCTAATTTCAACTGGGTGGACTGGACATAACTAGATATCTGGGTCATCTACCCTTGAAATTTTAAAAGTAGCACAGATATATGATATGTTTCTTAACAGATTGTCGAAAAGTAACAAAACTACTTTTTCAAGGCAAATAGTGAAACAAGCCCTACCACTTTTATAAAAGGTAGCTTTCATATCAAATATTATGTAGAGTAT
Organism: Timema podura; assembly: GCA_033556935.1. Lineage (NCBI taxonomy): Eukaryota > Metazoa > Arthropoda > Insecta > Phasmatodea > Timematidae > Timema > Timema podura. Next base: position 109,242,543 of record JAVRXN010000010.1, read on the forward strand.
ATAAAATAAAGTGAACAACCCTTGCCGATATAGTCAGAAAATGTTCGGTGACCGTTTGGTTAGCCCAATAGCAGTGAGTCGTCCACGGGTAAAGTTGAGATATCGGGGGGAAAGGTGCCTCATTCTTGTGCGTTATTTAGTGAGTGAATATTTGTCAGGAAGTGCTCGTTCTGTATTGGACAAAGTTTGTATCATCATTTGTGGGCTTTTGTTAATCTCTTATTAAAGTTTGTATTATCATTTGTGTGCTTGTGTTTATCTCCTATAAAAGTTTGTATTATCATTTGTGGGCTTGTATTCATCCCCTATCAAAGTTTGTATTATCATTTGTGGGCTTGTGTTCATCTCTCATCAAAGTTTGTATTATCATTTGTGTGCTTGTGTTTATCTCCTATTAAAGTTTGTATTATCATTTGTGTGCTTGTGTTCATCTCCTATCAAAGTTTGTATTATCATTTGTGGGCATGTATTCATCCCCTATCAAAGTTTGTATCATCATTTGTGGGCTTTTGTTAATCTCTTATTAAAGTTTGTATTATCATTTGTGTGCTTGTGTTCATCTCTCATCAAAGTTTGTATTATCATTTGTGGGCTTGTGTTTATCTCCTATCAAAGTTTGTATTATCATTTGTGTGCTTGTGTTCATCTCTCATCAAAGTTTGTATTATCATTTGTGGGCTTGTGTTTATCTCCTATAAAAGTTTGTATTATCATTTTTGGGTTTGTATTCATCCTCTATAAAAGTTTGTATTATCATTTGTGGACCTGTGTTCATCTCTTATCAAAGTTTATATCATAATAACTGTGTTTGTTATCGTCTCTTGTTAATGTATTTTTTAACAAGATGTAATTTATCTAACAATTTTTCTGTCCCCTTTCCTCTTTCATCTTAAAATTCTATTTAAAAAGTTTATTGGGGTCACATAACAGTTCCTTATCGAAGTATTGCGGAGAGAAGCCAAGAGATATGTGTTTATTTAGGTTCAACTTGATAAAAGAAATGACCGAAGTTAAATATGTGTCAGTGGGTGCAAGAAATGTGGTTCACAGTTCACTTTTTATAGACTACGATTATTCCCTATGTACACAAGACGTTTATTACTCAGTCCATACAGCACTGTAATATATGACCTGAGTTATCTTCAAATTACGTCAAAATGCGCTTAATTTCTACTAAGTTTGCATAAATAATTCCCATGGTTATTACCTCCCTAGTCAGCTTGCACTTAATTCGGTACAAGAAAAACGTTCTTATGTAAATATCTCTAGATTTCACAAAAAAAAAAAGTTTCGAACTAAGGTTAGTTTTAGTTCTAGTACTATTTCCGATAAGACTTTGCGTTTAGAACAATTTAAATTTCTATAAGATGTGGGAAAGTTTACTGGCTATTTAAACAAATTAAACCATTTTGTCTAAGATTATTAATATTATCATTCAATGCGTACAAAACCGTGAGTTTAATCTGGTCTGGTAGCCCAGTAAACAGGGAGATCGTATATCAAATCCTTGGCCTACAGGTGTGATGTGTTTATTCCTAAATATCTTCCCATCTCTTTCACAAGGCAAATGTTAGGTACGCTTTGGTAAAACGCTATATAACTCAATTTCAACACAATTAGTGTAATTATATGCGGATAACCTGGACAGGTAGTAAGATTTGGAACACGGAGACTGATTTTTTTAATTTAGTTTGATCAACAGGTATCTAAACCAGTCTCGTAGTGTGGTGGTCAGTACACCTGGCTATGAGTCTAGGGGTCCCAGGTTCGATTCTCAGCTGGCACCTTGAGTATTTTTCCCTTAAGGGAATGATCCCAACGATCATCAAGATTTGGTTAATTAGGGTTAAGTTAAGTTAAGACTCACCTCGGCTCAACAACATCATAATAACTATTATAACATCATCTCATTGCTGGTACGACGTGTAGACAACCACCTATGGTGTACCCTAGACAAAGTTCTGTGCCACCAGCACGGATAATATTCTACACATATTAAGGTGACCGAACCTAGATACTATGTCCCTACGATCATATGTGACATACGCTTAAAAAAAATTAAAACGTCACTACATAAAACTAACCTCAGTGATTTATTGATGTATTACGTCACTCTTGCCATATAAACTGCACTGCCGACGGTATAGTAATCAGAGTTCGAATCTTTGATTGGTGAACTGTGGGCGGATTTCCCTAAATGTTTGTGTAGCTCCACAAAAATGCGGGTACATATTATTTTAATTCTACCTACCTCGTCCCTAAAACATTGGTATAATTAGTATATATAATCCGAACGGCCAATAAGACGCGGTGGTAAAATAAAATAAATTAAAAACAAATAAATGCAATTGATTGGTCACATTAGTTTATGGCGGGTTTGTAAGATTAGTATCTCATGAATGTTGCATGAAGGTCACTATTGGCGGGGTTTTCCAATGGTGGCCATTCCAAAGGTTGTCAATGTGGTCCGTAAACATTTTCTTCTAGAGAAACTTTAATGGAAACGCCTCCCATTTTTTCGAGACCGGTTGATATTTCAAACTTGTTTGCATTCTTCCTCCTCCACCTTGCGGATACAAATGCACGTTTTGTTGTGCGCACGCGCGAGTGCATGGTAAGAAACAAAATGAAACAGCCCAGGAGCTTCCAAATTGGGGGAGGGGGGATAGGGGGTACTCAAGGAACCCCCCTCAATCCGTTTTTATTTTGTGAGGAACTGGGACAATCATTAAACCCACCCAATATTTCCAATATAAACTATAAGTGATTCAAAATTTCTTCTTTTCCATTTTATTTATATGAGGTCTTTAACGTGCACTTTCTAAACCGACTGATTTTCTCAGCACATGACTTATAAGCTAATTTAAATCTAGAACAGACACAACATCCAGCCCCATTGGCGTTAATTCATCACTGTGAGAGAGGAAACCCACATTTCGCCGATGATTAATCCTTAGGCCATGGTAGGAATCGAACCCGGGAACCTTAGCTCAGTAGAGTTACTAAAACCACGGGTGATTATTTAATACAAATATTGTACCCGCTTTTAATTTTTAAGAGAAGAATTTGAATTTCTAGTTATATTTTATACCCAACCAAACAAAACCTAACCTTCAATTTTATATATGTAGGGCATGTTAGATTTTATTAGTTTGGGCTAGTTTATATTTATTTTAGCACCACGTCTTACTACCCATTCGGGCTATATGCATTTGTACTAGTTATGCTAATGTTTTAGGAATGAGGAAGGTAGAATTTTAGAGGAATTGTACCGTACCCGCATTTGCGTAGATTGAGAGTGTTAATTCATTTAAGAAAAAACTCTCAGTACAACCCGACTGGGCTTAAAGCCCCGATCTCCCGTTATTGGCAGTCCAGTCTATTTCGAAAGTGGTGCCGTAGAACATGCGGCCACTAAAGTGGATTTGTAGTTATTAACATTCAAAATAATTATAATATCTAACCTTATTACTTATTATAGTGTATTATTGTTGTTTTTAGTGTTTAAGAACAAAGGATTGCTTTAAATATGTATGTATGTATGTATGTATGTATGTATGTATGTATGTATGTATGTATGTATGATGACAAGTGCTTTTTTTTAGAAGATATATATATATATATATAGCTTGAGGAAGTACGAAAAATGTCCTGAACAGAAAAAGAAACGGACACCGTTAGAAGTTTATTTATTTTCTTTATTTTTATAATTGTTAATGTTTATGATTTTTGCACACCTTTTTAGTGGTTCCTCTACAATTTCCCCAAATTTTAATTTTCTAGTTCATGGTAAAGTATGAAAAAAATTCTGTATATTCATAATTATAAACAAATACCATTTAAAATGTATTAATATAGTTGTATGTATTTTTTTAAACACTTCAAAGAGCATCTAAGGTATATATGTAATCAAATATGACAAATTGAGCCCCCCTCTTGTTGTTAAGAGGTGCTGTACAGTAGGGGTCTATTACTGTGATCACTACGGCACACGTGTTAAGTGGAACAATAAACTATAAAACAAGACTATAGCTATTCAGTGTTTTTTATTGATACAGAGGAGAGGAGATGTGTAGATAAAAAAATGAACATGGACAAAAAAGTAAGCACTAAAATCAAGCACTATAAAGTACTTCAAGTGAGCTGGCCCTAATTCTTGGAGAAAGTCATAAATTTACAAATAAAACTGGCATAGTGTTTACTGCCCTCTTAATAATGTCTCAATTTTTTTAATTGTACTCCAATAAAAGGTAAAATATTTAACTGCTTTACTGCTTTAAAAAACGGCAAATTTTACTTAAAGGATTATATTGTTATGATTACTTGGATCTTCTACCATTTAAATACCCATTCAGCCTATCCACATATTTATGCTGATGAGGCAGGTATAAGGGAGGTAGAAACTGAGAGATAATGTATCAGCATTTGCTCAAAAGGGAATATGAAAAAACACCTTAATAAACCCAACCGGGATATGAAACTCTGACCTCTCTGTCATTGATAAACCGGATACGATAAGACTCGTACCGCTATCCCCGTGCCCAGCTGTTTGGGTAAAGTACACTTTAAGATGCTGATGTAGGGTACGTAAAAAAAGCTAAGTGTTTTTACAGTTTTTATAGCAAAAATAATTTTTGTTCAAAATAAATAAAATATCGCTTCTAGACAAACACAGAGTTTAATTTTCTTAACATGGTGACCTCAACAGTTGTTGAATATCTGTCAAGGATGTCCTGGAATTTAATGATAACTTTTTATATTCATTTAAAAAGTTTGTCATCTAAGGCAGTTATGCTCATGACAGATATCAACCAATTGTTGATCTCACCATGTGAATAAAATTAAACTCTATGTTTCTACTAAAGCATTATTTAATTTTTTTTTTGGCCAAGAAAAAAATGTTTTTCTGTAAAAACGGCGAAAATTCTTGCCTTTTCTCGCGTTCCTAGTTCCCCATCTTAGATAGTCAAATAAAAAAATCAAATACAGATTGTTCCCAAACTTACGAGATATGTGATATTAATGTAAGGATACCTATTTCTCGTGAACTATGTCTTCACGAGATATGTGAGAGAGCCCACTTGAAATAATTAAAACCTTTTCTAAGACTTCAAACGAATCTCGCATTTTAAACGAATTCTATGTCTATTATGCAATATCTTACGTAAACAACGTTTGAATTAAGCATCCACTTATTTTTAAAAAATAGTTCCTTTATTTAATCGCAGATTGGAGTCACAGAAATATCTCTACAACAATGATCTTCAATGTTTTCATACATTATTGTCTATTTATCATATAAATACGTTTGGATATCATAGTTGGATCATCATTTTAACTACATCAATACATCCTACATTTTAATAAATGTATCTAAAAGCCTGTCATTTTTATAATATTTTAATTTCAATGTAGATAAAACTTATAAATGTCTTTATCAAAATTAAAGGATGGATAAAAATAGTTTGTTCAACAGTTTATCGAAATAAAACCATTAGTATATTTCTCTTCAGATGAAAAAGTCGATATATCGAATGTCATTTGTTCTATTTATTTCTGGTCGTTGAAAGTTTAGATGTTTCTATTTTCCTTTGTGAATTTGATCTATACGTGGTTTCTATGTTTTAATATAGGTATACTTTTTCTCCTATAGTTTTATTTGCTATACCACCTAACCTAATGTGTCAAAAATTGTAAACATATTTCTTTTAGGGAAAGAATTGTTGAGTGAACATTTTTTGTACATTTGGAAAAAGTAGAAACATTTTTATGTGAAATTTTTTTGTTGAGATGTTTGTGATTTTTTTTATGTTGTAAAATAATTTTCAGAGATATTTATTTTTATTTTAGAATTTTTAAATCGAAATTCTTTTATTTTTAGACTAGATTTCAAAGGAATATTGAACGTAATGTAAGGCCTCTAAATTTTGGTCGCAGTGGTTAAATGACTGGACCGTGTGGAATGCTACAGGTTCATCAGTGAGGCACGGTTGATTCATTCGAGCGCTGCTTTAGAAATATCGCTGATGTAAACCCTGACCGGTTAAAACATAAAGTCAGTCAGCTGCTTTTACGACTCTTGAGGAATGAAGTATAGCCTACATCATTTTCTGTCTGGACTTCCATGTTTTTTTATAACTAACTTGACCGACCAAGGTCATGCTACATTTTACCTACACAAGCATCACCCGTTTCGTACACAAGTCTAGGATACTCTGGTTTGATTACAAGTTGAACTTACAAAGATGAAATTATTATTATTATTATTATTATTATTAGCACCGCGTCTTATTACCCGTTCGGGTTATACGCACTTACGCTAATGTGAAATGGTAGGGTGATTGTGAGATGAAATGGAGGACCTACAGTTTAACGTGGAATCCGAACCACGGTGGAGGCCTGGCATTCCTCACATTCACAAGTTGTGATTAATACACGTCTTGTCAGAGGTGAAGGAAAGGTTTGGCAATCAGATAAATCTGTGCCGGGACCGAGGATTGAACCCCGGATCCCCAGCACAGAAGTCTGACACCTTACCCCTAGACCACCAGGTCACCCATGAAATTATTATTGGGTGACCTGATGGTCTAGGAGTAAGGTGTAGGACCTCTATTCTGGAGGTCCGAGGTTCAATCCTTGGTCTCGGCACAGATATATCTGATTGCCAAACCCTTCCTTCACCTCTGACAAGATGTGTATTAATCACAACTTGTGAATGTCTGGAATGCCAGGCCTCCACCGTGGTTCGGATCCCAAGTTAAACTGTAGGTCCTCCATTTCATCTCACAATCACCTACCATTGCACATTAGCGTAAGTGCGTATAACCCGAACGGGTAGTAAGACTCGTTGCTAATAAAAACTACACATATATTTTTTAACACTGCGTGTTAATACTTATTCAAGTTGTATGCATATGTACTAATTACGCTAATGAGCTAGTAATAAGAAATTTAGAATTTTAGATGAAGTGTACCCGCATTTGCGTGGAGAGAGAGAGAAACTGGAAAACCATTAATGATAAACCACCCTCCGTACACCCGAATAAGATTCATACCCCATCTCCCTGTCATCGGCATTCTAGTTCATTGTGAGAGTGACGCCTTAGACAATGCGTCCACCGAAGCAGGTAAAGATTAATTATTTGTATACGGGTCCATACTGATATTCAATTGGTAAATATTCAGAGACTAGGATTGAGTTTGTTATCTTGAGGAATAATAAATTTAATTACGCTTGAAAATGATAAGACATTTTTGATATTATTTGACCCTTCAACTAGAATTATAAATTTATCATTTAATTGAACCCGAACAATAATTAGGTTAATCTTAGTTCCCTTAACAATCTGAATAATTTCCGATCAAATAAATACTTTCTGAAACAGAATTATCATGACTAGTTTGTGCACTGCGTCCTGTTAACTGTTCGAGCTATCCGAGCATTATTTAGGAAATACTACCCTCAGTAAATCCGACCGGAATTCGTACCTTTATCACTTCGTCATCGACAGTCTAGTCTAAAGAAGAATGACGTCATAAACCAATGTGGTCCAACAGGTGGCTCATGGGCCAAATGTGGCCCGCGCTCGCTGAAAATGTGCCCTCACAGTATCCTGGAGAAAGATTAAAGGAAAACCCGAGGTGGAAGATGTGAAATAGCTAATTATTCAAATAAAAATATTCATTTGAACAGGTCATGATTGCAGTTTATTGTGCTTTTATTTTAATAGCAAAACTAAGTTTAAATACATACATATAAAAAGTAAGTTTTTTGTGAAAGTATGCGTGTGTGCGTGTGCGTGTGTATATTTCATTAAAGATTTTTTGAAGATCGATAAATCTATTTTTAGCAAAAAAATTTGAAATTTCTACCAACAAAAATTACAATGTATATAAACGCATTTAAAGTAAAAAACGTTGGACCGCCAGGCCTTAGATCATACGGGCACCGGAGCGGGTCCATTGATGTAACCCTGTGATTAATAAATAAATAAATGTCAGCCACCATTTTAAAGATGTCAGTACACTTCCTCTTAATTCAACCTTCCCGCTCCCAAACACATTATCATAATTGGTACATATACGTATAACTCGAACGGATAGTAAGATGCTGTGCTAAAAAAAAACCACATCTCAAAACAAGAACAAAGGTCAAATCCACAAAGGTGATTGAACGGTCTAAGGCGTCACTCTCCCAATAGACTAGACTGTTGATGACTGGGAGATCGGGGTTCAAATCCCGGGTTTGAATATAGTAAGGGTGGTTTTTACTAACTGTGCTTTTATTCTCCCTCCACATTAGTACAATTCCTCTAAATTCAACCCTTCAATATCCCTAACATTTTAGCGTAATCAGTACATAACGAGTAGTCAGGCACGGTGCTAAAAAAAAAAAAACTCACTCAAGACGCGTACAAACATATCAAATGAGCCCATAGCTACTACACCAGCGCGAATAACCAAAATAGCATCCACATCCGCATCCATGCCGAATCCATAAGGAAAGAGCCTTAATCTGCGAATTTCCCCCTGATATTCGGATTAGCGCATAATGTAACGTCTCAAAGCAATCATGACCACATTACCAGTTCGTTTATTGCAGACTACTATTTTAATTCAACCCATTATATAAATAACCGTATAGTTTTATTAACAGATCAAGGCGATGATCTGTTTTACCTTGACCAGGGCACATATCATGTCTGTTTGTTCTGAATTTTTCTCCATGATAACTGCTAAATGTGTTGCCCAATTTTAAGGAACTTTGTCAAGGAAATTCTTTGAACCTAGGCCCAGCAATGCAGGCACACACATTTTTATTTTGTTATCTGTTTCAAGATGGTGGACACGCAAAATATTTTTCTCTTGATAGTTTATCTCAAATAATTTAATTGTATAATCCTAAGCAATTGATCATGTTCTTAGTGCGTATTTAAAAAAATTACTGGCGTTTTAAGCCACTTGAGCTAACGTTATTCTATGCAAATATTATGTGCTAGTTTTTAAGCCTATCTATGATAGGCTGGTGTCAATATTATCAAACCTAACAAAAATCGAGCCTTCAATTTGTTGATGCATGAAAGGTTAGGTTTTGTTAGGTTGGGCTAGCTCGTTATTAAAATATATTTCTGTCACCTAATTATATTAAGAGTGTCTAAGGTGAAAATTACCTATTTTAATTTTATATACCTTATTTCAAATTGAAAAATGACACCTGGACACGGGAGTCGAACCCGAAACCTTTGACTTATTACACCAATGCTCTAATCACTGAGCTATCCAGGAATGGTCCTATGCCCAGGGTCAATTTTCACTCATATGTTAAGGCAGAGTCTGGGATGGGTGTGCGGAAATCGTCGTCTACATATGTGTGATCATTAAGATCATGAGCCATCAGATAACGCAGGAATTTTCGACTCAGTAGTTGGCTTTTTGCTGCCAATAGTACAATTACATTGCACTAATGCGCATATAATGATAGATTTAATAACAAAGCTATTATAATTGATAATTACGGTTATAGACTTATCTAAGTGTCATATTATTTAAATTCAAAAATTAAACCTGGACTCGGGAATCAAACCCGGGGCCTTCTTTGGATTAGTACGTCAATACTATAATTTTAATTAATAAATTATAAACTGTATTAATATAATTTTTGTGTGAAAATTGTAGGGTTTTTTGAAGGGTTAAAAGAGAAAAAATAGATTTACTCGAAATTTGCTCTAACGATTTTGATTAAATTTCATATCTTAACGCTGTTTATTATTATAAACAAGGTGCCAACTGTCATTTTCTAATGAAAATCACTTTGAGGGTACTTTACACGAGGGAAATTTTTCAATTTTGATAATTCTTTCACAACAATTTGAAATAGGAAATTACTTCTCATTCTAAGTTGGTAATACTAATAGAGATAAAAATTGTTTTTCTTTAAATATATTTTTATTAAATAAAAAATATTTTTGCTACTAGCAAATAAACATACTTTTTATTCAAGAGTCTTTGAAAATGAATTTGATTCTTATGCTCTTTGGTGGACAAAGACTTCCTCTTTCCTCAATTTTTACTTTCTCTCTATCTTACAGGTAGAGAAAGTATGGTGATAGCCAAAAAAATCGAACTCAAGATTTTGATGAATCTTGACGTTTCATGACTCCCTGAATCCGAAAAAGTGGTTTTTGAATTTCCGTCTGTCTGTCTGTCTGTCTGTCTGTCTGTACCTCCAACTAGAGCCTAAACTATTTTACCGATTGAGCTAAAACTTGATATCTTGGGTTTTCATAGGGTTGCCCCGAGAGGTTTTTGGAATTGGATATCCACCCATAAAATTTAGGGTAGTTTACTGAAGGGAAAAAAGAGGAAATGTCGACTTTCTCAAAATCGGCTCTAACGATTTTGATTAAATTTCATTTATAAACATTAATAAATATTCCAAACAAAATGGCTACCCTCAATATTTCGGCAAAATGGCTTTAAGGGCTCCGGTCTGATGCGTCAATTAACATTTTTTTAAATAGCTCCGAAACTATTTGAGATATGAAATTACTTAGCATTACAAATATGTATATATATTTATAATACAGATATTTTATCCGAAACATATTTTTATAAAATCAATAACTTTCAATCTATACGCAATTATTTGAATTTTTTAACTTTTTGGACATTAAAGTTTAAGTATTGCGACCGTAAAAAAAAACTAGCCTGAAATGTTGATGGATGTCGACGTCTCATGACCCCCACAACCCTAAAAAATAGTCTTTGCAATGCCGTCTGTCTGTGTGTCTATAAAAACTTAAAATTAAGGGTAGTTTACTGAAGGGCGAAAAGAGAAAAAATTGGTTTTCTCAAAATCTGCTCAAACGATTTTGATTAAAATTCGTATCTAGGCGTTGATTAAGATTATAAATAAACTGGCTATTTTCATTTTCCTATGAAAATGATTTTTAGGGTACATTACAGAAGCGTTAATTTCCGTATCTCCACAACTATTGGAGAAACTAAACAACTTATCATTGCAAAATTGTAGGACTATTAGAAATAAAAAACTTTTATTTGACATATATTTTTATAAAAGCAACAGTTTCTGAGATATTTGCAAATATATTAATACAATTTTGTGAGCTTTAGTTGTAAACATATACTACTTAAGTCTTAACGCAATAATTCTCCAATGCCATAGAGTAATTAAATATAAGTATCTAAAAAAAGTATGTTATTTTTCCTTAAAGCTCTTAGGAGAAATGTTTGCACAGCAATGATCTATCTCCATTTTAGACTCAATAGTCAATATTTACATTTTTTATTGGTCAAAATGTATAAATGAATAATTAAATATCAATGCGATGACTTGAAGATCTGCAACACCTTATAAAATGTTAAAACTTTAACCAGAATCGAAATTTTAATACGAAGTGTTGACCCTTGTGGAAGACATTAAACTGTTTGAAATGTTCTTAGGTGGACAAAGATGCGCCTCTTTTCTCATTGATTCTATATCATTGTATATTATTTTATGCGTGTTCTTATGTGGAGTGGTGATGATACAATGTACATTATTCCGTTCAGAAATCTTACGAGTTTATAGAAAGAGAGAGAAAGTCTGTGCTGTGTGCCGTACCATTTATTTTGTAACAGTGTTCAATGTTGCTAGTGCTATAGAGTAAGTAAGTAACAGTGTATGTATGATACTTAGTGTAGTGTTTTTACAACAATGTATGGACCTATTATTTTGTTTCACAAATCTTTGAGTTTTTAGTAAAGGTATATTTTAAGATAAAAGCGAGAGAAAGTTTGTGTGGTGCACCGAACCATTTATTTATAACTAATCTTATATACAATTTGATAAGCCAGTTTCCGGTAATATAAATTACGAGGAAATGACTGAACATATTTTGACAAACGACCACTCATTTTAACGGTTAGGAGCCCAGGATGTCGGGCAAAATAGTTTTCCACTAAAACCCAATTTTCACAGAGAATTTTAAGTCTTTCATTCTTTGTTTGATCACCATGGAAATCATTATTTTCTTCATGGCTGTAAATCTCTAAATAAGATATATCTCTTTGGCTAAAAAATAATCACTTTGTTGGTCCGAACACACTACAATTTTCTCTTTGGATTCTGGTCATAACACATTTAAATTGAGCGTCCTAAACATTTATATTTTATTGGAAAGTTGCTATCGTTAATTTACATTTAAATCAACAATATTGAGCATAATTAAAAAATTAAAAAGGTAAGTTGTTAAGTAAGTGAAAAAATTGTCTGCGTTTTGCTTCGCGAATGATAACATTATGTTTAAATAATTATGTTTAGGTATGTATTATGAGCTCAAAAACGATAGCATGATCTTGAATAATGTTAAAAAAATATATCCATTTTAACTATCTAAGTAAGAGTTTTGGTGTTCATTTTTTCAAATAATGGGTTTTGATGTACATTTTATTCAAATAATGGGTTTAGATGTTCATTTTAACAAATAGTAACACAATACAAATACATAAGTTAAGCTGCGTTATCATTTTACTCCATAATTTTGAGGCTATGATATTCAAAAGATTAATGTTTTTTGTACCCCATCTATCTTTTAACATTCTTACAAATACGGTAAGTTCAGTTATGTTTCCATGTGGATACTTCATTTTGAGAGAATGATATTTCAAAGTACCGTAATAATTAAGTACCACATCTATATTTTTGCATTGGCTCTTTCACACTCTCTCTCCAAAAACACACACACACACACAAGCACACACTATAAAACAATGTCTCTAATATAATATTTTCTTATTCTCTCTCTCACACTTTATCCCTCTCTCACACACAATCTCTACCCACAAATACACTCTCTATCACAAAATTTTCTCTCACATTATCTGTATTATACTCTCTTTCTCTCTTAATCTCTCTCAAACGCACTCTTTTAAGAACGTTCTATCTCTGGAACGCTCTCTCACAAACGTTCTCTCTCTCAAACTCCCTCTATCTCCAACTCCCCCTCTATCTCAATCTCACTCCCTCACGCTCACTCTCTATCTCACTCTCTTTATTTAAAACTCACTCTCTCGCAAACCGACTCTCTCTCTTTCTCTCAAACTTGCTCTCTTAATTTCTCTCTTTAATTCTTTCTCTAATTCTCTCTCAATCAAATTTTCTCTTTCTAAGCTAATCTCTCCCTATCTAACTTTCTTTCTCAAACTCTCTCTCACACTCCCTAACATTTTCTCTCTTTCACACACTCGCTCTCCCAAAATTTTACACGCTCTCTTTCTCACACACTTTATCACGCATTCTCCCTTACATATTCTCTTTCTCTCTCCCACACACTCTATATCCACCTACATACACTCTTTTTCTCTTATCTCAGTATTTCTCTCTCTAACACATACACATACTCTCACGATCATTCGCTCACACTCCCTCGATCTTTCTCAATTGCTCATTTTCAGTCTCTTACACTCACACTCACTCTCACTCTCATTTTCACACTCACCACACCACCTACACAATCACACACTCAAACACTTACACTCTCATTTTCACATCATATATCTTAATACATATTATTTGATAAGCCATTTTCCAGTAATAGAAATTACGAGGAAATGACTGAACAGATTTTGACAAAACAGCACTCATTTTAAATATTAGGGAATTGAGATACCAGTAAAAAAAGTGGCCTAAAACTAAACCCAGTTTTCTTGGAGAAATTTTCATCTTTTCCTTCTATGTGGGCAGTAGTTCATCTGTACAATCATTCTTTGTTTACATCACCTTGAAAACCATGGTTTGTGTAAGGCTGTATATTGGTAAATAAAATATTTATCTTTGTTTAAAGACAATATCAGCTCAATTGTTACTTGAGTGGTTTGGTGCAACGAATAAATAGAGATCTGGGAAAGGGATCATTTTAAAGTTCTCATCAGGTCGTGAAGGGGGAAAATATACATTTCAGTGTAATAATCTGCAGCCACCGCTGCAACGACCCATTAGTATGAATACAAATCGATAAAAACCTAAACACAGGTCAGTGTATTATATGATCTGCCATTTCTCTTTGGATTTGAGATTGGAAATTTTATTCTATGTTCTACTTGCTTTCAAATGCAATTAGCATGTAGCCGGAGTAAAATTACTAAACAAATAACTTTTTTTTTATAGATTTAATTTCTTATATCTTTTAAAGTTTGAAAAACTAACGCACATCTTGAGCGGTTCTCCTACAATTTCCCAAAATGTAAGCTTTCTCTCTTATTGAGAGTTACTAAAAAATCTTTAGGAAGATACAAATATACCATTATACTTTTATTATTATAGATTATTGAATATAGTACTAATTTGTTTCTGTATAACTTTATCAACAAGGAGAAATATTGACTTTAAATCCAAAGATAAATTATGGTAGATATTTCAACATGAATCCAAAGAGAAATTTTAAGAGTGTAGTAACAAAAGAACATGAAAGAAACGAGGTCTTTTGTTCACAGAACTACTAGTAGGCCCTACAACTGTGGTAACGATAAAAACATGGGAGGAGCAAGGTCTAATGTTCACATAACTACTAGTTATTTATTAATCGGACGTAGGAGGGGGTATTGGAATCAATATTATTGTATTATCATGACCTTGTTATGATTTATTAGTTTTGTTTATAATTTATTCCACACCAAGTGCACACACATAATTCCAGGCATAAGAATAATGGTTTGAAGATTGGTATTGCAACAAATTTACCTCCTACCTATTGTTTTGGAAAAATTAAAAATTTACGTACTTCATGCTAAATCCAGAATTGTGCCTGTTGAAGGCAGGCTTGGGGCCTAGTTTTATAAATATGTAGTTATATACAATATATGTATGTAGTTATATATATAAATAGGTCCCAACTCTGCCCCCAACAGGCACAATTTTGGATTTCACGTAAAGTACGTCTATTTTTATTTTTTTCAAAACAGGAGGTAGCGTCTTTATCGTGTCCATGCCTCTAACAGACTATCAGGATTTAATTTTTTAAATTTATGAATATTTCTTATAAATATGGCATGTTCCATAGACCAAAACTATGTCCATAGCTCTATCCACGTGATCACGGGGTGCTGAATCCCTGGGGATAACACCCACCCCCCACTACCCCCCAAACAACCACTTTGAAAAAATCCGTTTTAAGAAATACGGGGGTAGCTACAACCAGTGTGCAATGTTTGATATATATATAATATATATATATATATATTTTAAAACTTTATTTCAAAAATTTAATTGTATTTTATCCAATTTTATCTAGATGTTTGGCCTTTTCTTTATATTTGAATAAATGAATCCTAATGTTCATAGTGACTTTCCCCCAATAAAAAAATAATTATTTAACAAATTGATTAACAAATATGTACTTTGATGTGTCTTTCTGGCTAGGCCTAACTACTTTGTACATATTTATATTGCCTTACATAATAAACCAGTGTAACCAGAAACGACGGAAAACTTAATTTATTATGGAGAGGCTTGCGTGTTTTGTTTTAAGATCTTATCTGATTAATTTGCAAACCAGTTTGATTTTTTATTCAAAAATTTTTTGAAATCACGTTTTCGAAACGTGCGGCAGGATTAACCTTCATCAGTAGTCTATCATCCTTGCAATTTTTTAAATAAAATATTTAATCCGGTTTTAGAATTAATTTTTTTTTTAGTAAATCTTGAGCTACAATAATTGTTTATTTTTATTGTTGATCTTTGAGGAAACTTTTATGTTTATGATGGAAAATTTTATGTTTTAATTAATTTTTTTGCTCTATAAAACGATTTCAACCATTTAAATGGAAGGAATCAATCTAGATATTCCAAGATTTAAAGTTTTCACTTAAGTTTAATATATCCCAAGGACGTTTAAAAACATAAACACTATCAAACGAGTTGCAACAAAGCAATGACAGTTATACCAGTTCTCTACTCACACTCACGTGACGACTACAACGCCTGGTGTTTGAATCTATAACTAACGAAGGTTCTGTTATCGACCAGAGATTTTATTTTTAAACCGTCTCTTACTATTCGTTTGGGCTATACGCTTATGTATTAATTACACTAGGGGTTTTAGGGTTTAGGAAGGTTATATTTAGAGGAAGTGTACCCGCATTTGCGTGGAAGTAGAGTGTAAAACAATTTTGGAAAAACTTGCAGCACACCCGACTGATATTCTAGCCCTGATCTCTCAGTTATTAATAGTCTATTCTACTGTGAGAATAAAGCCTTAGACCATGCGGCCACCGAAGAATGTACCACAGCTGGTAATACTTCAATATTAGAATCAAATTCTTACTTATTACATCACTTTCCCCTGGGTTTCAACGGTCTTAAAATTGTACCGAAAATTATTTCATCTCTAATTGACAATTTAGATTTTATGTTCAATTTATCATCAAAAAGATAATTAAAACAATTTTACGGCTGATTCTAGTATTTTCTAACAATATTTGCCCCTTTCCCTTCAAAACACATACACACGTCCCCAATCACATATGTGATGTATATATGTAATAGTCATAGGTACCCTTGACCCCCAAAGCGTTATTTTATATATATTTGTAATAGTCTCTAAGTTCCCCCCCTCAAAAAGTCTGCCATTTCCCTCTTAGTAGGCCGCAAGCCACCGCTGTGTAAAATGTTCGTCTGTAATAACGGGTGGGCTGGGTGTATATTGAACTTCCTTTATTGTGTGTTCTACGTGTATTACTACACTTCTCTTTCTGTGCTCTCAACTGAGCTTCCTTTAGTGTGTGTTCTACTTGTATTACTACACTTCTCTCTCTGTAATCTCAACTGAACTTCCTTTAGTGTGTGTTCTACGTATATTACTACACTTCTCTCTCTGTAATCTCAACTGAACTTCCTTTAGTGTGTGTTCTACGTGTATTACTACACTTCTCTCTCTGTAATCTCAACTGAACTTCCTTTAGTGTGTGTTCTACTTGTATTACTACACTTCTCTCTCTGTAATCTCAACTGAACTTCCTTTAGTGTGTGTTCTACTATGTATTACTACACTTTCTCTCTGTAATCTCAACTGAACTTCCTTTAGTGTGTGTTCTACGTATATTACTACACTTCTCCTCTGTAATCTCAACTGAACTTCCTTTAGTGTGTGTTCTACTGTATTACTACACTTCTCTCTCTGTAATCTCAACTGAACTTCCTTTAGTGTGTGTTCTACTTGTATTACTACACTTCTCTCTCTGTAATCTCAACTGAACTTCCTTTAGTGTGTGTTCATACGTGTATTACTACACTTCTCTCTCTGTAATCTCAACTGAACTTCCTTTAGTGTGTGTTCTACTTGTATTACTACACTTCTCCATCTGTGCTCTCAACTGAACTTCCTTTAGTGTGTGTTCTACTTGTATTACTACACTTCTCTCTGTAATCTCAACTGAACTTCCTTTAGTGTGTGTTCTACTTGTATTACTACACTTCTCTCTCTGTAATCTCAACTGAAACTTCCTTTATTGTGTGTTCTACGTGTATTACTACACTTCTCTTTCTGTGCTCTCAACTGAACTTCCTTTAGTGTGTGTTCTACTTGTATTATACACTTCTCTCTCTGTAATCTCAACTGAACTTCCTTTAGTGTGTGTTCTACGTGTATTACTACACTTCTCTCTCTGTAATCTCAACTGAACTTCCTTTAGTGTGTGTTCTACTTGTATTACTACACTTCTCTCTCTGTAATCTCAACTGAACTTCTTTAGTGTGTGTTCTACTTGTATTACTACACTTCTCTCTCTGTAATCTCAACTGAACTTCCTTTAGTGGTGTTCTACTTGTATTACTACACTTCTTTCTCTGTAATCTCAACTGAACTTCCTTTATGTGTGTTCTACGTGTAATTACTACACTTCTCTTCTGTGCTCTCAACTGAACTTCCTTTAGTGTGTGTTCTACTTGTATTACTACACTTCTCTCTCTGTAATCTCAACTGAACTTCCTTTAGTGTGTGTTCTACGTGTATTACTACACTTCTCTCTCTGTAATCTCAACTGAACTTCCTTTAGTGTGTGTTCTAACGTGTATTACTACACTTCTCTCTCTGTAATCTCAACTGAACTTCCTTTAGTGTGTGTTCTACTTGTATTACTACACTTCTCTCTCTGTAATCTCAACTGAACTTCCTTTAGTGTGTGTTCTACTTGTATTACTACACTTCTCCATCTGTGCTCTCAACTGAACTTCCTTGTGTGAAAGGACTTTGGACCATGTGTCTTCTTCCTCTTAGATCGTCACTGAAAGGTCAACACATATTTAATTCTATATTTAGGTTAATGCTGCGATGATTGTGAAAGATAAGCACTATAACAGTTTGACTAACCATCTAAAGCTGGATACAATCGATATAATAGATCAGTGGTTCTGAAACTTCAAAGTCACGCGGACCCTCTAACCAGGGAACAGCTGATTTGCGGACTCCTTGATGATTAAAAATGATTCAAATGAAAAAATAATATAATAATTAATTTATAGCATAGTATAGAGATAAATTAGCCATAAATATACTTTTAAGGAAAATATAGTTACAATATAAATGGAAATTAAATAAATATAGGTATAGTAAAATTTGTATATTTTTTAGACATATCAGATTTTTTAAATAAATATAAAAAAGAATAAAAATAAAAATGAAAAGAAAATATATTATGTATTATATATGTACATTTATGATCAATGATATTTTAGCACCGCGTCTTACTACCCGTTCGGGTTATACGCTTAAGTACTAATTACTCTAATGGATTTGGAATTGGGAAGGTTGAAATTAGAGGAAGTGAACCCGCATTTGCGTGGAAGGAGAGTGGAAAACCATTTAGGAAAAACCACCCCCAGTTCACCCGACCGAGATTCGAACCTCGATCTCCCCGTCCTCGGTGGTCTGACTCAACACGACTAGCGGTAGAATAGTACCGTACTCCACGTCTTACTACCCGCCCGGATATCCACATATTTACACTAATGGGATAGATATGAGGAAGGTAGAATAGTACCGTGCTACACGTCTTACTATCTCTCCGGGATATCCACATATTTACACTAATGTGGTAGAGATGAGGAAGGTAGAATAGTACCGTACTCCACGTCTTACTACCCGCCCGGGATATCCACATATTTACACTAATGGGGTAGAGATGAGGAAGGTAGAATAGTACCGTGCTCCATGTCTTACTACCTGTCCGGGATATCCACATATTTACACTAATGAGGTAGAGATGAGGAAGGTAAATAGTACCGTGCTCCATTCTTACTACCCGTCCGGATATCCACATATTTACACTAATGAGGTAGAGAAAGAGGAAGTAGAATAGTACCGTGCTCCATGTCTTACTACCCGTCCGGGATATCCACATATTACACTAATGAGGTAGAGATGAGGAAGGTAGAATAGTACCGTGCTCCACGTCTTACTACCTTCCGGGATATCCAATATTTACACTAATGAGGTAGAATGAGGAAGGTAGAATAGTACCGTGCTCCACATCTTACTACCTGTCCGGGATATCCACATATTACACTAATGTGGTAGTGATGAGGAGGGTAGAATAATACCGTGCTCCACGTCTTACTACCCGTCCGGAATATTCAAATATTTACACTTATGTGGTAGAGATGAGGAGGATATTCTACCCGCTCTGCTTTAGTTAAACTAGTTTCAGCTTGATCAACTCTGATCAACATATTCTGCTTGGGAGAGCCAAATAAAGTTTTAAAAAACTGATTCAAGTCAGTGCGAACGCGTGTATAAAAAAGATTACTTATTATTTATAAGAAAATATATATATTGATTATGTATAACAGTTTTAATATGATATAAGGTGACCTGGTGGTCTAGGGGTAGGGTGTCAGACTTCTGTGTTGGGGGTCCGGGTTCAATCTTCGGTCCCAGAACAGATTTGTCTGATTGCCAAACCCTTCCTTCACCTCTGACAAGACGTGTATTAATCACAACTTGTTAATGTGTGGAATGCCAGGCCTCCACCGTGGTTCGGATCCCACGTTAAACTGTAAGTCCTTCATTTCATCTCACAATCACCCTATCATTGCACATTAGCGTAAATGCGTATAACCCAAACGCGTAGTAAGACGCAGTGCTAATGATAATAATAATAATAATAATAATAATACTTTAATATCATATAGTAGCTAAATATAATATTGAATATAAGTATTAATTATAATACATAATGTGGTCATGTAAACGAATTTCACCTAAAATGTTCGATAAAATTGGCACGCGTTCCCAAAAATGTTCACCAACCCTGCACGTAACATTAAAAAATGTTGATTTACTCCCTTATTGCTCTTAACAATTAAAGCCGGAATATCATGTTCGTGGCCCGCGGGCCACATGCGGCCATACCCATGATTATGTGCGGACCACGGATCTTCCGAAGAACAAACACAGAATTCAACTCGATTATCGTTTTTGTAAACGTTGTTGAAATATAACATTTGGGATAATGGCACTTGTAAATTGGGCATATTTGCGAAAAACTAGCAATTAAGGTTAGTGTACGCAAATTTTACTCTTTATTCATTAGAGTTCATTTCCCAAAGATGGTTAAATTTGCAAAATAAATACGGGCAACGTTTATCCACACATAAATGCCTAAGCAGTTTTGTTATCTTATGAAATGGAAATAAAAAACACACCCTATAGATGAAGTATTATGGACACACATTTTTGGATCAATTTTGAAAATGACTTCAACATAAGACACAAAGCGTTACTGCCAGTAAAAGGTTTCATATTTGTGTAAGGTTGTACTTTTTATTTTGCAATAGTAAGAGTTTTAAAATGGATTGTTTTTTTACCTTATATTGTGAAAATGTTAAATTTTTCGAAATTATGCCCCCTTAAATGTTTGTTTTACAATGTGGTATTTATGATCAAACGAGTTTGACACGTCTGACTTAAAAGAACTTATCTTTAATTCTCTTCTGATCTGCTTTGGTGGCCTCATGGTCTAAGGCATCTCTCCCGCAACAGATTAGACCCTCGATGTCAGGGAGATTGGAGCTTGAATTCCGGTTGGGTATAATGAGGGTGGTTTTTTGATAAATATTTTTTACACTGTACCTCTAAGGAAATGTGGGTACACTCTAAATAAATCTTACTAATCCATTAAACCATTAGCGTATAACCCGAACGTATAGTAAGACGTGGTGCTAAAAAGAAAAATTATTTTCTGTCATTTGGAAAGTTTTTACACCACCAGTCTCTCAAACACGAGGTAAATCAACGAGAATTTACTCGTATCCCTTTTGACAGGCGTTACAAAAATATATGTATTTTCGCAACTATGAGATAATTAATTAATCCTACTTGTATCAATTTTTCTCAAAACCTTTCTTACACCATCTTACTTTACGCATTTAGTTACACTATTGAGGAAGGATGAGCAATATTAAGTTGATGAAGGGAAATTAGGACACCGTTTTATGTAAAACTAGCGTGTGAATACTCATCTGTGACTTAAACTTCAACCTCTTCATCTCAGGAGAAATCAGACTGGATTAGATTGACGTCTAGTCTTTGTGCATATTTATGAGATTAAACTTTGTTTGTTGAGTTTTTATTTACAATTAACGATTTCAATCAAAAAAATTGTGTAACCCGCTTCGGTGGCCGTATGGTCTCCAACTATTTTTTATTTCCAAGGGTCAAAGTTTCTGTCCCTTGTTGCCTGCGAGCCGAACTATTCTACCGATAATAATAAGATTGAACGCATATTAAAATATTTGAATTGGATCATTCTTATACACTTACACTCACACTAAGGATTAGGATTGCTTGTGAAGTATGTTCCTAAATGGTTTCCAACTCTTTCTTCAAACAAATACGTGTACATTTCCTATAAATTTAACCTTCTTAATTCTAGTCCATTAGCGTAATTAGTACATAAGCATCTAACGCGAACGGGTAGTAAGACGCGGTGCTAAGCAAAAAGGTACGTTGTGTGTACGTTAGAGATTTTTTCTCTCAAAATTAGCAATAAAATTGAAGGATTTGACACAATATTAGTGTGAATTGCACATTAAATCAGTAATGTTGGTATACTTTTTGTTTTATATATTCTTACTAGCTAATTAATATTTGTCTTTTGAGTAGGCTAAACTGGAATATATTATGGTAATCTATTTAAAAATTGTTTCTTTATAATACATTTTAATGATAATAATAATATAATATAATAATAATAATAATAATAATAATAATAATAATAATAATAATAGACTTAAAGTGCTTACTTCAAATCTTAAATACTCTCACATACAATTAATTATTATTCATTTTTATTTCTTTGTAATTTCAACTTGCTGGACTCAAGAGGTTTTTCCAGTCTGTTGGCCAACACTTTAATGAAGTAAACATAAATATTAGAAGTAGCATTTACATATAATTTAAAAAAAATTATGATTGTAATAATTGACAGAGAATGTCAAGATGAAAAATATCACAGTTCTATTTTAGTTTAAAAAAAGTTTTTCTTCTGACTATGAAAATAAACAGTAGTCTTGATTTTGCATTGTACATTCCTTTTTGATTTCTAAATATAGTAAACTACCCAGGCGACGGCCGTGGTCGTTTGGCACATACTCCCTTAAAACGATCTGTTGGAACAATTTATACATTACGTTTTGCATACTAGTAGTAAGTAAATGAAAGGTATTTTGGAATAACAGAAACAGGACGAATGGGACAAGGATAAACAGAATCCCTCCTTTCATTTGTCTAATCCAACCTAACCTAATTTAGCTATCAGCTGATTGAACATGCCCTGATTATAAAAACGTGAGTCAGAAGTAAACAAACACACAAGATTGGATTAATAGGTGTTTTCACGACTACACCAAAGGTACAATGACCATTCTGGTCAAATGAACAGTGCGTTCCATCTAGGATAGTCGTAGACTGCACCAAACTTACAATGATGAATCTGGTCCAATTGACCCGTGTATTTCATCAAAGATAATCCCATATTGCACCAAACATACTATATCCAACCTGGTCCAATTTACTATTGTGTTTCAACTAGGATAATCCCAGATTGCGCCAAATATCCTGCTTGTCACGTGACACAGGCCTACCAAGCGGGCTATCAATGATTCTTGTGAAATGCTCCCATCTTTATGATACCAAAATATATAGGGTTACCATGCCAACATTGTCAAATGCAGAACATTCTTTCAGAAAATGCCAGACTTTCTATTAAAAAAAAACAGGACAAATTATTTAGGCTAATATTTAACATTTTTAAAACGGCTTACCTCATGATTGTGTAGACGATGCTAAAGCTATGTTGGTTACAGGATGATACTTGTCCACAGCACTTAATTTTAAGAGAAGAAATTCATTCTGTTCTTGCTACCGGTATTTGTAAAATTCTTCGCAAGTCGGTTGTTTAGAATTGTATTTTACCACAATGATCCCTTTAAATGAGTGTGTCAAAAAGCAATTTCTTTCTTTAGTCCACTGAGGATTGATTAGAGAGAATACCCTTTCACTCATTGTATTGCTGCTTGGAATTGCAAAGTAAAACTGACACATTTTAAGAAGTTCACTAAATGATTCGTTGCTATTGTTAATTTGGAAAACTCTATACCACCGCTTATCAAGAGTTAAATTTTGATCAACACCAGAAATTCTAACATAATTTTGAACATTGAAAAACTGATCTTAAAGGATTTTGAGTCATCCATGGTCATATCTTCGCTTTGCAGTTATTTTATACCAGGGGTGGATTTCATCAAAATATATGTCTTTAATATTTTGAAGTTTAATCCATTGGGAACATTCAAATTCCTTCAAAGGATTCATCCATTTTTATAGATATTCAATGCAGACTTCATAAAAATCTATATTTTTTTCTGAGAATTTATTACATTCTCTTTGCAAAGCACGTTCTGAGAAGTACTTCAAAGATTGTTTTAATTTTAGGGGCTTACATTTATTGTCCAACCTATCTTTAAGAGAATTCAACGCTGAAACTAACAGATTATTGACTTCTACAACAGAATTCTCTTCTTTTTCAATTGCTGAAATTTTGCTGTGAAAAACATGCATGTTAGAATGAAAAATCCATGGATAAATTTCGGAAATTCAACTAACTACAGAAGAACAGATTTTGTTGACTGTGAAAGAAAATAAGCCTTCAATGCTGGAAAGAGTTTGATTAGTCCTAATGCTGGGAATAAACTTAGCCACCTAGTCTTGCTATGGCACAAGAGCTGTTGATAATTGATTTCAACAAACTCACAGAGGTCTTTAAGTTCTTCTGTGCGAATTGTGTAAATGTGAAAATAATTGAACATTTTGATAACTATACTCCCTATGTCAACTGAAAATATATCAGCACCGTGCTGCAAGCAGTTAAGCATAATATGGGCTGGATATCCAACTCCTATGTTATCTTTATTTAAATAACTTTTAAGTGCAGAAAAAAACTTTTTTCCGGGTTCTCGAGCAAGGCCCCCAAAATTGACATTTGAACTGTTTCCATTAAAAGCAATGCACCTGGAAGATGTGTTATGTTTCATTATAGTCTCAGAAACATAAGTGGAAATGGTCTCGGAAATGTCAATAAAACATGTGTTAATTCTTAAACTTTTGTTTGAATGCCATTTTCTTTGTAATCAAAATATTACACTACAATAGGAAAAGGTTTCAAAGCACCATAACTACTAGCGTCAGTCCCTAACCCAAAATATGGAATATTGCTAATAAAAGTTTTAGTGAGAGAATATATAGAATAAGGGGCAATTACACTATTAATAATAGCTTCTGTTTTTGTCCTGCCACAAGCTATTGTCTTTGGCAATTTTGGAATCAGAAAATATCACTTTATTTAATTTAGATGTGAAATCCATAGAACTGTAGGATTGATGATGCCACATTGTATGAAATGCTAATGTTGCCTCTGTCGCCTGAACTTTCTTGTCCATGGGAGAATATTTAGAAGCAAAAAAGGAATCAATATTGGACCTAACTTTTTTTTTATATTGATATGTCTTCCAAGATCACCAGCACCTTTATATCAAAATGCCAAAAACACTCACATATTTTGCACTTTCCCTCAGTTTCATTGCGACCCACGGATACTTTGCCTCATTTTCTCAGAAAATTTACGTTTTATTTTCCTAGTTTCACTTTCACCAGTTTCACCGCTTATAGTTTTAGACACACTCAAATTATTAATACAAAACAGTGAATAGGATGATAAACACAATAAATTGCATATCTTTCACTGGCGTAAGTTCGTACACACTAACTCGCGAGGTCACAAGGCACAGTTATAGCACAATCCCATCAGTAACTTACTGACCATGATCAAGAAGCCGGTTAACACCCAAGCAAAAAACCAGGTGACACTGCAGTCCATGGTGCGTAATTGTCAAATGAGTGAGGCGCAGGATTGCAAGATACCAATGTCATATTCTGATAGTCATTTACTAAATTACTAATATTGTCACATGTCATGACCCGTGTTACGTGTAGTAATTTTTCTCTTATTTTTACTTTCTCGCCATCTTACAGGTAGAGAAAGTATTGTGATCGTAAAAAAAAATCGAAATCGCGATTTTGATGAATTTTGAAATTTCATGACTCCCCGAATCCGAAAAAGTTGTTTTTGAATTTCCGTCGGTTTGTCTGTCTGTCTGTACCTTGGACTAGAGCTTGAACTATTTTACAGATCTGGCTTCTTGGTTGCACCTAGAGATTTTTGGAATTGATCTAACCCTTAAATTAAGGGTAGTTTACTAAAGCGTAAAGCGAGAAAAAAATCACTATTCTCGAGATCGGCTATATAAATTTTAATTAAATTTAATTTAAAAGCATTGATCAATATTATAAACAAAATGTCTACTCTCATTTTTTCGGCAAAATGACTTTAAGGGCTCCGGTCTGATGCAAAAATTCTCTTTTTTATCACATCTCCGAAAATTTTTGAGATATGAAATTACTTATCATCGTAATTATGTAGGTCTATTTATAATACAACTATTTTACTTGAAACATATTTTTATAAAACCAGTAATTTTCAAGCTAAACTCAAATATAAAACTTTTCGAAAACTAAAGGTCAAGTATTGCGACAGTAAAAAAATTTAAAAAATCTAACCCAAAATGTTGATGGATTATCGACGTATTATGACCCCCCGGACCCTAAAAAGGGGTTTCGCAGTGCCGTCTGTCTGTGTGTCTGTTTAACCCTAAGATTAAGAGAAGTTTAATAAGAATCGAAAAGAGAAAAGATCGATTTTCTCAAAATCGTCTCTAACGATTTTGATTAAAATTCGTATCAAGGCATTGATTAAGATTATAAATAAAATAGCTATTTTAATTTTGCATGAAAATGAATTTGAGGGTAATTTATAGAAGCAGAAATGTCCATATCTCCACAAATATTTTAAATACTAAATAAATTATCATTGCAAAATTGTAGTACTATTAAAAATAAAAACTTTTATTTTACTTATTTTTATATAAAGCCAATAGTTTCTGAGTTATTGTCGATACTATTAATACAATTTTGTGAGGTTTAGTTTTACAGATATACTACTTATGTTTTAGCGCAATAATTTTGTAATGCCATTGAGTAATTAAATATAAGTAAGTCTCTCAAAAATGTATTTTATTTTCCCTTTAACCTCTTAGGAGAAATTTTTGGTACAACAATGATCAATCTCCTTCACTTTAGAGTCAATAGTCAATATTTATATTTTTTATTGGTCAAAATTTATAAATGAGGAATTTAATAGCAATACGATGACCTGAAAATGTCCAACAACTAATAAAATGTTAAAATTTTAACTGGAAGTCTAAATTTTAGTACGAAGTGTTGACCCTTGTGGACCCAATATTGATCTTTTTTATTGGTCCAAACATACGAATGAGAATATTAATTCTTTAAATATATTATTATAAAATTTAAAACCGGGATTCAAAAAAATGTTTTACGTAAGTATAGTGCAACTTCTGTTTGGGTTTCCTAGTGTTTTTTTTTTTCAGATATATTACGAGTTTTGAGTTAATATATCAATTTTGAAATATTAGAGCGAGAAAGTACGTGTGGAGTTCTGTACCTTTTTAAAAACTATTTAACTACAAAATGCAAAATAAACATTAATATTTTTAATGCTGGATGGTTAAAAAGAAATTTAAATGCCTGCCGAACGTACGGACAAATGATAAAAAGCAGAACATGTCCGGTAAAAGCCGGACGGATGGCAACCCTAAGAATGTATATGTTGACACCCAAATTGAGGGTAGAATGGTCTAAGGGTCACTCTCTCAATAGACAGGATTACCGATGACGGGGAGGATGGATTAAGAATCCCGGAGATGTAATTAGGGTGTATTTTTATATAAAAAAAATCCGGCTTTCCCTATCTCCACATAAATGTGGGTACATTTCCTCTATAATCTGCCATCCTCATTTATACCCCATTTGAGCAAATATGCACTTCACCCATATGGGTTGTAAGACGTGTTGCATTATACTATACATACTCTACAAAGTATATAGCATATATATTATGTAAAAATAATTATATAGGAGCATAAAATCAAGCTGTATTCATAAAACACTGTCGGCCTTAACCGGTGATTAGCTAGCTGGTCGTTACTTTTGGTGGCGCAGTGTAAAAGTGACTTAGTATCTCTGGTGATATTTCTCTTCACTAGAACCGGTTCCATTTCTCGCATCAAGGCCAGACAGTGAATCATAGTACTGACGACCACCATAACCCCTTAATGTTCACCTTCTCTAGCCACTCACTGTCCAAGCAAAAGGACACAACAAAGAGGAAAGATTAAGTTTTTTTTAGATTAAAATGATTGGCAAAGAAGGGAAGGTGCCATTTTGACGGTGAGCTATTTCTAATGTACACCTCCATAGCATGAAATAGAAGCGTTACGATGAATTGCTTTCTTAAGGTGCGACAGAAGGAGCGCGAGTAATTTTACACTTTTTATAACATTTCATTTTTTTGGCAAAATAAATCAAATATTTCTCCAGCAGCAACATAGAGTTTAGTTTTCTGCACGTGCTAATATCAACAGATCTTGAATATCTGTCAAGGGTGTCCTGGAATTTCGTCAAAACTTTTTATCTTTATTTAAAAAGTTTTGACGAAATCCAGGACACCCTTGACAGATATTCAAGATCTGTTGATATTAGCATGTGCAGAAAACTAAACTCTATGTTGCTGCTGGAAAAATATTTGGTTTATTTTGGACAATAAATGTCAATTCTATAGAAACTGTAAAAAATACTTGCGCTCCCTTCGGCCGCACCTTAAGAACGTTACCTACCTGTGACGTCACGGGAAATTGACATCAAATTTCCCATTTATAACGAATTTACGTTTTATTCAGCTAGTTTCATGAATATAACGTTTGAACAAAAACCACAAATTCTTACATAATTCTAAAAAAAAAGTCCTACGGTGTCACAAAATTATTATTTATAACTTGAAGTAGTTTTTAATACAAGTATTTTTTTATAAATCATCTACAACTTAGGCTATTTACTTTATTCACTAAAATATCATGTAGGAATCTTCCTGACATGATGTAGAATAATAAAGTCCGTGTATCAGATTTCTATCTAGAATAGGAATCAAGAAAAATGTCATTTTAAAAAGCAATTCAATGTTTTGAAGCCACAAATAGTATAGTGATTGTATAAACTCGTCAGAGGAAGAGGGGAAGGATTGTCAGCAGATAAATAAAAGGCCTCGCTGGGTGAACTGCTCATTTTATTCCCTTTCTTCATGTCCCGTACATTCTATTATAGCTTATTGATTGTGTCTAAGTGTGATAGTGCTTAGACTGCTTAGGGGCGTCGATATAAGATCCAGCCCATTCCAAAAGATATCTTCGAAATCTCTAAGTAGGCAATGTCGTTAACTGTCTCAAACGGCCGTTGAGCCTTTGTCTAACTGAACTTACAAATAATTGACATTCGCTTCGTTATGCTCACGAACTAAGTGTTAAGCTCATTTAGAATGATATTATTTAAATTTAAAAATGACATCTGGACACGTGAATCGAGGCTGGGACCTTTGGCTTATCACGCCAATGTTCTGGCCACTAAGCTATCCAGGAGTTTTCCCGTGTCATTTTTCATTTCAGAGAGTATAATATTTAGATGCAGCTGGAACCGTACTTGAAAATTAAATAATCATTTAAAGGTTGTAAATTAAACTCTATATTATACATCTGTATGATATTTAATTAAAATACAAATTATCTACACTTAATAAACTATGTAACAACTAAAACTTATTATTGAAATACTAATTGAATAGCTGACATACACGTGCATTGCTCCAGAGTTAGCAAAGAGCTGACGGCTTGACCTGTCTATACCCCTACACGATCAGTTTCACCTGTCAGGTGAAAATATCAAGCGATGTTTTATTTTCAACAGGTCTGAAAAATAACTGAACATGCCTACAGGTTTTCCCTACACGATCAGTTTTTACCTGTCATGTTAGACCAGACATGCGTCACCGTACGGTGAACCTGTACGGGTAGGCGGCCCTTAATAATAACCTAGTACAAGTGTATACGCTTTTATTTGCAGCACTTTTTACTACCCGTTCAGGTTGTACACATATGTACTAATTACTCCAATGTGTTTGAGATGAGGGTGGCTAAATTTAGAAGAAGTGTACCCACATTTGCTTTGAGTAAGAGTGGAAAAATATTTTGAAAAAACAACCCTCAGCACGTCCAACTTGAATCAAACCCTGACCTCCTCGTCATCGGCAGTCTAGACAATTGTGAGAGAGACGCCTTAGACCATGTGAACCCCGAAGTGGGTTGTACACACTAGTAATTTGTATAGCCTACCTTTCAATACAAAGCATTGATTCTCTACATTTATTAAATATATATTCGTATTTAAAACAAATTAATATATATAAAGTCACCCTCTTTAGTGGCAGAATGGTCTAAGGCGTCACTCTCGTGCTAGACTGACCAGCTGATGACTGAGAGATCAGGGTTAGAATCCCCGTCGGATCTATTGATGATTTTTCGAAAATGGTTTCGTACTCTCCTTTCACAAGAAATCTAGCAGATAACCTCTAAAGATATTTCTTCCTGGTACCTATCCCAATAGAGTATCATATTTGCCTATAACCTGAACAGGTAGTAAGTGCGGTGACATATACAAAGGTTATTTGACGGGTTGATCTAGGGGGTTGGGATGAGGAAGGTAATTTAAGTTATTGAAACGTGGATGGGAAGATCACGTGTGTAAAACCAGCTCCACTGCACTCACCCTATATTCCAAGTTTGGCATCCCCGTCACCAGTAATACATTCTACTACGAGCTTGACGCCTTTGACCATGTGGTCACTTGTGCGGGTGGCACCTTTATTACCACCTGCTTTGGTGGGCGCAGCGTCTAAGGTGTCACTCTTGCAGTAGACTAGATTGTCGATGACAGGGTGATCAAGGTTCGAATCTCGATCGAGTGTATTGAGTGTGGTTTTTTATTCAAATTTTTTTTTCTCTTTCTCAACGCAAATACGGGTACACTTCCACTAAATATAATCCTCCTCATCCATTAAACTATTAGTATAATTAGTACATTAGCGTATAACCCGAGCTGATAGTAAGACGCGGTGCTTAAAAAAAATGTATTGTATAAACATTTAGTCTTGTAGCCATTTGCCTTTCCGAATAACGGTCAATTGAGCTTTGAAGGGTATCACATTGACATCATTTGAGAATTGGCTCTGGAATCGTCTTTTGACCTATTATTATTATTATTATTATTATTATTATTATTATTTGACGTTATATCCAGGGTCGTCTTGATGATAATGCGATGCTTAGGGAGTTTTCATTTTGGCAAGCCCTCCTCTATCATATAATGTCGGCCCAAACATTGTCCATGGACTCCCCCATATCTATTGTTTTTCTTAGCACCCTTCTTACTACTCGTTTAGGTTATATGCTTATGTACTAATTACTCTGATGGTTTTAGGGACTAGTAAGGTTTTATTTAGAGGAAATGTACCCACATTTGCGTGGAGAGAATGGAAAACAATTTTGGAAACACCACCCTTAGTACATCTGACCGAGATTCGAACCTCGTTCTCCGCGTTATCAGCAATCTAGTCCTACTCGAGAGTGACGCCTTAGACCACGTGGCCACCGAAGTAGTTACTGTTTAAATAAAATTATATCTTATTACTTATCAAATTTGTACAAAATTTAAAAAAATATGTTTTATACCTTATTGTTAGTCTAATTATTATCAAAAAGATGATGATATTTGATTTTCTGTAAGAATTCGAAATAAAATATTATAAAACAGAATAAGGACCCTTGATCTATTTTTTTTTCATTAATTTAGTTTCCAAACATTATTTGAGACCAATATAACATGTTTCTTCTATTACTCCACCATCAAACATTTGATCATCAAACAATTAAGATTATGGAGAAAGTAACACATCACGAAACACGCATTTTACGCAAATTTACACCACACTACAAGGTTCCGTATTTTAGTGTCAGAAGTGGTATATCAAAATATAAACCATTGTGTAACATATTAATAGTAACACAAGGCATACTGAACGTTAAAGGGCATTGTATATTATGCCCTAACAATCAACACAATTTTTTTTAAAATACAAATTTTTATAATTTTTGGTTGTTTTTAATTTTTCATATCAAGAGATATAGTGAGAATTCTTGACCTAGATATTATGATGAATCTTTACGTTTTATGTATATCTGAATAAAAAGGTTAATTTTACAATTCTATCTGTACCCATGCCTGCTTGTCTGTCTGTCCTTGGCCACAGATCTGAAACAGTTTGATGGATTTTGAAAAAATTTATAATTTAGGTATTATAGGACAATACCTCGAAATATTTATTTATCTTGACCCTAGCTCTCAAACTATGATTAGCTTACTAAAGAGTGATTTTTTTTTAACTAAAAAATTTTTTCGGAAAGCTTCAAACGATTGTGTTTAAAATTAATATTTAAGGAGAATTTTACTTGATAAATTACAGCCTGTTCTTGCATTTTGGGTAAAAATTTGTTAAGGGGTCGTTTATTGGTGAGTGATTTTCAAAAACCCGAAATATATTCATGATTTTTTTAAAATGTTTATCTGGAGAATGTTTAGCATGATAAACAAAACTGTTAACTTGTTTTTAGAGGGAAATTATTTATCCCAAGGGCTGGATTGAACACAATGGAGAGCCGTATTTAGCCTGTGGGCCGTAGGGTGCCCAGCCGTGGTCCAGACTTTAGGATTGAGTTTATCGAACGGTGTACCACGGGAGTCTTGGAGAGAATCAAAAGGAAGCGAGAAAAAAATCAAAAGGATGAAACTATATATTTTTAAATCCATGACCAACTTATTATTAAAATTTTAATTATTTAACTTCTTAAAAACATTACTAACACAAGTTTTTTAATGATAACATCTTTCTTTATCAGAGTTGTGTGCCTTGACAATTTTAGTTCCTTGTTTAATGAGCCGTGAGTTGAAAATGGTTGAAATGGCTAGTTTAAGGTGTCCCTCTCGTAGTATCTTGAACTACTAATGATAGGGATATCGGAGTTCAAATTCCAGTTGAGTGTACTGAGGACTGTTAGTACTAAATGGTTTTCCACTCTCCCTCTACACAAATGCGAGTACACTTCCCCTTATTTACAACCTTCCACGACCCAAGTATATTAGCGTATTTAATACACATAGGTATAACCCGAACAGTGATTTTAAAAAAATATCAATTTTTAAATTGTTATTTTTAGATTTACAAGGTTTTTACACAATATAGATATTTACAAATACACAATTATTTATAGCTGCACATATGTTTAAAAGACAAAATGATAACTACATTTAAGGTGGTGAAATTGAATTTATTTTATTTTAATATTTTTATTGCTGCCGAGGAAATACTTTTAATGTTTAAAGACTAATTAGAGCAATAAATGTGTTTTCGAAGGAATGTGACAGGATTTTTTATTTATAAAATTAATTAGTAAGAAATAATTAGAAATAAGTTTAAAATCTAAAAACCTTTTTTTGTTACATCAAACCAATAAAGTAAGCTCTTATTAGTCTGGCTAAATAAGATATAGGTATTTTTAAACTAGTATATATACTATTATAATATTTAGTTTTGCCTAACTTAACTCTCTTCTTTGAGTCATTATTTCAATAAATTACACGCCTCGGTGGCGTAGTTGGCTAACGCGCTAGTCGTGTTGAGCCAGACCATCGAGGACGGGGAGATCGAGGCTCGAATCTCGGTCGGGTGAACTGGGGGTGGTTTTTCTTAAATGGTTTTCCACTCTCCCTCCACGCAAATGCGGGTTCACTTCCTCTAAATTCATACCTCCCAATTCCTAATACATTAATGTAACTAGTACTTAAGCGTATTACCCGAACGGGTAGTAAGACGCGGTGCTGAATATATATTCAATAAATTCATGAAATATTTAAACAATTATAATAAAGTTATTGAAAATTAATTTTAATTTATATTGAGATGCTTTTCCTTAACAGAGTGTTAATAAGGTCTGGGTTTGTGAGAGGTTGTGAACCATGACATTTGACGTTTAAGATATGATGAGACGGCTCACGCCTGTAATCCAAGGAACACGATCAACTTAACGCTCACTTAAAGTAACATACCGTAACTAATCAATCTTCATTTCTAACAGTGGCGTGTAGTCATACGATAATAAGTAGATATACGCCATCATCGATGTTAGTACCTATCTGTTAATTCATTATATTTCAACCGATATCTTGGCACATTGATTTGACCTGAAAGGTCACGGTAGTTTAGGGTAAGATCAAAAAGAAGCTAGAAAAATTTTGAGGGATTAAAAAAACCTTTTTAAATCCATGATTAAAATTATTTAAAAAAATAACACCATTGTTAGAATTTTTCTATTGAACATATAAACACAATCTTAATACTCGTTTTTACTTTCTATTGAGTTCTTGGTGATAAAGTATTGAGATCGTCAAAAAACTCGAACTCGAGATTTTGATATACGTCGACGTTTCATGAACCCCTGAAACCAAAAAAGTTGTTTTCGCAATGCCGCATCTACGTCTGTCTGTATATTGGGCTAGAGCCGGAACTATTTTACCGTTTGTGTTAAAACTTGGTATCTGGGGTGTCCATAATGTCCCCCCGAGGGTAGTTTACCGAAGGGCAAAAAGAGATTAAATAGATTTTCTCGAAATTTGCTTTAACGATTTTGATTAAATTTTATATCTAAAGACTATTTATCATTACAAACAAAATTAAAACTCATTTTCTCATGAAATTCACTTTGAGGGTACCTTACATGGGGGAAATTTTCCAATTTTGATAATTTCTCCACAACTATTTGAGATACAAAATAGCTTCTCATTGTAAAGTTGTAGTTCTATTAAAGATAAAAATCTTTTACTTGAAATATATTTTTATAAAACCAGTAACTTCTGTGCTATAAGCAAATATATATATACTTTTTAATTCAGGTCTTTGAAAATGTATTTGATTCTTATGCTCTTTGGTGGACAAAGATGTTTCTCTTTTCTCAATTTTTCTGTAACAGTGTTCCTAGTTCCTAATGCCATAGAGTAAGTAACAGTGTATGTTATTTCATTTATGATATTTGGTTATTATTTCGTTTCATAAATCTTCGAGTGTTTAGTAAATGTCTATTTTTAAGATAAAAGAGAGATAAAGTCTGTGCGGTGCACTCAACCATTTATTTTAACCTGCGAGATATTATTACCCTAAATATATTTTGTGATGAGTACACATACCATCATTTAAAGTGTTCAAAAACAAATCTCTTAGGAAAATGTTTGGTCCAAAAAGGAATTAAGATAGAAGAGAGTGGAGGAAGGTTAAATTAAGACAGCAAAACTAATCATTTAAACTAGCCCTAAATAAATCATCCATGATTTATTAATAAATAAATATGTACAAAAGCTAGAAGCCAAAAACCATTTAAATGAAAAAGTTAATCTAAAACAAGCAAGAAAACAAAACAGGATGATGGTTGAATGGTTTAGCGTGTCACTCTAATAACATCATGGTTTTGCTGATGACGGGGAGATCGTGGTTAAAATTTCATTTTTTTGTACTGAGAGTATTTCTACCCTATTGATTTCCCTCTCTCCAACCGGAGAATCGAAGGTATAGTGAAAATGAGGTTTGGTAGCAATACACTTAATTGTTGCATGAGCACAACAAATGAAGCTTTTAAAAATAGAAGTACGCCTTTGCAATATGGTGCTGGAGAAGACTTGTAAATATCAGGTGGACAGACAGGGGGACAAACGAACAAGTCCTAAGAAGTGTGGGTGAGAAGACTTGAGAATATCAGGTGGACAGACAGAGGGACAAAAACAAGTCCTAAAAAGAGTGGGTGAGAAGAGAACCAGTTTGGATGTGATTCACCGGTACAAAGCAAAGGGGATAGGAGGAACTGTCTTCTGCACAACGTCATAGAAGGAAAGGTTGAGGGAAAGAGGAGCTTAGGAAGAAGAGGGATTAAAATATTGGATTACTTGAAGAAAAGAAAAAAATTCTGGGAGATGATGGAGGACGCAAAGGATAGAGTGCATTGGCGGTCTAAGTTCACTGATAAAAGTAATTGACCTGTCGTAAGACAGAATATGTAATCATAATAATAATAATGCGTATTATATTTATAGCTCTTTCATAATCCTTTAAGGACCGTTTGCCCCAATGCGATGCGTTGATATTCAAGCCTTCAGGGCAATAGGTGGTAGAGTGTTCTTAGACAGACTGTACATCAAATCGAGCCCGGTAGGTCCGGTTCCCTGGACGAAGGGGCTTCAAGAACTTGAACAACGATGGATGCTATGAGAGGGGCCAAGAATTCGCAGGCCTATCGGCATCTAAAACGACGGATATTTAAGTCTTAAGGCTTTTTTGGAAAAGCATGCTTTGCCAGCTCTCTTCTGGGTATCTCCTCCAAAATATTAACCATTATATCATCCCCACACCAGTTGTTCCCAAGTTGTGGGTTGAGAGCCTATTTTTTGCGGGTTATGTGAAAGTTTTTGAAATGTGAAATTTTGTAACTATTGAAAAATAGACAAACATGAAATAATGGTAAAGTGAAAAAAAATTGAAGAAATTTAAAGCGCATAATATCTGGACAGGTGAATCATTTTTAATGTTCGTGTCTGTGACGTAGACGTCAATTACGTCGTCAACAGGAACCGTAAATAAGCACATAATATCAATTAAGTCACCCTTTTTTTAGCTCACGGCACACAAATCATGGCGTTAAAATTATCAAGGCAGTGAAGGCACACATTCAGTTTTTTAAGGAGAGTTGGGCAGGACATGCAGCGTGAATGGAATAATCTAGAACCATGCTCAAGCTATCGACTGGCAAATCCAATGGGAAGAGATTAGCAAGAATACCGAGACGCAGATGGGAGGTTGGGGATTGAACAGTACAGATCGGTTTTCATC
This sequence comes from Timema podura, assembly GCA_033556935.1. NCBI lineage: Eukaryota > Metazoa > Arthropoda > Insecta > Phasmatodea > Timematidae > Timema > Timema podura. The sequence continues at coordinate 109,279,101 of JAVRXN010000010.1, forward strand.
AAGAGGCAACCATTATCTCTTTATCCAATGGCAGTAATGTAAAGTGTGAACTGAGTTCTGCTTTTCATTGTAAGAGCCAAATAATGTTCTTTCCTTATATATGTTACTATCTACATTTCGTGTACCTTCTTCCAAATATAATACAATTACCTCATAAAGTGAAAAGAGGTTTTCTTTATAAAGATATATTATATATTCGTATCCAATATCCATTTAATGTGTTTGTCCATCATATTATTGCTTTACATGCTCCTATTAGAGTGTCCTACAATTCTTAACTTTTTTTTTCGCCCTTGTGTGTTTCCTTTTCGAGGAAGTTGCGTTGTGCGTTTCAAACTCCCCCCTGATGAGTGTCGATAGAATGAAACCTAGGATGGGGGATTGGATGGTAACGATTGACTTTCTTCAAAAGGCAGCCATTACCTTTTTGTACAATGGCAGCAATGTAAAGTATCACCTGTGTTCTTTTCATTATAAAAGCTATGTTGTGTTTGTTCCTTTTATATGTTTCTATCCGCCTTTCCTGTAACTTTATCCAAATATAATAAAGTTACTTTTGAAAATTAATAATAATAATCTTTAGGATTTCATATAAATTAAAATCTTATTAAGGTCCAGGGGAAATCCAGGAATGTTAGTTTTAGGTTATTTTATAGTACCAATTTGTAAGCTTTAAAACAAAATAATATTTGAAAATAAATCAGCTATAGTTTACTTCATACTAACAACATGATTATAATGTAGTATTTACCAGCATAGTTATATTAGCATTCCGGGTCCTGGTAATGGAGCAAATTTAATTCCTTAGTGGTCCCCCAGGATTTTTTAAAACATATGTGTACTTATCTTCTGACATCCCTTAGTAATATTCTGTTTTATTATAAAAATAAAAAGCTTATTTTTTATACTACCAGAAAACAACATAACACAAAACTGAATATAAACATACTTTCCTGATTTTTCCACTGGATCTTACAAAATGGGGTAAAAATCTTACTAAATCAAGCTTAACGAACGTCGTAAAGATTTTGTCCCATAAGTCTTACTACCAGTCCGGGATATTCGCACAATATATACTAATGTTGAAGGGATGATAAAGGCAAATTCTAGAAGAAATGTACCCTGATCGCGTAGGGTGAGAGTGGTAAACAAATTAGAAAATATATAAATATGAGTAGGTATTGCCGGTAAAAACTTTTAAAATCCGTGTTCTTGACAAAACTAACAAGTGGAGAAGGCCAGAGTTAATGGTTTACTTCACCTACCAATATGTCCGACACAGAGAGTAGAAAGTACACTTAGTATTGCTCACACCTCACTGGAGACTATCTGATGATCATTGTAGAACAACCCCATGCATTATCAATTAATATCTTCATCAGTTTCCACCCTCCCCCTATCCAGTAATTGAACTATAGTCCCCTAGAATTGCAATCAACAAACCACCCTACCAACGAAGCTATAAGGATAATTTATCTACTTCAGTAAAATCATATGCGTCATAAGCTTTATGAAGCAGACATACATATTTTTCCCCTCAGTCTCGAGCAGACGACAAAACTGACCATATATATATATTCTTCATTTGCAAGTTGCGTTTACTTGTTCCTCCAGTAATATATAAAGCTCAATGCCTCTACTCTAGATGATAGCTGGACATACATCTATAGTCCAGTCCACTCTTAAAATGTAGTGCAAATATTATGGATCACACAGTTGCTGGATTTTATCTGCTTGAGACCGAGTTTATATTAGAAACTTATAAAAATATTTTAATTCAATATATTTGAGCATTGGTTTATTTCAATAATTGTGTATAATTGTGTTTATAGACAATGCACAAAATCACCTGAGACTAGTAGGTTGGTGTTTGAATTCTAGTTAAGTCGAAATGAAAGTGGTTTTGTCAAGTTAGTTAAAACAAATTGTTTTACCTTCCTCTATGCATGCGAATGTATACACACTTTCTTGGACAATTGCCTAGCTCACAAATACCTTATAGATTTTTTAATATAGTAAGTCGTTTATAACCTTAGTTCTATGTATGAAAAAAACTACAATTAAATCACCAAAAACCATTTAGATCTGCACCAATATAATGATCAACACACAAAACCAATAGCTCACAGCTGGTGGACAGACTTCCCATGTACTGTACTTTTCAAACAGCTGTTTTTGTCTTTTCAAGGTGGCATTAGTTCATATTTACGGCTGTTACAATTAGGGGGCTCATTGCTGCTAATATCAGCGAGAATATCTTTATATTTACACGTAATGCTACGTCTGGCGCTTGTGTTTTTGGATATCAGCAATTTGTACTAATTTAAATTAAAAAAACAGGGAAGGTTTCTAAGAGTAAAATGTGCACTGGTATTTGCCTGGAACTATGAAAACATCCCTTGTTAAAACCAACTCCAGATAATTATTCTTTTATTAGTGTATTTTAGTGACTCAGTCTTTAATACAGTGTGTTTATAATAATAATCATAGTCTTACAATTTAAATACTACACAATGTGTATAACCCTAACCCCTCCCCTTTTCTGCCCAAATTTACCAAGTTAAATATGACCATAATAATATATTTATTGAATAAACTTAAGCAACAGTCTTATCAGCTAGCTTACGATACCTGAGGAAATTCGTGTTTGAATCCTATTGGGTGACACTTTGAATGATTTGTCTGAATATCAGACATTTAAAAGTGAAGAGTAAAAGTTATTTTTTAACTAGACCTAAAGTTGAAAAAAAACAACCCAGCACTATTGTAAAACGTCTAAATAATTGAGTGAAATCCTTAAACTCAACTACGCATATACCCTACCCAACTTAAAGCAACGCTCAATTCAAACACAAACGGTTTTATTAATACCAAATTCACAAATATGATGTATACGTTATTTATTTGAATTATTAATCTAATATTTTACTAGATTCAAAATGAAAATAATATAATATTTATTTATCCCAAACACGTGAAGGATTTATAATAGTTGTCAAAAACAGTGGATCCCAACCTTTATTAGCTGACGGCCCCCTTATTAGATCATCAAATTCACACGCCCCCATATTTTGTGCGATTATTATTAAGAAATCTTAGAAAAGTTGTGTTGTATAGTCACTTCTTAAGTTTATAAAAAAAGTTACACTGGCTAAATATTTTTACAATTTTTTTTAAAAAATTAGCTTGATAGTTGTCATTGTATTGTTTTAATCAGTTCTTGAATATTGGGTCGGATAGTACACCATAAATCTCTTTCCACTTAAAGTCGACAACCCTCTTTCTTTTTTATGAGAATCTAGAGTTGAAAATTCGGTGGTGTTGCACGTGGCCGTAATGGTAGCTCTGGTTCAGGAAAGAGTGGTGAGTTGGAGGGGGGGGGGGGGATTCAGAGGCTTGCGTGCTTGAAAATGAACACGCGACTATTAATTTTGCCTAGTCACACCTAAAAGCCCTTGTTTAGTTACAATTGGTAGGCAGTGTCGTGACTACTTTAAGAAAAATTATTATTTCTTACTTTGGAAAATAGATTAAAATAAACAAAATATCAAATTTAGCCCATTTTTAACGTTATTTTCTAGTTATTGTTCCATGACCCCCCCCCTCCCCCGAAAGTGTTTCACTCCTATAAGGTCTAAGACAATCATAAACTGCAGATTTTTTACGTCAAAAGCTATAACAATAAAATGGAGCGATCACAGTGCTAACTTATATCACGGCAAACTATGCAAATAGAAGGCTTCAAATATCAACATTTACACGCTTTGTAGTGGGAGTGGCATAGGATTGATGCAAAGCTGAGAGGGTCATGGCCATTTTGTTTGTTTCTAACTTGATCGTAAGTAATGTTTTCCAAGGGTTTTTTTTTTTTTTTCATAAGCAAAGTCTGTTTTACTTTAACTATCCTTTGAGACGAACCCTTATGTAAAAAATACTTCATGTTTTGTTAAAATTCTACGTAAATCTTCTGAACGAATTAACACCGTAGTTAGAGGACTTACTATACCCATAATGCAACTCAATTATTACTACAACTCACCAATAGGGTAAATAAAGTGTAGGTCAGGATACATATTTTCCCAATGACGGACCGGTGAATGAATCTGGGTCTTCAGGAAGTCCATAGGGCAGGTCATCGCAAGGTGTCTCTTAAGGGAATGTCTTCTGAAGGTACGTCCTCGAGTCTTTAAGGTCGGGGTAGGGATTGCTGATCAAACTCAGGTATAGAAGTGTTCCTAGAAGAATGGTCCACTGATTTACGGGCCGGATGGAGTCTTCAGCCGTGGTCTTAGCTTGCCGGCCAACCTCACGCGTTTGATTTCGTTTGTTCACTCACTGTTCCGGACGAGGAAAAGAATACTGACTGTACTTATCGTCGGTTGTACACCATAGCGCCATAGTTTGGTGACGATCGCGATTGTTTCCTTACTAGAAACATTCCTCGCTTAGTGTGTTGAATGGTGGAGCGCTATTTCAACATGGGACCACAAACCCTTGATATTACTCTAGAGAAGAAATCAACACACGGAGTGTTTTCAATTTTTTTTTTTTTTTTTTTACTTTTTCTCGACCCCTCGGAGAGAGAAGTATTCTGATCATAAAAAAATAGAACTAGATATTTTGATAAACGTTGCCTTTTCATGAACCCCTGAAAATGAAAAAGTGTTTTTTGTGATGCGTCTGTCCTCTGTCTGCGTCGTGTGTCTGTCAGTGTATCTGAATCTTGGCCTAGAGTCGAAACTATTTTACCGATCTGGCTAAAACTTGATATCTAGAGTTTTCATAAGGTCCCCTTAAGAAGATTTTGGAATCATATATCAAACCCTAAAATTAAACGTAGTTCGTATAAGACAAAAAAAAAAGAAAAATCGATTGTCTCTTAAGCCGCTCTAACTATTTTGATTACATTTTGTATTCAAGCATTGCTGAGCATTAAAAACAAAATGGAAATTCTCGTTTTTTCCATAAAAATGACTTTTGGGTACTATATATCAGCGTAAATTTCCAAATTTGATCCTATCTCCTTAACTTTTGGAGATACAAAAAATTTATTGTTGTAAAGTTGTAGTACTATTAAATATAAAAATCATTTACTTGAAATATATTTATATAAATCCAATACTTTTGAGCTATAAGCCAATATATATATATGTATATTTATTTATCAAGAGGTATGAAATGTGAAATTGATTTTTATGTTCTTTGGTGGACAGAGATGTTCCTCTTTCTCATTGTTTACGTAACATAGTATAATATTTCACTAACGATTTTTGGTGAAGTGTTTCTGCTGCAATGTATATTATATAATTTCCCAAATCTGACAAGTTCTTAGCAAATGTCTTCATTTTAAGATAAAAGAGAAAGTTGGTTGGTAATCTCTGCCATAAGTTAGAGTCACATGATTAAAGGTATAATTCTAGTGAGTGAATAATGAGCTAAGAATGTACATTTTTAGTCACGTCTTTATTTTTAAAAGCTATTTTAATCATAATTATATTTGTTTTCAAACTTTTTATTTAGTATCGTTCTTTAATAAGAGTTTGCCACTTACAACCTAAAATGTTAGTTGCATCACATTTATATAATTTTAATTAATTATTAAATATATATTAATACTATTAAAAACATAAACACCAGCGCTGGTGAGTATCAGGTCTTAATGTCATACTCGAGTAATATTTGTACTGTAAGTAGTAAACACTAACGTAATTAATATTATTATATTAATAGTAATATCAACTGCTATAATGAATCCTTTTTCTTCCTGACTTACTACTGAGATAGCTGCTCTATGATCTAGTTTATTCTACTTTAGTAACTGCAGGAGTTTATTTTTTAATTTGATTTGATTCAGCTTTAATTAGAATATATATTAGTATTATTAAGTTATTATTTCTATAATAACAATATTTATATCAGTTATAGGTGCTAATTATGAATATGACTCAAAAAATTATTCTACTTTAAGTCAATTAGGGTTAATAATAAGTATCTTATCAATAGGCTACGATAAATTAGCTCTAATACTTTGGTTGGTTTGCTGTTAAGGGTAAAGTTTAGGTTCGAATCCCAGCTGGGTGTATTGAGGGTATTTTTCCTCCCTTCATGTAAATTAAGGTATATTTTATCTTAATTATACTTTTCTAACCCTAGTTCATTAGCATAGTTTGATAATTTATTAACTCTAATAATCTAATCGCCATACCAAGTTGAAAATTCACCTGAGTTAGCTATCATTCCTGATTGTCCAAATAAAAATCCAAATTCCTAAGCATATTGATGTTTAGAACATACAGTTAAAGAAAATTTTTGTTTATCAACAAAATGAGTTGCAAGAAAAAAATTACATTTGACGTAGTTAAAAATAACACTTGTTCATTGTTGAGCTACTGAGATTGTTTATCTTATAGTGGATCAGTTAATGCTAAGCTTTCAACTTACACTCTTTGCTATGGAATTCTAGCCTTGCGCAATTTATTTCATTCGTCACCATGTCAGTCAAACATAAACATTTACCTTTTTCCAAAGCTAGGTTTACATTTTAGTGGGATTTTTCCTGTCATGTAAATAAAGTAGTTAAGGTGTGGCAGAAGGGAGCGTGAGTAATTTTACAGTTTTTATAGCAATACATATTTTTGGCCAAAATAGATAAAATATTTCTCCAGTAGCAACGTAGAGTTAAGGTTTTTGCACATGCTAATATCAACAGATCTTGAATATCTATCAAGGATGTCCTGAAATTTGGTCAAAATATTTTCTCCTTATTTAAAAAGTTTTGACAAAATTCCAGCACACCCTTGACAGATATTCATGATCTGTTGAATTAGCATGTGCAGAAAAATAAACTCTATGTTGCTATTGGAGCAATATTTGATTTATTCTGGCCAAAAAGTTTCTATTCTATAAAAATGGTAAAAATACTTGTGCTCTCTTCTGCCGCACTTTAACTAAAAATATTATCCATCAAATAAATAAATGTTTCAGCAAATTATGATTTGAATTTAAATGGAATTTTTAATATTGAACCTTTTACTAACATGTTAATTCAAATATATGAACACCTGCCTCAGTGGCCGCATGCTCTAAGGCGTCACTCTCATGTTATACTAAACTGCCGATCACGAGGGGGTTGGGGTTCAAATCCCGGTCGGATGTACTAGGGTTAATTTTTCCTAAATGGTTTTCCACTCTCCCTCCACCAAATATGGGTACACTAGCTCTAAATTCAACCTTATTCATCCCTAACTATTAGAGTAATTAGTAAATATGCGTACAACCTGAGCAGGCCGTAAGACGTGGTGCTAAAAAAATCTATATATTTGATCGTTATTATAGTGTCTTGGCATCTCAGGCTTTGAATAAGTTAGAGTACACTAATTGCCCTCTAACACTTATGTACTAATTACTCTTTTGGTTTTAGTCATTAGGAATGTTATATTTATAGGACGTTTACATGTACTTACTTGGAGAGAGAACTGAAAACAATTTGAAAAAAATGGCACCCTTAAGACACCAAACCGATATTTGAACCTCTATATCCTCTTCATCGGCAGTATAGTCTACTGCGAGAGAAGCACCTCAGACCATGCGGCCACCAAAGCGAATCATTCCATCTTGTTAAGAATAAAATGTTTCATCTATGATCCGTGGTTCGAATATATAACCAACAGCTAGTCCCGTTATGTCATTAAACTGTTCGGTAACAAGTTTTGTTGTTATAGTAATTAAATGATGAGGAAGCATTCTTTCGATTCTGGCGCAACATTGATACAAGTTCAATCTACAGCTGTCACACTAACTGCCTCGGTCGCCGCGTGATCCAAGGCAGTGGTTCACAAATTTTCGAGACTCGCGAACCCTTTCACTAACATCGAGTTGCAAGAACCCCTTTATAAATATCCATAGCCACACCTTAATTGTATACCTAATATTTATAAAATGGGTTTATTAATTGCAATCAAAAGGTTTAATACCTGAAAACTAGCCCACTATGGAACTGTGGAATACACCACCAAAAATAACGCAAGAATATTGAAACTAACGTAAGTACAAATTTAAATAATTATACATTTATTTAAAAAATTAAATAAGAAAAATAGTAACATTTTCTTATCTTTATTGTCACAATATTATCACATTTCACTTTTTTTAGTTGTACTGGAAATTGCTGCTTTGATATAACTGAAATCCCTTCCTGTAATCACAAAATCCCATGCCGATTTAAGTTTCAAAAACTGTTTACTAGTTTTAACACTACCCACATCTTGCGGGACTTTGAGAAAAATGTCTTGATTTGGATGGCACAAAGGTTTAAAGTCAGGAACCACAGACGATAAATAAAGTCTCAAGTCACTTTCAGCATTGAGCCTGTTTCTGTTGTGGAAAGTGAAACAAATTATTTATGGGGGTGTAGAAAAAGTAAGCTAGTTTTCTGAAAGATAATCGACATCAAACCTCATAAGTTTATATAATATAATCTTGTAAATGTGCTCACAAAATCTTCACAAATGTTCGTTAAAAATCCGCCACTACGGAAATATTTTGGTGGACCCCTTGGAAGATTTGTTTGGGAACCAATGATACAAGGTGTTACTCTTGCAATAGATTAGACTGCCGATAACGAGGGGATTAAGGTTCGAATCTCGGTTGAGTTACTGAGAATGTTTTTACAGAATGGTTTTCCACTCCCTCCACGTAAATGCGGGTACATATTCTCTAAATATAACATTCCTGATCCAAAAAAACATTAGCGTAATCAGTAATTAAGCTTATAACCCAAACGGATAGTAAGATGCAGTAATAAAAAATTAAACAATCTGTCACACTGCTTTTGGATTATCAAATAAATACAAACACTTTTATTTTATTTTTGTTGTCGACAATGATACTATTTGATGTTTTTGTTAAGCACCGAGTATTACTATATATTCAGTTTGAACGTTTATGTTTTAATTATGTTAATGGTTTTAGGGATTAAGAAGATTACATTTAGAGGAATGTACTCGCATTTGTGTGGAGGGAGAGTGGAAACTATTTAGGATAAAACTCAGTTTAACCGGCCGAGATTCGAGCCTCAATCTCCCCGTATCTGCAGTCTAGTTTAACACCAGTTAGCACGTTAGGCCATGCAGGCACTGAAACGGGTATTAGGCCATTTGTTAAAATGTGTGAGAAAAGAGATATATTGAGCTTAGTCTAAAGTTACGCTACGCTATCAAACAACGCGCGCGTGCACACACATTCCAGAAAGTGTAATCACGATATATATATATCTATATATATATATCACGTAAATATAAATCTAACAAATGTGTTTTGGAGTCTTTATGCAAGATAAGATGTCAAGTGATCATTATACACATCACAACAGTCGAAATGTGGAAGGATAAGGGATTGGAGTCGTGGATTTAATATTCATTGGTGTAATTTTTTTTCAGACGCTTAAGTGAGTGTATGATCAAAAAAGAACACTTCTTACATTATCTCACTGATATTATATTGCATGTAATTATAAGCAATTTCTGAAAGCTTAACAAATCAAATTGAAGAGATGAACATAAATCTTAGAATCTCTCATGTGACGTCTTTTTACCTTTACTTGTTTGTGCCGCCTGAGCTCTTATTACATTAAATGGAGTTACACAACATATAACTCGTACTTGAATCAACTTATTGAACATTTTCTTGTTCGAAGCATCTTTAAAAATCCTTGACGTGCAACTAAAAACAAATAGGATGATGCTGCTCTTAGTGTATTTATTTATCCGGAATTGACTTCAAATTAATTATTACGTTATTTCTTGTCTAAGGAGGGTGGGGGTTCCAGCAAACATCCGATGGCCACGGATAGCTATCTACCCCCTCCCCCAACCCGAAGGGTGACTTATGGTTCTTGGTGATCAGGTTAAGTCGGGTTAGGTTGGGATTGTGATGAATAATCCTGTCCAGCACTTTGAAACAGAAATATCTAAAATTTGGCAATTTAAAATTGGGGCTCCAGGAAATTGGGGAACTTTAATTAAAATATATATATTATGTATATAATATATACATATACATCCTCCATTTCCGGGAGCCCCAATTTGAAATTGCAAAATTTTAGATATTTATGGTTATATGGGGCATTTCCTCTAACTTCTTGAAAAGCAAAATTTTAAGTTTCAATTCCAGGGGTTTGGGAGATATGGTGATGAGTGAGTGAATGGATTTTCCCTTAGATAAATATAGATAGGGATAGGATAAAATAAGATGGATAGAGACATTTACTAAAAACTCACAAGGTTTGTGAAACAAATAAATAATATGCATTGTTACAGAAACACATCTATTAAAAAGCCTGGCTGATATAACATACATTGTTACAGAAAAACTGAGAAATAAATATCTATCCACCAAAGAGGATATCAAATTTATTTCAAAGATATGAATACAAAAAACATAAATTTGCTTAGAGCTCATAATCTATTGGTTTTATAAATATATATTTCAAATAATATATTTTTTATTTCAATAGTACTACAACTTAACAATGATAAGATATTTCTTACAAATAGCTGAGGAAATATGATTAAAATACAAAATTTCCCTTAAGGCATTTTCATGGGAGATGAGTGTTGCCATTTTGTTCATAATGATAAACAGTACATAGTACAAAGTTCAATCAAAATTTTAGTGCTAATTCCAAGAAAAATTTTTTTTTTCTTTTTGCCTTTCTGTAAACCTATAATTATAGGGCTAGATATCTATCTAATTCTAAAATCACCTCGGAGGAACCTTTATATAATGTTTGAGCCAGATCAGTAGAATGTTTGCTCTAGCTGAGAAGACAGACTTACGGTATTGCGAAAACCACTTTTCGGTTTAGGGGTCATGAATTGTCAATATTTATTAAAATCTCTAGTTAGGTTTTTTTTAACAATCACAATAATTCTCTCTTCAACGGGTCGATAGAAAGTAAAAATAGTTAAAAACAAATTGTTTATTTATGAATACTATATCTAGATAGAGTAATCCTCACTAAAAGCATAAATAATAGCTGTGGCTATTTAATTCTTAATATGAAATCCCGTACAATTATAATAATTGCACAAATGGCAGCAACAAGCCAACTACCGAGTCGAATGTGGCTGCGTTATCTGATAGCTCGTGATCTTAATAGAATCACATACTTGTAGCCGACGATTTCCGCACTCCATTATAGGCTCTGCCTTAAAATATGAGTGAAGAATGACCCTGGGCACTGGACGAATCCTGGATAGCTCAGTGGTGGTTAGAGCATTGGCGTACAAATCCAAAGGTCCTGAGTCCGATTCCTGTGTCTAGGTGTCATTTTTCAATTTTCAGGAAATTATTTATTGTTAAAGATTTTACTGCCTAAGTTTACAGCTGCTTATCATGTGTTCTTGAGGATTATTTTGGTTTGGCGAATGAATACATGAAGATAGACCTGGTAACTTTTGCTAGTTGTTCTTACCACCACTCCTACGCTAGATAGAACATTTATTTGAATCCTGGATGGTGATATTGAGGATTGTTTATCCTAAATGAATTTATAAGTTCACCCCATGCAAATTCGAGTGCATTTGATCTGGATTCTAACTTCCTCACCCCACCTCAGAAGTGGGATTAAATGCGGATAGCCCGTATGTTTATTAAGACGTGGTATAAATAGTGTATATTCAAGCGACCTATAAAAAAATGTGGAAATATTCGTTCAATCAAAATTACTTTAAGATATTTGAATATTTAAGCTATAATTTAAGATATGAGCAAGTGTCCATAGTTTTCAAAGAATGAGCTGCAATTTATTTTTAACAACGCAACGCCCTATTACTTCCCGTTTGACCACTTGGTGATTTAACTTCACATTCTTATTTCTCTATCGAAACCGGTCCTACGTCTTGAAGCAAGGGCATTCGATCTGAAAATCGCCCAACTTGATTAGAAACCCTATTGTGTAAGGTCTAGTTTAAATTTGTAATTATCCGTAAAATTATGTAAGACTATGCCAAAGATGAGCTTCGGGAATATAATCCCAAACTCACCTGCACAGGTAGTCACGCGGAATAAACGTCTAGATCACCTAATCTGATTTTCCAGTGACAGGAAGGTTGGGACTCGATTCTTGACGAGCTGTTATGAAAGAGGATTTTTTCCTCAATGTTTTCCCATTCTTCCTCCACGCAAATGTGGGTTAATCTTAATCTAAAATTTGACTTTCTTCATCCCTGCCTAATTAGTTTTACAACCCTTTCGGGCTGGACGCTTAAGCATTAATTACGCTAAGGGGCTAGGAATTGGGAAGGTTGAATATAGAGGAAGTGAACCCGCATTTGAGTGGAGGAAGAATGGAAAACCATTTAAGAAAAACCACCCCAGTTCACCCGAGTGAGATTCAAACCTCGATCTCCCCGTCCTCGTCAGTCTAACTCAAAACGAAACTAGCGCGTTAGCTAACTAACCCACCGAGGCGGTTATTATTTGTATAAATAACCTTGAATATTCTGGAAGGATAGTAAAAAAAAATATCACCAGTGTTTACACAGTTGTAGATTCCAGCACCGGTGTTTACGTAATCTAAGGTGTTAGATTGTCAATATACAAGATTTCCAGTGAGTGGGATAGCCAGAATCAAGTCTTGGTCAGATGCACTGGCAGGAAGTAGCATCCATTCCATCCTCAGTTAAATGAAGCTGCACTTTAGTTAAACCAAACCTTCTCACTGCTACACCTTGGATCAAGCCTTTACCCACTTCGGTGTCCGAGTGGTCAAACCATAATTCTCGCACTAGCCTGAACAACCAATGACGAAGAGGTTCGGGTGCAAATCCCAGTCAGGTGTACTGACGGGTGTTTTTTACTAAGTGGTATTCCAGTCCCATTCTACTCCCATGAAAATGCAGTTACACTCAAGGTCGTAGCCAACCAATAATTTCAGGGGGAAGGGGGGTTTTGGTGTGCACATCCCTCAATTGCTGGAGGCTATAAGGGATTCTAAATGGTAAACAGTTCTAGAAGCTATCTGAAGTGTATTTTATCGCAACATAACCCCCTAATTGCCGAAGGCTGGTAAGAATTCTAAATATTAAACACCTCTATTTTTATTATTAGCACCGCGTCTTACTACCCGTTCGGGTTATACACACTTATGTTAATGTGTGATGGTAGGGTGATTGTGAGATGAAATGGAGGTCCTACAGTTTAACGTGGGATCCGAACCACGGTGGAGGCCTGGCATTCCACACATTCACAAGTTGTGATTAATGCACGTTTTGTCAGAGGTTAAGGAAGGGTTTGGCAATCAGATAAATCTGTGCCAGGACCGAGGATTGAACCCCGGACCCCCAGCACAAAAGTCTTACACTTTACACCTAAACACCTCTATAAGCTATCTGAAGTGCTTTTTATGGTAGCACAGCCCCCTAATTTGTACTTGTAACTTAATTTTGATATTGTTTGAACCATAAATAAAACCATGTATATATTGTTCATAAGATTTCGGGGGTGGGAGGGGTTGAACCCCTACCCACCCCTTGACTACGGCCTTGGTTACACTTTCTCCAAATTCAAATTTATTCATCCCTAGAACGCTTGTGTAGCTATTAGTTAGTACAACTGCGATAATCTTGAACGGGTAGTAGGATGTCACGCTAAAAATAACTAGCTTGATTGAACATTATGAAAAAACATAAAAGTTGAGGTAATACACCATGATACTTGCTACGTTCAGAAAGAGAACAGGACAAATTTATGTACCTGTTTTGTTTATAGTATCTGAGACCCATATGGCATAACCGCAAGTTTCATGAGTTTCGTGAATTAGCCAGTTATCAAACTAACCTAACCTAGCCTAATCTAACCTATCCTAGTCTAGCCACTATTTTAAAAAGTGCGAGTAAAGTAAGAGTAGGAGTTTTATTATTTTATTGTAATTATTGTAAATAGTAATATAGCTGTTTAAAATACATGTTTGCCATTTTGCCACGTTATGCAGTATTTTTTTACCTGTGCGCTTTTGATAGAAGGTATAGGTGAGCTTTTTCTACAAGATCTAGGTGCGCTTTTGCTACAAGATCTAGGTGCGCTTTTGCTACAAGATCTAGGTGCGCTTTTGATACAAGATCTAGGTGCGCTTTTGCTACAAGATCTAGGTGCGCTTTGCTACCAGATCTAGGTGCGCTTTTGCTACAAGGTCTAGGTGAGCTTTTGATACAAGGTCTAGGTGAGCTTTTGCTACAAGAACTAGGTGAGCTTTTGCTACAAGATCTAGGTGCGCTTTTGCTACAATATCTAAGTGCGCTTTTGATACAAGGTCTAGGTGAGCTTTTGCTATAAGGTCTAGATGAGCTTTTGCTACAAGATCTAAGTGCGCTTTTGATACAAGGTCTATGTGAGCTTTTGCTACAAGATCTAATTGCGCTTTTGATACAAGGTCTAGGTGAGCTTTTGATACAAGGTCTAGGTGAGCTTTTGATACAAGATCTAGGTGCGCTTTTGCTACAAGATCTAAGTGCGCTTTTGATACAAGGTCTAGGTGAGCTTTTGCTACAAGATCTTGGTGCGCTTTTGCTACAAGATCTAGGTGCGCTTTTGCTACAAGATCTAAGTAAGCTTTTGATACAAGGTCTATGTGAGCTTTTGCTACAAGATCTAGGTGCGCTTTTGCTACAAGATCTAGGTGCGCTTTTGCTACAAGATCTAGGTGGGCTTTTGCTACAAGATCTAGGTGCGCTTTTGCTACAAGATCTAGGTGCGCTGTTGATAAAAGATCTAAGTGCGCTGTTGATAAAAGGTCTAGGTGAGCTTTGGCTACATGATCTAGGTGCGCTTTTGCTACAAGATCTAAGTGCACTTTTGATACATAGTCTAGGTGAGCTTCTGCTACAAGATCTAGGTGCGCTTTTGCTACAAGATCTAGGTGCGCTTTAGCTACAAGATCTAGTTGCGCTTTTGCTACAAGATCCAGGTGTGCTTTTGCTACAAGATCTAGGTAAGATTTTGCTACAAGATCTAAGTGCGCTTTTGAAACAAGGTCTAGGTGAGCTTTTGCTACTAGATCTAGGTGCGCTTTTGCTACAAGATCTAGGTTCGCTTTTGCTACAAGGTCTAGGTGCGCTTTTGATACAAGATCTAGGTTTGCTTTTGCTACAATATCTAAGTGCGCTTTTGATACAAGGTCTAGGTGAGCTTTTGCTACAAGATCTAGGTGCGCTTTTGCTACAAGATCTAAGTGCGCTTTTGATACAAGGTCTATGTGATCTTTTGATACAAGATCCAGGTGTGCTTTTGCTACAAGATCTAGGTAAGCTTTTGCTACAAGATCTAAGTGCGCTTTTGATACAAGGTCTAGGTGAGCTTTTGATACAAGGTCTAGGTGAGCTTTTGCTACAATATCTAGGTGAGCTTTTGCTACAATATCTAGGTTCGATTTTGCTACAATATCTAAGTGCGCTTTTGATACAAGGTCTAGGTGAGCTTTTGCTACAAGATCTAGGTGCGCTTTTGCTACAAGATCTAGGTGTGCTTTTGCTACAAGATCTAAGTGCGCTTTTGATACAAGGTCTAGGTGAGCTTTTGCTACAAGATCTAGGTGCACTTTTGCTACAAGTTCTAAGTGCACTTTTGCTACAAGATCTAGGTGCGCTTTTGCTACAAGATCTAGGTTCGCTTTTGCTACAATATCTAAGTGCGTTTTTGATACAAGGTCTAGGTGTGTTTTAGATCCATCTCTTTGTGTGCTTTTGATGTGAGGTTTTCCCCTCTAGTGTGTTTTTGCTTATTTCCACAGCATATCATGCGGGAAGTGGGTTGGGGTGGTGGGATGATGGTGTCTATAAGGGGGAGGGGCTCAATAGACAGAGCGCCACCGGTGGACTGATTCCAGATTATCTGGACGACAATATTGACAAGACGTAGTAAACAATTTTTGCTAGGCAATCCAATTAGTAAATGTCTTGGAATGTGGTCTTTGTTATTTTATTAAGATATACATTCCTAGGGCAGGTTTGTTTGTAAAAATCAGGTTTTATTATAATCTATATTTATAGTGAATGTAGATTTAATACCCCAATTAAATAAATATAGCCAATACTAATTGTAGGGCATTTTATGATAAAATAAAAGAATAACGAAGTTTTAAAAACAAACTGATACTCTCAATAGATTATCATCTAGTTTCTTGGGCTGTGGGAATTACTATGGGGTGTTAGAAAATTAAGAATAAAACTGTTTTAGCTTCATTAGTAGGACTACTTTTTTTCTGCAATTTCAGTTCAGAAAATCCTCTGATGACGACGTCTGCTGTCAATATATTTTATTATATAGTTTTGATATCGGCTGTTTGTATTTAAATCAACAAAATAATCCATAATTTATATTTAAAGAACCAAGTACTCATTTTCATGAAAATATTTAGTTTCATTCGCGTGATTATTATACATTTAAAAATGATACACTGAACTTTAAATATGTTTTAATGGACTAAGTTAAAATTCGTTTAGATACGTCCGGTGAAATTTATGTTTCTTAGTAATTGTTGGCTAAATTGGTACTTCCCACTTCACAGTGACGAAGTCTGTTTTATAATTAAGCTATTTTATGTTGTGTGTTTATAAAGTGCACGACTAATACCACAAATAGATAGATAAATAAATTTCAATGCTGAGTGCAAACTAACCAAATTAAATCGGAAGTTTTTTAGCACCGCATCTTACTACCTGATCAGGCTATACTCATACATATTAATTACACTAATGTGTTAAGGGTGAGTAAGGTTAAATTCAAAGGAAGTGTACCCTCATTTGCGTGGAAGGAGAGTGGAAAACCATTTAGGAAAACCACCCTCATTACACCCGACCGGGATTAAAACCCATCGTCGGTAGTATTGTCTATTGTGAGAGTGACGGCCTATAATATGCGGCCAGTTAAACAAAGGAGAGTAATAACTTCCAGATGGATATTATATGAACAGGTAGTAAAACGCGGTGTTTAGAAGGACCAGGAAGTTTCTTTTCTAATGTCATGTTTGGTACTGGTTTTGCTCGCCTGTAGCGTGGTTGACAGCAAATCTAGGAGTCCTTGATACTATCCCAGGTAGCATGGAGCAACAAGAGATTTACTTTTTATGTTAAGGCTCATCTTGGTATCAGATTAATAAATAGTTAGTGCCAAAAACTGGATATGTAGTTTTATAGTTTTACCTGCTTACATACTCTGTGGCATTAGGAACTCGCAAGCTTACTGCCTCACAAAAAAAAATCTACCGTTATTATTAATTAAGAGCGTGCATCAGATGCTAATCAACTCTGTGATACAGTCGGCTAGAAATCATAAAATTTACACGAACACTACTGCACATGGATCATGTCTGATTAAACATTAAATGAGATAAAGAATTTAAAGAATGTCCTAATACTGTATGAATAGAGTTGAAATATTAAGTGATATTTGGATAAAAACTGCATTGAGAAGGTGTGTTTTGACCATTTTAGAATGGCTTCACAGTAAGGACTGAGCACAAATCTTCATTCTGTCATAACAGGGACATACTGTAGCTATTAACAAGAACCTTTGTCACTTTGTCCCCATCGTCACTGCGGAAAATATCTAATAATCATTCTAATACGAAAGCACTGCACACATTTCTGGCATATCTTGGTCTTTTCTTTTCCCTTTTACTCCTATACCTCGCGCGAGGCGGAAGCTGAGTTGGGCCTGCTATGATGAGCGCTCTTAATCTTGAAAGAGGTCTTTAGACTTCCCAAAACCAACATGTTTATGTTTGAGTTTAAAGGAAGTCAACCATTTTCTCTCGGTTTAAAATTAGTAAACTATAAGTACTGTCCTAGTTTAAGTTGGGTTGTTAAGTCATGTGCTGAAAAATCATAGTGTTTAGAAAGTGAAAATTAAATTCCAAGAATTCAAATCAATAAAGTTTAAATAAGATAAACAAAACCTGTTTTCCATATGTAGAGTTATTGAAAAATTATTCTACAAAAACCACTGTAAGAAATAAGAAGCAATTAGAGATAGTTGTTGAAGGTCACTACAAGTAATTGTAGTGTTTTCCTTGTCTAGGTGAGTCATGAATATTGAGAAGCAAGAATTTGCTTGTTTACAAATAGTGTTTTTTATGTTTATTCGTAAAGAATATCTATCAACTTGTCTGTATGGGTTTACAAGTGTCTTTATTTGTTTAAGATATCTATGGATTTCAATAATTATATTTTTAAATAAGAGCTTACATACCTTGATTAACTAACTAATACACACTTGTAACTTATGATAGAAAGTACAAATACATCTATTTGTGGTTAGTATTAGTAACATTTTATTTTTATTACTATTGACCAGGCGTGTGAGGTTCCGGTTTTACATGACCATTTGACATTTCATGTATGTCCTTCAGGCAAGATCTTTTCTCTTAGCACCGTGCCTTACTGTCTGATCAGGTAACTAATTATGATAATGTGTTAGGGGCAATAGAGGATTAATTTAGAGGAAGTGTACCTGCATTTGCGTGGAGGAAAAGTATGAAACCATTTTGGAAAAACCACCCTCTGTACACCCAATCAGGATTCAAACCTCTATCTCCCAGTCATCGGTAGTCTAACCTATTGTGAGAGTTAAGCCCTATCCCACGCGAACACCGAAGCGGATCTAGATTTTGTTCTATTATAACTGTCAAATGCGAGGACCAATTTAATTTAGATTTGGCAGAAACATTCTTTGAACCTAGGTCACAGACGAATAATATACCCAGACACTCAACCTCCAGGTTAAAATGGTTGCGCTCCTTTTGGCAGCTTGAGTCCTTCAACACTAAGACCACTGCGGTTAGTCCTATCTTCACCCAGCAGTGGCACTAGCGAAGCCCAGTGGTGAAGGACTCAAGCTGGAAAAAGGAGCGCACTGAAACCCCCATAAGGTTGAGTATCTTTTTCTTACTTGTCTGTGACCTGGGTCAAATGATTTAGGTATAGATTTTTTTTTCAGTAAGGTTATCCGTTAGAATATGGCAGCTACTCAAAGGGTTTTTCGTTTTGTAGCTCTTCTAAAGTGATTTAAATTTTAAATCCTATACAATCAATCGAGCATCTCAAGTGGGATTACCTTTTAAATGTTGACATATTTTGTGGGACAGGTGTCTTAAGCCACGTGAACAGTCGTTATTTCAAATTTATTTATTGTAATATTAAATTTAGTACTAATTGTTTTTTCTGTCTAACTTAATCACCTAAGAAAATAAATGGTACGGTGAACCAAACAGTCTTTATCTCTATTTTAAAAAACTAGAATAAACTTATAAAAACTAGTAAAATTTATTAAAAGGATTAATATACATTGTTGCATAAAAATTTCAACAAATAACATTAATGAAATAAAAATATTGAGAAAAGATTAACATCTTGGTCCACCAAAATATATCACAATTTCAAATTTTAAAGATCCGAATAATATATAAACTATTACTTATATTTTTATAAAACTAAGTTTTTTCGCTATATGTCAGGTAAAAGATTTTTATTATTAAAGGTGAAATAACTTTTCACAGATAAGTAATTTTGTGTCTCAAATAATTGAGGAGATATGATTAAAATTCGAAACTTCTGATAATATAAAGATAACTTTATGTAAACACTAGACATAAAGTTTTAGGCCGATCATTAAAATGGTGTTGGCTCTAGAAAGAGATACAGACAGACATATGGCATCGTGAAAACAACTTTTTTGGTCTAATAGGGTCATGAAACGTCAACATTTATCATAATCTTAAATTTTTTTACGATCACAATATATTTGTCGAGAGAGTCGAGAGAGAGTAAATATTAACTTTAATACCAAGAATATACTATAGGAGACATTTCAATTTGAGATTCAAAGGGAAATCTTAAAACTGTAAAACGATAAGAGCATGGAGCGAGGTCTGCTGTTCACAGAACTACTAGTAAGACTGTAGTAACGATAATAACATGGAGCGAGGTCTACTGTTCACAGAACTACTAGTAAGACTGTAGTAACTATAATAACATGGAGTGAGGTCTACTGTTCATAGAACTACTAGTAAGACTGTAGTAACGATAATAACATGGAGGGAGGTCTACTATTCACAGAACTACTAGTAAGACTGTAGTAACGATAACAACATGGAGGGAGAGAGGTCTACTGTTCACAGAACTACTAGTAAGACTGTAGTAACGATAATAACATGGAGCGAGGTCTACTGTTCACAGAACTACTAGTAAGACTGTAGTAACTATAATAACATGGAGTGAGGTCTACTGTTCATAGAACTACTAGTAAGACTGTAGTAACGATAATAACATGGAGGGAGGTCTACTATTCACAGAACTACTAGTAAGACTGTAGTAACGATAATAACATGGAGCGAGGTCTACTGTTCACAGAACTACTAGTAAGACTGTAGTAACGATAGTAACATGGAGGGAGGTCTACTGTTCACAGAACTACTAGTAAGACTGTAGTAACGATAGTATCATGGAGGGAGGTCTACTGTTCACAGAACTACTAGTAAGACTGTAGTAACGATAACAACACGGAGGGAGGTCTACTGTTCACAGAACTACTAGTAAGACTGTAGTAACGATAATAACATGGAGGGAGGTCTACTATTCACAGAACTACTAGTAAGACTGTAGTAACGATAATAACATGGAGGGAGGTCTACTGTTCACAGAACTAATAGTAAGACTGTAGTAATGATAAGAACATGGAGAGAGGTCTACTGTTCACAGAACTACTAGTAAGACTGTAGTAACGATAATAACATGGAGGGAGGTCTACTGTTCACAGAACTACTAGTAAGACTGTAGTAACGATAATAACATGGAGGGAGCGAGGTCTACTGTTCACAGAACTACTAGTAAGACTGTAGTAACGATAACAACATGGAGGGAGAGAGGTCTACTGTTCACAGAACTACTAGTAAGACTGTAGTAACTATAATAACATGGAGGGAGGTCTACTGTTCACAGAACTACTAGTAAGACTGTAGTAACGATAACATGGAGTGAGGTCTACTGTTCACAGAACTACTAGTAAGACTGTAGTAACGATAATAACATGGAGGGAGGTCTACTATTCACAGAACTACTAGTAAGACTGTAGTAACGATAATAACACGGAGGGAGGTCTACTGTTCACAGAACTACTAGTAAGACTGTAGTAACAATAATAACATGGAGGGAGCGAGGTCTACTGTTCACAGAACTACTAGTAAGACTGTAGTAACGATAATAACATGGAGGGAGGTCTACTATTCACAGAACTACTAGTAAGACTGTAGTAACGATAATAACATGGAGGGAGGTCTACTGTTCACAGAACTAATAGTAAGACTGTAGTAACGATAATAACATGGAGGGAGCGAGGTCTACTGTTCACAGAACTACTAGTAAGACTGTAGTAACAGATAATAACAATGGAGGGAGGTCTACTATTCACAGAACTACTAGTAAGACTGTAGTAACGATAATAACATTGAGGGAGGTCTACTGTTCACAGAACTACTAGTAAGACTGTAGTAACGATAATAACATGGAGGGAGGTCTACTGTTCACAGAACTACTAGTAAGACTGTAGTAACGATAATAACATGGAGGGAGTGAGGTCTACTGTTCACAGAACTACTAGTAAGACTGTAGTAACGATAATAACATGGAGGGAGCGAGGTCTACTGTTCACAGAACTACTAGTAAGACTGTAGTAACGATAATAACATGGAGGGAGTGAGGTCTACTGTTCACAGAACTACTAGTAAGACTGTAGTAACGATAATAACATGGAGTGAGGTCTACTGTTTACAGAACTACTAGTAAGACTGTAGTAACGATAATAACATGGAGGGAGCGAGGTCTACTGTTCACAGAACTACTAGTAAGACTGTAGTAACGATAATAACATGGAGGGAGCGAGGTCTACTGTTCACAGAACTACTAGTAAGACTGTAGTAACGATAATAACATGGAGGAGAGGTCTACTGTTCACAGAACTACTAGTAAGACTGTAGTAACGATAATAACATGGAGGGAGGTCTACTGTTCACAGAACTACTAGTAAGACTGTAGTAACGATAACAACATGGAGGGAGAGAGGTATACTGTTCACAAACTATAGTAAGACTGTAGTAACGATAGTAACATGGGGAGGGAGGTCTACTGTTCACAGAACTACTAGTAAGACTGTAGTAACGATAATAACATGGAGGAGGTTACTGTTTACAGTAACTACTAGTAAGACTGTAGTAACGATAATAACATGGAGGGAGGAGGTCTACTGTTCACAGAACTACTAGTAAGACTATAACGATAATAACATGAGGTGAGGTCTACTGTTCACAGAACTACTAGTAAGACTGATAACGATAATAACATGGAGTGAGGTCTACTGTTCACAGAACTACTATTAAAGTGTTATTTTTATTATTGAAATCTATGAAATAATCTATTAAAATTAAATACAATTGATGTGAAAGAAGATCAAGTATATTTTCCATCAGACATGTCAACTCGCAATAAATTTGGAGAGAACGTGTAGTCCTATATAAACCTATCATATTATGTTTTGCCCGGGTTCAATAAATTAGTCGGAATAACTCATAAAACAATTATTTGTTGTGTCCATGATACGAGAACCCAAGACAAGAAGTTTGTAATGGACTTAACTACAGGACGGACCTCACTTTTTGGAATATTTATACACAGGCGCAGGATGGTAATGTGATGGGTTTTTTTTTTTTAAAAATCCTCTACTTTACCTCCCACACCCACAAGTAACAAGTTGTAATTACCATTTTTACCTCGTTTCCATTCTGATGAACCTATAACTTTTAATTTACACTTATTGGCCGAGGTATGGGGAAGGTAAAATTGTATCGCTACATTGAATCATTGATTCACGTGAGAGGGAGCAGTAGTATAATCTTAATTTAGTAAATATTATTTTACTGACCTGGTAGGGTGGAACTACTGATCTTCTATTCCCACAGGCAAAAGTATACAAGTGAAACGTAATACACATTTAGACTCCGTTTTGTGAACGGTGTTGATTATATCTTCTCTAAATTCTACCATTAGTGTAAATATGTGATATCCTGGACGGTAGCTAAGACGTAGTCACGGTACATTCTACCTTCCTAACACTACCCCATTCTTTGGTGGCGGAACTGGCTGAGGCAGGGAGGTCGTTGCCCCCCTGGAAAATAATTACCCCCCCCCCCCCCCAGGAATAAATACCCCTGTGCCTCAGAACATTTCAAATCCTCTGATACTCTTGAGTATGAAACTGAAAATTGCCTTATATAAAACTCCAAATTATTTTAATATGGATTTAATTTTCAATCATTTGACGGAGAAGACCACTGACTTCAAATAGCTTATAGAGGCAACTATTTTTCAAAAAATATCTATAAGAGAACCATTCCAAATAGTTTCTAAGAAGATTCCATTTTTAAAATATTATTGGGCTAAGACCACTTCAAATAGATTTTAGAGGCGTCTAATTTTCGGAGAAATTTTAGGTTAGGAGCAATCTAAATAGCTTCTAGAAACATCCCAATTTATAAAAGTTTTAGGGAGATTAAATAACATTTAGGAAATCTTAATTTTAAGAAAATTCTGGGTGAGGACCATTTTAAAATAGCTTTAGATACATCAATATTTCAAAAATTTCCTGAAGTACTACTCTAGCTTCTAGGGCATCAAAATTTTAAAAAAAAAACTGTAGGAAGTGTTCTCAAAATAATTTCCGAAAATTGTGTACATGACTACTTCAAATTATTAACAGATAAGCCAGGTAGTGGGTTTATGGGTAGGGAGGTCATTACCTCCCTTCTGGAATAAATTAGCCACCCTCAAGATGTACTTCACACCCTCGATTTTCTCAATATGAAACTAAAAGACTTTTATTAAACTGCGTTCTAAAGTTTTAAAAATATTGTCAGGCTAGCAGCCGAATCAGTAGTAAGACATGGAGCACCCAATAAATAAGTGATTTATAGAAAGCACTTAACATTAAACCTCTCCTCAACCTTTTAATTCATCATTCATCTAACCCGCTTTGATTGAGAACTTCACATTGAGGTCTTACGGCGCGCTGACCTGCTTCAAAAGATGCCAACTAATGACAACAGGAAGAATAACCGCTGATTGACGTCATGCGCAGTAGCTGCCCTATGATTATCTTCAAGAATGGTTACTCTTGCGGTGGGCGACCACCCTACAGAGAAGATAGCCTTAAGCTCTGGCAGAAAAGCCAGCATATTAGCGTTCGGAGTTCAACTCAGCTGGGAACTGTAATTTGAACTTTAACAGATTTGATAAGAGCTGCCAGGCTACACTGTAATCAAAATAAAGGGATTCTTAAAACCTATGCCAATAATTGGCTCTCCCCCTCTGCCAATTAGTGGTCAACATACGTAAGGGAAGTACCCCATATATTTCTCGCGAACCGTGCTCTCACATGTGATAAATCTTTTTTTTTTTTAGCACCGCGTCTTACTACCCGTTAGAGTTATACGCTTTGTAATAATTACGCTAATGGTTTTAGGTATAAGGAGGTTATATTATGGAGAAAGTTTACCCACATTTTCGTGGAGGGAGAGTGGAAAACAATTTTGAAAAATCCACCCTCAATACACCCGACCGAGAATCGAACTTCTATCCCCCCCGTCATCGGCTGTCTAATCCACTGCGAGAGTAGCGCCCAAGACCATGTGGCCACTGAAGTGGGTGTGATCTTATTTGAAAGAACATTAAACTTGTTATCATTTTAAAGCATTCCTTTTTACGTATTTTTCTGTCCACGAAATAAAACCATAAAAGCATTATTTAAATAAAAAATTCCGAATTTTTCAACCAAATTCGAATTTTTAAACGAAATTTATGTCTATTATGCAATAGTTTAACTAGATTTATTT
The DNA here is from genome assembly GCA_033556935.1 of Timema podura. Lineage (NCBI taxonomy): Eukaryota > Metazoa > Arthropoda > Insecta > Phasmatodea > Timematidae > Timema > Timema podura. The sequence continues at coordinate 109,304,035 of JAVRXN010000010.1, forward strand.
TGCATTAGGAATCCATTTTTATCAAATAAAAAGTTTTTAATTTTATCACTAGATTGCCGAATTGTAAATATCCCTACAACTAATATGTATCAATGTTTGTATACATATTTAACTAATCGATATATGGTTGGGGCCCCAAATTCAATTATCATTTTCATCACCCTAGACTTTAAATAAATATATCTAACAGCTTCTTCGTTTTATCTATCTGCTAGTTTTAAGGTAGAAAGAAAATAAAAACAAAGAAAAGGTAAACCTATTTTATTTAACATTTGATAGAAACTAAATACTCAATACATGTTTCTCCGGATGAAAAAATTAATATATTGAGGATTGTTTTATTTATTTATCACTGGTTGCTTAAGGCTTTTGAAAGTTCGAGTTTTTTTTGTGTGTGTGACCTCGATCTATCTATCGTTTGTAATACTGCATGTTAATATCGGATAATTATTCTAATACCATTTTATTTAACTGATAATGTCAATAATATTAAAAAAATTGATGGAGTGAAGGTTTTTCCAGGATTTCTTATATATATACATATATATATATATATATATATATATATATATACACACATTTTACACAAGAGGGAAAATTTATTATATTTTTTGTGGATATTGGTTGGTTTTTTTTTGTTAGAATGATAGAAAACCAGTTTTTTATAACTTTATTTCTAGTTGAGAAGTTTAAACTGATTTTTATCAAAGTATTGCCCTTTCATTTGTGAGGGTATTATTATTATTATTATTATTATTATTATTATTATTACCACCTTGGTATCCGTAAGGGGTCGTTCAAATATTACGTAAGCACCTTAGGGGGACAGGGAGGTTTGGCCTTAGCTTATTTTTGCTGACAAGGTGAGAGGGTAGTCAGAACAATGCTTACGTAAGACAGAGAGAGACGGTAAAGAATGGGGCAGGGATCCAGACACCCCAAACGGACACATAATAATAAAAGTGTCGAGACGTGGATTCAAGGAACTTGGTAATCAGATTAAAAGTGGTTTACAGTTTATTATAACTAAAATAATAGTTGTATTCACTTTTTTTACAGTTTCAATTAAGTTTAAACTAAAATTTAATATTTTCATAATTTTAAAACTTTTTTAATTCTACCTGTTTTGTACAATAAATTTAAATTAATACTACCCTAGTGTTTATTGTATATTATTGCCCACCATTAATTAACACCTTTTTAAAAATACTTATCAGAAATTTAAAATTGCATAAAAAATAAAAGTTATTCCTGTGAACAATAAAAAATTCTTCAAATATTACTTAAGCAAGACGGGCTAGAGGAGGTGTGTTTGCTTGTATTTGCTTACAAAGGGAAGAAGGAGGTAAAAAATGTGCTTACGTACAGTAATATTTGAACGACCCCTTAAGGCTCTCTAGAAAGAGGGGAGAGGAGAGGGCTCAAATTGAAGGAGGGTGAGGGGAGCCTTCCAAGGGAATATTTTAAGCCAAGGATATAGTTATTTGTATGTACGTATGCAGTATATATTTTTTTCTGGCCAACGTTGATATGAAGAATCTTATCGGACAGCTAGAATAGTACGCAATGTACTATGCAATTTTCGTGGTAGAGGCCTTTTCTGGCAGATAGTTATTATTATTATTATTATTATTATTATTATTATTATTTAGCACCGCGTCTTACTATCCGTTCGGATTGTATGCACTTACGCTAATGTGTAATGGTAGGGTGATTGTGAGATGAAATGGAGGACCTACAGTTTAACGTGGAATCCGAACCACGGTAGAGTGGCATTCCTCACATTCACAAGTTGTGATTAATACACATCTTGTCAGAGGTGAAGGAAGGGTTTGGGAATCAGATAAATCTGTGCCGGGACCGAGGATTGAACCCCGGACCCTCAGCACAGAAGTCTGACACCTTACCCCTAGACCACCAGGTCACCGATATAATAGTTACTAGAGTTTAAATTTCGTAGCAGACTTGTTATACTACAACTATAAAATCTTCTGGATCTAATTCCACGTATTCATTAGCAAGTTTGTAATAATAAATTATTTAAAATATTTATTTTAACGAGATTAATGTTGAATAATTTATATCGACTATTCTTCTAGACATCAAATACTAATTAATTAATATAAAGGCCATCCTTAAATTACGTAGGGTTTAAACCATGATTTTACATCCCCTCCCCCCATAAGGAATCGCACTATTTTACGTCAAATCCCTCCCCCTCTCCCAGCTTGCGTAATTTCTTACGATTTGGCAGGTTATATACTATTTTAATCATTAGATTTTTTTAAATATTTTATCATTTTTATTATTAAAACAAAAGTAAGTTGTCATGTGTATTGTGATGAAGAATTTTTGTAATATATTAAATCTGAATTTCAATTATTTCTATAAAACAGTGAAATTTAGTGTTCAAATTGGGGTTATTCAATAATTGAAAAAAAAAATTCTAATTATCTGAATTGGGTTATCATAATGAAAAAAAAATTCTAATTATTGAATTTAATATTTTATTTTGTCTCACCATAAACATTGATGTAAAACCTTATGAAAGATGGATTCTGACCCCCTCACCCCAACCTCCACCCCCGCAAGAAAACGTAAGAAAATACTGAACCCCCTTCCCCCACAAAAACACTTAAGTAATTTAAGGACAGCCCCATAATTACCTTGAAGAATTTGAATTTAGCTAATAAAAGGTAAGAATTTAAATTAATTCCAACAATATTAAGATAATATATGGTTTAAGTAATTTATTTAGCTCCGAGTAGATAAACAATTTCGTCAAATTTAACTTGTGGATCAATTTTAGCCTGGCTATAAGCCCATTTTATATTTTTCTATCAGTTTGCTAATCATTTACTTAACTAAATATTCGATAAGCAACCTAGAAATAGCAAATAGAGCAGTACGCCCTTTTTGTTATATTTCGCTACCACAATCAATCACATTGTCAAATACCGTGGCATTGATTTATTATTAATATCACTTATTTTTACATTAGTTAAACAATATTAGATATTTAGTGAACATTCTTTCCGAGTAAGTAAAGCAAAGTTCACTAAAAGTGCCAGAAATAGTTTACCAATGATAACACATGTACACACACATGTGCAGACACATACGTACACACATACATACCTAATCACCGTTCCCTTACGGGTTAGGCAAGAAGCTGTGCATATAGCTAAAAAAAACTCCGGACTTAACCTATCCTCACAAACTTTCTCTACACTTCTTTGTCCTTACAACTCCCTTAGCTTCAATATCATCCCTACATCGAGTCACGCTCTTTTATTCTTAAAATTCTTAAAATAATAATAAATAATAATAATAAACGTTCATCAATAAGAGAATGTTCCAAAACTTACCAAAAACTGTTTTTTTCCGTCTCTCGACGCAGCAATCTTGCAATATTAGTCATCAATAATAATAATAATAATAATAATATGTATTAATATGAAAAATAATTAAATATAATTAATTGACCACGTATTAAAGGTTGAGCTCTGGAGTGACATCTCCAAAACAAAAAATGCGCACAGTTTAAAATAAATGTATTTTAATAATATTACTATGGTAACGGTAAACACAATTAATAAATATGCAAAAGGCAATTTTAACCTTTATTATTTCTTAAAAAAGACACTAACACCTCTGTGACTCAGTCGCAAATGAAACTAAATAAAGACGTTTCTTTGTCTCAACAGGGTCCAGCTTATCTCTTAGAAGTGATGTAGATTAACTGAAGGTCATAAATCTCTTTACAATTCATCATTGGTTGAAGGGATGAACGCGATATTTGCTATATCTTTTATAATAATGTAATACCTGCTTCAGTTGCAACATGGTCTAGGGCGTCATTCTCGTGTTAGAATGCCTCAGTGCCAAATACAGGGAGATAGGGGTTTGACTATATTTCGGGTATACTGAAGGTTGTTTTTCCCAAAATAGTTTTCCGTTCTCCTTACATGCAAATGTGGGTACACTTAATTTAAACTCAACCTTCCTCATCTGCAGCTCACTATCGTAATTAGTACATGTGCATATAACCTGAAGAGGTAGTAAAAATTGGTGCTAAAAATAAGAATAATTAAATTGCATGACTGGGCTATATCGATTTGTTTCCCAGTTTCCAGAAAGATTAGTCAGTACTAATGTACCGCTGTCCAGGGGACGCCCGAATGTACTAATCGTACATCCTTTCTTTGGAGGTTCTTTCCATGTCCTGTTGAGATGAGGGGATGATTATAGTAAATATGACGTGGTAAAGCCAATGAAGAACCTAGCCTAAACTAACCTAACCTAAGCTTAATTGACGAGGTTGCCTACTTGGAAATATTGAAGCTATTTGGAGAAGCGGGTTGCATCTTATCTTGACGCACCTAAGTACTCTAAGCGCTATCACACTTAGACACCAATGTAAAAATAGAAATATAGGGAAATAAATTAGCAGTTCACCCTGCGTTGACTTTTGTTTATCTATTGATTACACTTCCCCTCTTCCTATGACTAGTTTACACAACAACTAAACTTTTTATTCCTTGAAATTATTGACTTGCTTTTTAAATATTCATATTTCTTGTTTCCTATTCTAGATAGACATATGCTACCACGGACTTTCTTACTGTTACCCGCCTCGGTGGCGTAGTTGGCTAACGCGCTAGTCTTGTTGAGCTCGACCGTCGAGGACGGGGAGATCAAGGTTCGAATCTCGGTCGGGTGAACTGGGGGTGGTTTTTCCTAAATGGTTTTCCACTCTCCCTCCACGCAAATGCGGGTTCACTTCCTCTAAATTCAACCCTCCCAATTCCTAATCCATTAGAGTAATTAGTACTTAAGCGTATAACCCGAACGGGTAGTAAGACGTGGTGTAATGTATTCTTACTTTACATCCTGGCAGGAGGACTCCTACAAGACATTTTCGTGACTAAGCCAAATAGACTATTCTGTAGAGGATTTATAAAAAAAAATAGCGTTTGCAAAAAAATCTGCTTCAATAAAAAATAATAATTTCGTGGAATTATAGAACTATTTTTTTAGATTTATTTAAGAATTTATGATTTTTGTTTCAAGGTTAGGAATTAGGAAGATTATAGTTAGAGGAAGTGTACCCGTATTTAAATGGAGGGCGAGTAAAAAAACATTTTTTGGAAAAAAAAACCGCCCTCATTACACCCGACTAAGATTTGAACTTCAATATTTTCGTCATCGTCAGTCTAGTCTACTGCGAGAGTAGCGCCTTAGGCCACAGAAGTGGGTTTTTTCTCTCCATAAAAATAAAAAACAACTTAAATAAGAACTTGCATAAATCAAACCATTTGTTACGAACAACCTAGTTAATAAACCACATCAAATACTTTTTTTTAGCAGCGTATACCCGTATACACTAGTAATACGTCAAAATATACTTAAATACAGTAATTACGTATTTGTAAAACTCATCTTCTGCAGAAAAAACTGGTTTCGCAGCGAATTACCATGCACATTTTTTGATTAAAAAACCTATTATCCACTCTCATAATATCCCATGAACATCCGTCTATGGTTTCCACTGTAAAAATAAGTAATGTAGGCTGTAGCTCTACAGTTCATAAATAAACATGACTTAATTTGCATTTTTTCGTAAGATCTTTAGAAGGGCAGTTTACACTCCATTTTATAATACAAATAATCATAATTGAAAGTATTTTGAAAAAATCAAAATAGTTGGAGCTGTGAATTTGGTTTAAGTAGATTCTATCCATCGATGTTTAACGCAATTGAATTTAAAACTTTGAGAATTTTTGTTAAATTTAATTTAAATAGCTGTCTAAATAAGTAAAACCGTTGTTTTTAAAAATAACAGTATTTTATATATTTTTTATATATATAATTTCATGGTGTGAGACCGCAAAGAAGCTATACTGACTGAGCAGCCACCACTGTTATCAATGATAGAGCCAACATTTGCTGATAGAGGGTGTCATGCGGTCAGCACAACGGTTGCAGCCCCAAAGAGCACGGGTACAAAACAGTGCAAGTACATAACAGCGCAACCTCGTTGTCCCAAAATAGAGTCGGCACAAAAACAGTGCCAAGTATACAGATGTACAGATCGCACAAGTGTTTCGTGACCTTATAATGCCCTCTTTCTTCTCCAGAATAGCACAAGTATCCGTGACCGCTGTATTTAACTGGGTAACAATTGCACGGATCGTGCAAACGGCCTTAACGTGGCTTTCAAGTTACTGGCATGGATTTTTTAGAAACTAATGGGGGCAAGCCTTCTGCTGTCTACATTGGCCACCCTACAGAAGTGACCGTATCAATAAGGAAAACATAACTCACTGGAGGTGTGTGAACAAGTGCAAGGGACGATTTTCTAGTCACCCATGACTCCATTCCAGATGTTGCATCGAATGAAGTGAATAAGTATTTGTCAAACGCAAAGAAACGGGTGAGGAAAGAGGACAGTCAGATTTCAAATATTTTCAAGGAGGAAGTTGGACAGTCTGTTCAATCGAGGATACAAATTTATCATTGAAATGGTTACTCAATCCAGCATAAAGAAGAATCTTCACCGTGCTCGTAGAAAAACTCATGGCTCACTGCAAGACACCACGACTTTTCAAGACATCATCATAACACCAGATGAATTAAAAATGAATGTTGGTTTTTTCAAGACATCAACATACTACCAGATGAATAAAATTGAAGGATGAAATTCTTAAAACATCAACATACCACCAGATGAATTAATCAGAGCATTATAACTGGGCCACGAGGACGATTAGATCTTAATCACACAGGTGAATTGGGCACGTTCACTGACTAGGAGGATTATAAAAGCTTAATAGCTTATTTGGAACACGCCTATAGGTGAATTGCCCACGTTCACTTTCCAAAACATAGACATATATATTCAATTTTATTACTCCACCTTACTCTGCTAACAAGTAATACAAGACATAATTTTATATAGAAATTTTACTTGCTTTATTCAAGTTCGTCGTTGTTGGTAAAATTTGTAGGAATGCTAAACCATGTTAAGTCTTTTACAGATTTGTTGTCGGTAAACATTTGTAGGAAACTGCTTTTACAAATTGACACTTGGTTGTAGGTAGGTTAGGTTAGGTTAGGTTGTCCTAGTTCACAGACCGCTCGCTCGCAGCGTGGCCGGACGGAATGACGTCACCCGCCTAGCAGTGCTGCGAACTGTACGGTGAGAGACGAGTTAGCTAAACGACAACTGAGGAGAGGTCAATCCCGAACCATACTAGAGCCTAAACTATTTTACCGATTGGACTGAAACTTCGTAACTAGAGTTTTCATAAGGTTCTAGAGAAAGGTTTTTGGAACTATCCCTCTACCCCTAAAATTGAAGGGTAGTTTACTGAAGGAAAAAAACAACAATAAATAGATATTTATCGGACACCCTCCTGGATTTGATACGTTTACAGCCTTATTGAAATTTTCGGTTTTGTGTTCTGGCGAGAGCTCCATAAATCGAAAGGGGTTGTCTATAGTTTGTTTATATGTCTATGCACGACCTTGTCTCAACAGGCGTACGTGGCCCAATTGGAATGCACTTAATCAATTAAGTTGACATGTAGACGTGGCCCAGTAGTATTGTTGACATGGCCCAGTTGTAATGTAGGATTAACGCCTCCCTTTTCAAACGGAGATCATAACTTGTTTACGTGGCCCAATTGTAATGCGCCCGAATTAATAATTAATTATGGGTTTGACTTTCTACTGTATGACGATGTTCGAGGACCTGGAGATAGAATTCTAGTGTTCGCTAGTGAAAAGGGGAAACAAGCACTATCTACAGACTCAGCATTTTTCATGGATGGCACATTCAAGAGTTTTAGTTAAGCCTCGCATAGTATGTAACAAGTTGGACCCAACATGTTGGGAGACAGTACATGAGGAAAAGTAAGCTACGTTTATTGTCACCAACTTGTTGGACCAACATCCTGTGTACTCCGCTAGTTTTTAATCAGTCTACACATTTCTAGCCATGGATAACGACGTATTTCTTGCCGTTATTCATTTTTGTGTCTACGGGAAGTGTACTCTTGCAGAAAAAAATAAAATGTAAAAAACTGTGGGGGGTTCGAAGTTTTTTTGGCTAAACGTCGAATTGAAGGTGCGTACATGGGAGATGGAGAGGAAAAATGTTGTGACTCCTGGAGAAAAGCTTGCTACAACACTGCGCTTTATAGCAACTGGAAACGACTATGGGAGTCATGCATAGTCACAAAATACGTGCGTTGTCAAGGACAGAGACTGACTCGACTCTATAGCGCATGCGCAGAACCTCCCAAATCAACCAACATGTTGGGTTGGTCGTTTATTATCTCCAACAAATGATCCAACACAACCCAACACAACTTGTTGGCTCTGACCGGCTCTCACAATACCAACATATTGGCCAACATCTCCAACAATTTGGGAATGCGTTTATATTGTAACATAACTTGTTGGAATCGTGTTGGCCAACATGTCGTGTTATAATATAAGCGAGTCTTAAGCAGTACTGCCAGATTTGTGTTATTCTCACTTATCTCGGAAGTTCGCTAGAGGAGACCAACGTCATTCCAGTAGCCTACGCATTCCTGCCAAACAAAAGAAAGGAAACACACACTCGACTTTTTACGGCAATTAAGGATTGCGTTCCCAGATGGAACCTTGAGTCGATCATGGTGGACTTCGAACAAGCAGCTTTTCAATCTTTGAAGATCGTGTTTCCTACAGTGAAGATAGTCAGTTTCCACTATCACTTCACACAAAGCCTTTAGAGGAAAGTCCAGGAGTTAGGCCTAGTTCAAGACTACTTGGATAAAGAACACGATAGTATCAGACTACACGTGCGAATGTGTGCAGCGTTAGCACATTTGGCTCCTGAGGTAGTTGACGATGGATGATTGGCGATCCAGGAGGACTCGCCAGTATACGACCGACTACAGATGTGGAATGACTACTTCGTTGAGCAGTGGTTTGAAAACTTAACCATTTAAAGAGAGATGTGGAGTGCGTATGGAGAAAAACATCGAACGAATAACGTAGCAGAGGGTTGAAACAACAGACTAAGCACTACTGGTTAAAGCTTACCCCAACCTCTAATCCTTAGTCAAGATGCTGAAGCAAGATGCTGAATACCACGGACATACCTTCGACAGACTGAAACTTAATCTAGAAGGAAAAGGAAGAAAGAAGAATGCAATCAAGATTGACGAGAGGTTGGAAAATAATATAAGAAAATTTGAAGAAAATGGTGACCTTAAAGCATGCTTAAGAAACCTGGCCTACATTCAAAAACAGTAATAAGAAGAAGACAAGGACTCGCAGTCAACTATTCAACCCGGCAAAGATTGACGGTTTAAAACTAAACAAATACTTTTTATGAGCTTTAAATGATAATTGTATAAAATTTAGCAAAAAATAGATAAAACAAAAACACACAATTTACAAAATAAAAATTTGTCAAATAAAAACAAACAAATAAACTTTTAAAAAATCCCTAAACTATAAACATTTGATCTTTGTATTGAATTTAGAATAAAATTTGAGTAGTTCCATTATGAATGGCTGAAATTACTGTGGTTTGTCCCCTGGAACCATGGTTATTACACTCGTATATAATGCGCTATTTTGTACCTCAATCGTTTGTGCTCTTATGTACTGCGCTATTTTGTACCTCAATCATTTGCGCTCTTTTGTACCCACTTTCCGCTTGCGCTTTATGTACCTGCGCTCTTTGGTAGCATATTCAGCACAACAAATCTCCCACTGTTAATCTCAGTTTTCTAAGCTGGAGCTGCTATATCTTTATTCCAGTAGCTCCTCTATTGTGTTCATGAGACTAAGTTTAGTCCCGTTTCAGATTCACTGTTTCACATAATAATTTTGGGACGGCCGGTGATTGAACCCGGTACCTCTGGACCTCTAGCCGGGAACTCTGACCACTGCCCCACAGAGGTGGTCATATATATGTATACTGTATAAATATACGTCAATTATATCATTTAATTTTTAAGAAAAACCTGATTTTGTAACTAATTAATTACCTTGCACTTTATTTAATTAAAAACACTCATAACATCCTATGAACATCCATCTATGGTCTCCATAGTAAATATATATATATAGTGTGTATCCCTAGAGTTTATAAATAATTAAATACAATATAAATATATAATTAATAAAGAAATAAATGTATCGTTTGGAAAATTGGGACTTCCTTGTTCACGGTGGTAAATAAATGGCCTGAGAACTGGGTGATGTGTCTTCTAGAATTGAATTTATCTGTACCAAATCATGGGCTAATATAATCAGTTGGTTTAGAGCAGCATTTATCAAAGGCTCCTTGAAACATTCAGAATATTTGTGGGGCTGGATTTTTAAAATACACTTCAAACAAAACAAATTAATAAAACATATTGAATGCAGATCAACCTTAATGGTCTTGAGGTAAAGTGACCCGATATCCATGGGTTCAAACCGAGCCGAGATCGACGGATATTTCTTGAGCGATACAAATCCGTAGCACAACTTTCTTTGGAGGGGACGTAAAGCCATCGGTTCTATGTTGATTGTGGCATGTAAAAGAACCCTGGAAGGTATGTGAAAAATACCTTTCCCGGTAAAATTGGTAGGCCCTTTTGCTCTCGCTCATAGAAATTTAGTGTGGAAGGCAATGGGGAACTACTACGCTTTCTGTACTTCCCTAGTACAAGGGATTTCTACCAGATGGTGCAGGCTGCACTAACGGCTGAGTGTATGCCCGGCTTAAGACGGATAGAAATCCCGATAAACCAACCATCCGGTTCTTGACTAAATAAGAAAGTCGAATGCACAAAAGACATGCAATTCCAGGTGTTTCCTATTAAGCCAGATATTAAAGAGATTTGCAAGAATTTAAAAAGATTGCCACTATTATCATTAAAAAAATTTGAATAAAAAATTGAAAATAAATATTATACTTAACAATTCACGGTTTTATTTAATACTTAAGGTATTTATGATTAAAATTAACTTATAGAAAATTTCTCAAAATTTTGAATTCTAAAACGGTAAATATATGTATATTTACCATGTATATATAATTTTTTTACCCTATCTATTATATATATATATATATAATATATATATATATATATATATATATATCCACTGGAGGATCCAAAATAAAATTACGGAAGGGGCACCATGATACAAATAATTATATTGCTACCTTACATTCCTCCAAAAAAAATTATTATTATTATTATTAGCACCGCGTCTTACTACCCGTTCGGGTTATACAAACTTACGCTAATGTGTAATGGTAGGGTGATGTGAGATGAAATGGAGGACCTACAGTTTACGTGGAATCCGAACCACGGTGGAGGCCTGGCATTCCTCACATTCACAAGTTGTGATTAATACACATCTTGTCAGAGGTGAAGGAAGGGTTTGGCAATCATATAAATCTGTGCCGGGACCGAGGATTGAACCCCAGACCCCTAGCACAGAAGTCCGACACCTTACCCCTAGACCACCAGGTCACCCTTTACAAAAAATTAACTCGGTATAAATGATATGGAACATTTTCTAATTCTATGGCACCAGCAACTTGAAAGGTTATTGCCAGACTTATAAAAGTACGCTACACATCGCTATCTTGAGCTAGTTCTATCCAGTCCACCTCATTAAACTCTATCCTTTTATTGAGTTAGCTCTATCCAGTCCACCTCATTACACCCTATTTCATTGAGGTTGATATTAATGTTGAATTCCCATCTGCGTCTAGGTCTTCGAAATAGTCACTTCCCATTGGGTTTACTAGTCAGTACCCTGAACAAGGTTCTAGAATCTCCCCTTCACTCTGCAATTCCTTCCTACCGTAATATACGAGACTTGATTATACTAACAATGTCTTGTGATGAGTACAGGGTATGTAATTTTTCAGTGTGTAGTCTACTCCACTCCCCAGTAGCCTAATACCATTTTGGACCAAATATCTTCCTAAGCACCTTCTATTCAAACACCCTAAAGATTTTGTTCTATAAAAGCTATTGCCAAATTTAATATCCAGTTATTTTAGATGAGAGAAGAAAATGAGTTTATATAAACTTAAATTTAAGTTTTTGTGAAGATTCTTGAGCAAATATAATAAAGAACCTCTTCAGGGATTATCTCAATAGTTTTATTGATATTGAGCGTGGTTGGAAAAAATGAGTTTCCGGAGACACTATTGATCTAATGTAGGTTTTAATTATATTAAACGAATTTAAATATCTTGGACATATAGCGTTGCGAAGAAAGGAGTGAGTGAGTACATGAAATCTGTCAAGACAGGAACTATAGTGGAGAATACTTGGGCGCAGGGAGGGGGATGTTTGGCAATACAGACGAAAATCTATAAGTTTCCATTGGTGTATCAACTTTTTAGGATTCCTGTATTAAAAGTTCCCTAATTGGTATTAAATCTCCATGAAGTACCTCTATAATGGATGGAAAAACCGGATTCGTGTTTTTTGACTGCAACCAATATATCTTCATCTATTAACTATAGCCGGCCCCGTGGTTTAGTGGTCAGTGCACCTGGCTACGAGCCTGTGGGTCCCGGGTTTGATTCCCAGCTGGTACCTTTGGTATTTTTCTCGGATGGAGAACTACCCTGAAGGTTACCAGGGTTTGGTTAGTTAGACTTAAGTTAGGTTTAAGTGTTTCCACTGGTTCAACACCCTCATACTCACTTTCACCCTCATACTTACCATCACCCTCATCTCATCTCATCGGGACATGGAAAGAGCCTCCACAGAAAGGATGTACTATTAGTACATTCGGGCGTCTCCTGGGCAACGGTACATTAGTACTGGGTAGTCTTTCCACAAACTGAACTTCGAATGATGTAGCTCAGATGCGCTATATTATATTTATGTCAACATTTTTTTTTTTATCTAGAAGGAATTTAAAAGATTGCTGTATACAATCAAACTCGACAGAGGTCCATGTGCCCCGGTGCCCCTACCCTGAATCCTCCATTGGTAAGCACTCACTTAAACAAAAGCTTTACGGGACTCCGCAATTATTTTTTGGAATTGTAAAGGCCACCAAAGGCAAAAAGGTTTGAAAACTGCCGTTTTAGAAAGTGAACGTTAAATATAGATATAGATTATACATTTAAAAATAGTGCACAACGTCTTACTACCCAACATGGATAACCGGGGGGGGGGGGGGGGGGTGATCGTGCAATCTCATGCTAGTAGAAAGGAAAACTCTTTAGGGTGAAAAAAAAACCTTAATACACCCCACCGCTACTCGAACCCTGGACTTCCCGTTACCTAGATACTAAACAAGACGATTCTAACACCTCAACAACAAGGCAAGACTCGCTTCTGGGGCCGCGTGGTCTAACGCGCTACGCTACTCTCGTGTTGGACTAGACTGCCGGAGACGGGGAGATCGGGGACCGTACCCAGCCGGGTGTACTGAGAGTGATTTTTCCTTAAAAACTAATAGTTTTCCACTCTCCCTCCACGCAAATGCGGGTGTACTTTCTCTAAATTCCTTCCTAAACACTAACCCATTAATGCAATTAGTACATAGGGGTATAGACTGATCGGGTAGTAACACGGGGTGCTAAAAAACAGGGGGAGAAGGCGGGGTGACGCGATTATGAGCGAGACGAGGCATCTACACGTGACAAAAGGCGGGCAATCAAAACACACACACACAAGTGACCTGGTGGTCTAGGGGTAAGGTGTCAGACTTTTGTGCTGAGGGTCTGGGGTTCAATCCTCGGTCCCGGCACAGATTTATGTGATTGCCAAACTCTTCCTTCACCTCTGACAAGACAAGTATTAATCACAACTTGTGAATGTGTGGAATGCCAGGCCTCCACCGTGGTTCGGATTCCACGTTAAATTGTAGATCCTCCATTTCATCTCACAATCACCCTACCATTACACATTAGCGTAAGTGCGTATAACCCGAATGGGTAGTAAGACGCGGTAGTAGATGGGGTGATGAGTTGGCACAATCTGACCTACTTTTCTCTGATAGGTCGCTATAAATAGATCTGGCCTCTGATTGGCTGCTATAATTAGACCTCCCCCCCCTCCCTCCCCCCTCCACCCCCACCCCTCCGCTCTGATTACAAAATCTCCACCAGTTGATTACGAAATTTCCTCCCCTACACCCCCCATCCCCTACAACCCCACCACACATTGAACATGTTGGTACTTGTGTGGGTCCTTTTTTTTCTTAATTATTGTTGCGTGCTAATTAATTATTCATGTCTGCTAATTGATTATTGATGTGTGCTAATTAATTATTCATGTATGGGTAGGGGGAAGGACATTGGAGAATATTTTATTTGGATGGTGAGCATACGTCTCTGCACGAACCTCTCGCTACGACTGTCCTGCGTAGACTGGAGGGGGTCGGCCGCTTACCGAGTAGTGACCACGTATGGGGAGGAACACAGAGCACGAAGCTCTCCTGACGGCAGCGTGCTGAAGAGTGCGAGTCAACCATAAGGCCCCTTTCAACCAACCCTACTCGCGAGGACAGCATGACCGTGCCCTCTGGCAGCACTCAGTTGAATGCGAGCAAACCCCCTCATCGCGTCATACCTCCGCTCCTTTCACTTTTTCCCCCTCCCCCATCCCTACGTCACTGACGTTGAGTGGCAATGTTGAGTTGGGGGGTAGGAGGGGGTCAGTTGCCTCCCAGTGGAAAATTTTATGTTGCAATAAGCAAACATCCCCCACCCCTCCCCCGCCCCTCCCAGGGAAATCCCGTTTGCGTTGATTACGAAATTTCCCCCGCTGATTACGAAATCTCCTGCGTTGATTACGAAATTTCCTCCCCTTAACCCCGTCTCCTACAACCCCCTCCCCCCTACAGTCCCCAGGACATTTTGGTTCTTGATGATTAATTATTGTTAATTGATGATTTCTAATTAATTATTGTTAATTGATGATTAATTATTAATTATCGGGATGGACTATGGAGTTTATTTATTTATGGAACATACATCTTGTTTATTTGGATGGGAAATGTAGCTCTCCCCCAGCGACGAAGCACTCGCAATGAATGGCTTATATTGAATGACAGGGTCTGCAGGGACTTCCCTTTCACTAGCGTAGAGCGCTACCTTGAATTACGAAATCACAAGGTCGGGGGAAATCCAACGCTGTGTCTTTCAAGCCCCCACCCCACCCCCCCTTTACCTTGTCAGTGTTTGGGGAAACCCAGGCGCGGTGTCATTCAACCCCCCCACCCCACCCTTTACCTTGACTCTGCGAGTTTAAGGAAAGTACCGTTATCTAGCATTTATTTTTCAACAGCTGTCGCGTGAGGAAGTGCGCTAAGATTGATGAATGGTTACCCCCAGATACTCAATACATTTTAGCGTCCTAAATCCTTTGGCGAGATGCGTACCAGCATTTGCTCTGAGGTAGTATAGAAAATCCCCACCCGAGCGCGACCAAAAATAATTACGACAAGATTTGAACATCGAACCCCTGCGCTGTAAATAAAATCACCACACTTCACACGAGCGGGAGGGGGCCGCTATCCCCACACAAAAGTCTACTAAAATTGATTGTTTGGTATCGACCGTCGACATGCGTGGATGTCTGTCACAGGTTGACCAGCTTTTTCTAGCCCAGGTAGAAAGTGTACCCGCATTTGTGTCTATCACTTTGTCAGCGGACGCCATAGACCATGCGATGCATTGTAACGGTAGATTGCTACCCATGGACCTAGTCTTTTTTTGACAAAAACCACTTAAACAACAAATAAATTTAATGTCCGCTGAAATAATATATTCATAAGTAATAGCAAATACAATTTTAATGCTCGAACCGATAATACACACACTAACAAATTAGCCATTTAAACCGCAAGCCAAAATTATAGGAAGTGCACACACATTTTGTAAGGAGGGAGAATGGAAAACCTCCCTAAATACGTTCGAGGAATCTATAATATTTATTAGCGTTCTAAGGGAACTTTCTGCGGGGATCAAACCCCGGCCTGTTTCTAAAATGATGTGATCCGTCGCCCCATGCCAAATAACCTTGTTGTGTTTCAGCTCACGCCATGAAAAGAATACGGGATTCGGACCAGGGACTTTTGGCGCAACAAAAAATAATTATCACACACGATAGAGTTTTGTCTCCTCGAGATTTTCATGCCATCTTTTATCGGAAAAGTAACTGTGAGAGCTTTAAATGAGCTGACAGCTATTTAGGACAATCATACTGTCTCTTAAAGCTTGTCATGCTATCTCTTAGGCGGGCTGGAACTACCTGCCAGTTTGTAATATGCAAGAGTGAAATAAGTGCTGATTTGCAGGACAACAGCAAACTATATAGCTACTGAAATGTTATTTTCGACCAATGAGAAGGCGACACCTTTCATGTGGCACACATCTAGACAATCCATCATCAGAAACTATTATTAACTCTCAGAAAAGACCGCTTTTAAATTGATTGTATTTTTTATTCTACTCAAGACAGTCAATATTTTCTTTAAAGTTACCCACCTAATAAATATTGAGAATTATTTTAAACTACTCAAAACATTTTAAATTTTGATTTTTATGGCATAATAGTAGTAGAATCTAGCTTCTAATATTTCAATGCAGCACGTTTATTTAAATATATAAATGTACTTATATTCGCCCCATACGAGCTGAACCTACTAGCTACAGACTATACTACCAGGGTTTTAGATCCACAGGTAGGTTTAACAGTCAACTGTTTCCATCATTCTATTGTTTTATTTTCTCATTATCACCTTCCCCCACAGTATTTTTGAAAAGCACCACGTCCCACTTCTTATTCAGGCTATACAAATATTTACTAACTACGCTAGTGAGCGAAAGATGAGGACGGATGAATTTAGAGGAAGTGTACTAGCATTTACGTGGATAGAGAATGTAAATCAATTTTTTTTATAAACTACCCTCAGCACACCTGACCAGGATTCGAACACCAAACTCCCTGTCATTGGCATAGGCACGAGAGTGATGTCTTAGACCATGCGACCACCATAGTAGGTAAGTATTTATTACAAATTAATCAATGAATCTTCCTAATTAAATGTGTGTATTTTATCCCTTTTCCGTGTGTGCGTGGCTATATTTTTTCGCATTTCTTTTCAAGTTTATTAAAGCTAATATATATGATTTGTGTTCAATACTTTCGGAGATTTTGTTTGGTTAAAATAGTCTTCCCCCTTAGTGCGAGCCTGACGTCTTGTACCCCGCGACCACCGGTCTATAAAATATTAGTGTAACTATGAGAGGGTGAAAAAACTTATTTGCGTGGAAGGAAAGTGGTAACCCATTTAGGGAAAAACCACCCTCAGTTCACCTGACCAAGATTCGAACATCGAACTCCCTCATCGAAGCGGGTATATATCACTATGCACTCTTTTTAGTGAGTTAACAATCTTTACGAGGCTGGCTCTTCAACCAACCCAAATATTACAAAAAATCGAAAGAAGAAGCAGAACCGCGAGTCCAGCTGGATTCGGATTTGGGAAGGTTGAATCCACATCTGTGTTTTGGGGGGAGTAAGGAAATTTTCCAGCGTTTACGTGGAGAGAGAGCGGGAAAACATTTAGTGAGAACTACCAACAGTACACCTCGGCGGGTATTCGAATCCCTAACACAGATTCGAACCCCGATATCTTTTGCCGGTTGCTTCATGTTCTTTAGTTACCAAACACAAGAGAAGAATAAGGTGTTTCAACCGTTCTGACCCTAAAATACGTTGTGACAGAAAGGCGCCGGCAATATACACGTGTCAGCTTTGCCGGAATAAAATATTAAAGAGCGCAGAAGTGAGCCCGCATTTGTATAGAGGGAGAGTGAAAAACAACCCCCCAGGTCAAGACAGCACTCTCACAATATACTAAACTGCAGAGGGATTCGAATCCTGGTCCACTGGCTACCACACGCTAATGGATTGATAATTGGGAGGTTTGAGCCCGCCTTTGCATAGAGGGAGAGTTAAAAACACCCCACATGACACCTGACAATGGCTACAAGCGTGAGATAAAAGCTGATGTCGACCAGGTGAAATGTGTAACAGCATTTGCCATGCGTTTGTTGCCCTCTAAGGGACGTCACAGGGCGAGGTGTGTACCCACATTTGCGTGTCATTGACATTCGAACCCTCCCAACACCGCCCGAATGAGAGAGATAAAATAATAAAATTATTGATGTACCGTCATTTTTTCAGGGCTGAAATGTGAAAACAGTCAAAGTTATTATTTATGCTTTCTCCTGCTAGATATCACCGATGGCATTCGAACCCGGGACTTGTGGCGTTTGTCGCCCATGCAGGGAATTTAACTCTGGACCTTTTGCAGAGTGTGTGTAATAAAATAAACTTGAACCCTAGGACAGCTACAAATACAGTCCAGGGCAGTTAATGTATCACTATGAAGGGTTAAACATACATTTTCAAGCTATACAGGGAATCTAACTCTGGACCTTTGCAGAGTGTGTGTAATAAAATAAACTTGAACCCTAGGGCAGCTACAAATACAGTCCAGGGCAGTTAACGTATCACTATGAACGGTTAAACCTACATTTTCAAGCATACAGGGAATCGAAATCAGGACCCCTCGCAAAGTGTGTGTAATAAAATAAACTTGAACCCTAGGACAGCTACAAATACAGTCTAGGGCAGTTAATGTATCACTATGAAGGGATAAACATACATTTTCAAGCTATACAGGGAATCTAACTCTGGACCTTTGCAGAGTGTGTGTAATAAAATAAACTTGAACCCTAGGGCAGCTACAAATACAGTCTAGGGCAGTTAATGTATCACTATGAAGGGATAAACATACATTTTCAAGCTATACAGGGAATCTAACTCTGGACCTTTGCAGAGTGTGTGTAATAAAATAAACTTGAACCCTAGGACAGCTACAAATACAGTCTAGCGCAGTTAATGTATCACTATGAACGGTTAAACCTACATTTTCAAGCATACAGGGAATCGAAATCAGGAACCCTCGCAAAGTGTGTGTAATAAAATAAACTTGAACCCTAGGACATCTACAAATACAGTCTAGGGCAGTTAATGTATCACTATGAAGGGTTAAACATACATTTTCAAGCTATACAGGGAATCTAACTCTGGACCTTTGCAGAGTGTGTGTAATAAAATAAACTTGAACCCTAGGACATCTACAAATACAGTCTAGGGCAGTTAACGTATCACTATGAACGGTTAAACCTACATTTTCAAGCATACATGGAATCGAGATCAGGACCCCTCGCAAAGTGTGTGTAAAAAATAAACTTGAACCCTAGGACAGCTACAAATACAGTCTAGGGCAGTTAATGTATCACTATGAAAGGTTAAACCCTCATTTTCACCCCATATCTGGAATCGAACTAGGGTCCTTGGCTAGGCAAACAAACAAATTATCATGCGCGAAGAAACCGGCCTCGGTACACACGCACGACAGACAAGCGTGAGATAAGAGCTGATCTTGACTAGGTGAAATGTGTAACATGTTATGTCCAAAAGGTGAAAAATCAATTATTATTCTATAATAATATTTCTGTATGTGACCAATTAATAAGTACTATGATGTATTCATAAAAAATAAACACATAGTTTTGTTGATCACAATAACCAGTCTGTAATTATAAACTTTAAACCAAATTGTTCTAATATGTTTAGCAAAATTTAAATTTTCAAAAAATAAATTATTTGTAAATTACCCGAAATTATTTGGTATATGTGAAAAAAAGTATGTTATTCTTATAGATCATGAAAAAACTAATCCTGATTTTAATTTTGAATTCAATTTTCCCGGTTAGTTAAAAAAAAATTCAAACTTTCTATAAATTGTTATTGGTGATGTAAAAGAATTCCTCCGATACCAATTTTGAACCAGAGCACTCAAGCTATTTTTTAAATATCCAAATTTTTAAAAAAAAAAGAAATCTGCAACTGTCACTTTTGACAAAACGTATTAATGATGAAAAAAATATAATAAAATAGTGTGCAATTTTTTTTCATATCTTTAGTAATGTCATTGGTGCCGAGTTAAAATTTTGTAGTAGAAATTCTTAAAACTTCTTGTAGGCCCTAAATGATTTTTTAGCACAGTGTTTTAATAACCGTTCGGGTTATAACACGCTTAAGTACTATTTACGCTAACGGATTAGGAATCGGGAAGCTTGAACCCACATTTGCGTGGAAGGAAAGTGGTAACCCATTTAGAGAAAAAAAACATCAGTTCACCCGCCAGAGATTCGAACCTCAATCTTTCCCAGTCCTCGGTAGTCTAGCTCAGCACAAATCTAGTGCGGTAGCCAACAGTACACCTCGGCAGGTATTCAAATCCCCCAATACGGACTCGAACCCCGATATCTTTCACCATGTGCTTCATGCCCTCTAATTACCAAACCCATTCTTTTCCCTAAAATACGTTGTGACAGAAAGGCGCTGGCAATATACACGTAACAGCTTTGCCGGAATAAAATATTAAAGAGCGCAGAAGTGAGCCCGCATTTGCGTAGAGGGAGAGTGACAAACTACCGCCAGGTCTAGGACAGCACTATCGCCATATACTAAGTTGCACGGAGTTCGAATCCTGGTCCACTGGCTGGCACTTTCATTAGGCCAGATGATTATATTTGACATATGCTTGGTAACAACATAATTACTTTTATTTTGAAAATTACTCTAGTTATTCACAAAACCCAGTCCTTCCTAATTTAACACTATGAAAGGTTAAACCTGCATTTTCATCCATACTAGAAATCTATCTCTGGACACTTGGCTCAGTGGGCAGACATGCTAACGCATCACTTAAAGTGACCTTTCACAAGTGAATTCTTAGACGTCTTGACCAATGACGCGAGACGCTCGACAGAGATTAAATCAAAACTCTATTAACAGACAAATACCAGTCTCAGTCGCTTCTTCAGAGAGAGAGAGGGGAGAGAGATATCTACATTCTTTTACAAGCACGCAGCAAATTTGTCTTGGGGACAGTAGCACCCAACAATATCCAAGTTATTTTAACATTCGTCCGACTGATTATATCAGCACACAACTTACAATCTAACTTAAATCTATAACATACAGAACACCCATTCCCCTACCGCAAATGAATCACTATGAAAGGGGGGAAAGCCATATCCCACTAATGAATCATTTTCAGGTCATTCTGGGAATCGAATCCAGGACCTATTGCTTAGTAGGCAAACACACTAACGACAGAGGTAAAGTGCAGGCCTTTTAATTGTACATTTTTTCAGTATTAATCCAATACTAGCTAGAACAAAGGTGAAATGAGACAGTTAATATTTGGAAAACCTTTTCGGCATCATTTAATTTGGTCAACATGATTTCACCAAACTCGGTGACAGTGTGGTCTAATGCACTACTCTCGTGATAGACAAGACTACTGCTGACAGGGAGATCGAAGTTCAAATACCAGTAGAGTGTACTGATGCCTGTTTTCAACTCTTTCTCCACGCAAATGCGGTTACACTTCCTCTAAATATAGCTTTACAAATCTCTAAAATCATGATAATAATTAGTACTAATGTGTATTAACTATTCGGTTGCGCAAATGACGATGCATTTATCAACGTAAAGACGTTGGAAGGAATTACCGTTCCAGCAGTCATTAGCGCTGCTAAAAACTCCTTTGGATCTCAAGTTATGTCATGATGTACATTACAAAAGATAGCTGGGTTCATACATGCTAAATTCGGGGGTTCCAATTTGAACGGCCCATTATGAAACACTGAGGGCTTGGGAATTTCATACTGTTTATCAGAGGTCAGAGCTGCTTATTCACAAGACCATTTGTGACAGAAATATACCTGAATGTCAATGCTCCTAGAGACTTGTAAGATAGAACATGCTTGCAACATCGAAATTTCCCTTTCTATTCCCAAAGCTGATTGTAGCTCTAAGAAAAAAAACTGTTGGTCGCATCTTTCATAGTGTTAAATTAGGAAGGACTGGGTTTTGTGAATAACTAGAGTAATTTTCAAAATAAAAGTAATTATGTTGTTACCAAGCATATGTCAAATATAATCATCTGGCCAATGAAAGTGCCAGCCAGTGGACCAGGATTCGAACTCCGTGCAACTTAGTATATGGCGATAGTGCTGTCCTAGACCTGGCGGTAGTTTGTCACTCTCCCTCTACGCAAATGCGGGCTCACTTCTGCGCTCTTTAATATTTTATTCCGGCAAAGCTGTTACGTGTATATTGCCAGCGCCTTTCTGTCACAACGTATTTTAGGGAAAAGAATGGGTTTGGTAATTAGAGGGCATGAAGCACATGGTGAAAGATATCGGGGTTCGAGTCCGTATTGGGGATTTGAATACCTGCCGAGGTGTACTGTTGGCTACCGCACTAGATTTGTGCTGAGCTAGACTACCGAGGACTGGGAAAGATTGAGGTTCGAATCTCTGGCGGGTGAACTGATGTTTTTTTTTCTCTAAATGGGTTACCACTTTCCTTCCACGCAAATGTGGGTTCAAGCTTCCCGATTCCTAATCCGTTAGCGTAAATAGTACTTAAGCGTGTTATAACCCGAACGGTTATTAAAACACTGTGCTAAAAAATCATTTAGGGCCTACAAGAAGTTTTAAGAATTTCTACTACAAAATTTTAACTCGGCACCAATGACATTACTAAAGATATGAAAAAAAATTGCACACTATTTTATTATATTTTTTTCATCATTAATACGTTTTGTCAAAAGTGACAGTTGCAGATTTCTTTTTTTTTTTAAAATTTGGATATTTAAAAAATAGCTTGAGTGCTCTGGTTCAAAATTGGTATCGGAGGAATTCTTTTACATCACCAATAACAATTTATAGAAAGTTTGAATTTTTTTTAACTAACCGGGAAAATTGAATTCAAAATTAAAATCAGGGATTAGTTTTTTCATGATCTATAAGAATAACATACTTTTTTTCACATATACCAAATAATTTCGGGTAATTTACAAATAATTTATTTTTGAAAATTTAAATTTTGCTAAACATATTAGAACAATTTGGTTTAAAGTTTATAATTACAGACTGGTTATTGTGATCAACAAAACTATGTGTTTATTTTTTATGAATACATCATAGTACTTATTAATTGGTCACATACAGAAATATTATTATAGAATAATAATTGATTTTTCACCTTTTGGACATAACATGTTACACATTTCACCTAGTCAAGATCAGCTCTTATCTCACGCTTGTCTGTCGTGCGTGTGTACCGAGGCCGGTTTCTTCGCGCATGATAATTTGTTTGTTTGCCTAGCCAAGGACCCTAGTTCGATTCCAGATATGGGGTGAAAATGAGGGTTTAACCTTTCATAGTGATACATTAACTGCCCTAGACTGTATTTGTAGCTGTCCTAGGGTTCAAGTTTATTTTTTACACACACTTTGCGAGGGGGTCCTGATCTCGATTCCATGTATGCTTGAAAATGTAGGTTTAACCGTTCATAGTGATACGTTAACTGCCCTGGACTGTATTTGTAGATGTCCTAGGGTTCAAGTTTATTTTATTACACACACTCTGCAAAGGTCCAGAGTTAGATTCCCTGTATAGCTTGAAAATGTATGTTTAACCCTTCATAGTGATACATTAACTGCCCTAGACTGTATTTGTAGATGTCCTAGGGTTCAAGTTTATTTTATTACACACACTTTGCGAGGGTTCCTGATTTCGATTCCCTGTATGCTTGAAAATGTAGGTTTAACCGTTCATAGTGATACATTAACTGCGCTAGACTGTATTTGTAGCTGTCCTAGGGTTCAAGTTTATTTTATTACACACACTCTGCAAAGGTCCAGAGTTAGATTCCCTGTATAGCTTGAAAATGTATGTTTATCCTTCATAGTGATTACATTAACTGCCCTAGACTGTATTTGTAGCTGCCCTAGGGTTCAAGTTTATTTTATTACACACACTCTGCAAAGGTCCAGAGTTAGATTCCCTGTATAGCTTGAAAATGTATGTTTATCCCTTCATAGTGATACATTAACTGCCCTAGACTGTATTTGTAGCTGTCCTAGGGTTCAAGTTTATTTTATTACACACACTTTGCGAGGGGTCCTGATTTCGATTCCCTGTATGCTTGAAAATGTAGGTTTAACCGTTCATAGTGATACGTTAACTGCCCTGGACTGTATTTGTAGCTGCCCTAGGGTTCAAGTTTATTTTATTACACACACTCTGCAAAGGTCCAGAGTTAGATTCCCTGTATAGCTTGAAAATGTATGTTTAACCCTTCATAGTGATACATTAACTGCCCTGGACTGTATTTGTAGCTGTCCTAGGGTTCAAGTTTATTTTATTACACACACTCTGCAAAGGTCCAGAGTTAAATTCCCTGCATGGGCGACAAACGCCACAAGTCCCGGGTTCGAATGCCATCGGTGATATCTAGCAGGAGAAAGCATAAATAATAACTTTGACTGTTTTCACATTTCAGCCCTGAAAAAAATGACGGTACATCAATAATTTTATTATTTTATCTCTCTCATTCGGGCGGTGTTGGAGGGTTCGAATGTCAATGACACGCAAATGTGGGTACACACCTCGCCCTGTGACGTCCCTTAGAGGGCAACAAACGCATGGCAAATGCTGTTACACATTTCACCTGGTCGACATCAGCTTTTATCTCACGCTTGTAGCCATTGTCAGGTGTCATGTGGGGTGTTTTTAACTCTCCCTCTATGCAAAGCGGGCTCAAACCTCCCAATTATCAATCCATTAGCGTGTGGTAGCCAGTGGACCAGGATTCGAATCCCTCTGCAGTTTAGTATATTGTGAGAGTGCTGTCTTGACCTGGGGGGTTGTTTTTCACTCTCCCTCTATACAAATGCGGGCTCACTTCTGCGCTCTTTAATATTTTATTCCGGCAAAGCTGATACGTGTATATTGCCGGCGCCTTTCTGTCACAACGTATTTTAGGGTCAGAACGGTTGAAACACCTTATTCTTCTCTTGTGTTTGGTAACTAAAGAACATGAAGCAACCGGCAAAAGATATCGGGGTTCGAATCTGTGTTAGGGATTCGAATACCCGCCGAGGTGTACTGTTGGTAGTTCTCACTAAATGTTTTCCCGCTCTCTCTCCACGTAAACGCTGGAAAATTTCCTTACTCCCCCCAAAACACAGATGTGGATTCAACCTTCCCAAATCCGAATCCAGCTGGACTCGCGGTTCTGCTTCTTCTTTCGATTTTTTGTAATATTTGGGTTGGTTGAAGAGCCAGCCTCGTAAAGATTGTTAACTCACTAAAAAGAGTGCATAGTGATATATACCCGCTTCGATGAGGGAGTTCGATGTTCGAATCTTGGTCAGGTGAACTGAGGGTGGTTTTTCCCTAAATGGGTTACCACTTTCCTTCCACGCAA
Source organism: Timema podura (assembly GCA_033556935.1). Lineage (NCBI taxonomy): Eukaryota > Metazoa > Arthropoda > Insecta > Phasmatodea > Timematidae > Timema > Timema podura. Next base: position 109,329,445 of record JAVRXN010000010.1, read on the forward strand.
ATAAGTTTTTTCACCCTCTCATAGTTACACTAATATTTTATAGACCGGTGGTCGCGGGGTACAAGACGTCAGGCTCGCACTAAGGGGGAAGACTATTTTAACCAAACAAAATCTCCGAAAGTATTGAACACAAATCATATATATTAGCTTTAATAAACTTGAAAAGAAATGCGAAAAAATATAGCCACGCACACACGGAAAAGGGATAAAATACACACATTTAATTAGGAAGATTCATTGATTAATTTGTAATAAATACTTACCTACTATGGTGGTCGCATGGTCTAAGACATCACTCTCGTGCCTATGCCAATGACAGGGAGTTTGGTGTTCGAATCCTGGTCAGGTGTGCTGAGGGTAGTTTATAAAAAAAATTGATTTACATTCTCTATCCACGTAAATGCTAGTACACTTCCTCTAAATTCATCCGTCCTCATCTTTCGCTCACTAGCGTAGTTAGTAAATATTTGTATAGCCTGAATAAGAAGTGGGACGTGGTGCTTTTCAAAAATACTGTGGGGGAAGGTGATAATGAGAAAATAAAACAATAGAATGATGGAAACAGTTGACTGTTAAACCTACCTGTGGATCTAAAACCCTGGTAGTATAGTCTGTAGCTAGTAGGTTCAGCTCGTATGGGGCGAATATAAGTACATTTATATATTTAAATAAACGTGCTGCATTGAAATATTAGAAGCTAGATTCTACTACTATTATGCCATAAAAATCAAAATTTAAAATGTTTTGAGTAGTTTAAAATAATTCTCAATATTTATTAGGTGGGTAACTTTAAAGAAAATATTGACTGTCTTGAGTAGAATAAAAAAATACAATCAATTTAAAAGCGGTCTTTTCTGAGAGTTAATAATAGTTTCTGATGATGGATTGTCTAGATGTGTGCCACATGAAAGGTGTCGCCTTCTCATTGGTCGAAAATAACATTTCAGTAGCTATATAGTTTGCTGTTGTCCTGCAAATCAGCACTTATTTCACTCTTGCATATTACAAACTGGCAGGTAGTTCCAGCCCGCCTAAGAGATAGCATGACAAGCTTTAAGAGACACTATGATTGTCCTAAATAGCTGTCAGCTCATTTAAAGCTCTCACAGTTACTTTTCCGATAAAAGATGGCATGAAAATCTCGAGGAGACAAAACTCTATCGTGTGTGATAATTATTTTTGTTGCGCCAAAAGTCCCTGGTCCGAATCCCTTATTCTTTTCATGGCGTGAGCTGAAACACAACAAGGTTATTTGGCATGGGGCGACGGATCACATCATTTTAGAAACAGGCGGGGTTTGATCCCGCAGAAAGTTCCCTTAGAACGCTAATAAATATTATAGATTCCTCGAACGTATTTAGGGAGGTTTTCCATTCTCCCTCCTTACAAAATGTGTGTGCACTTCCTATAATTTTGGCTTGCGGTTTAAATGGCTAATTTGTTAGTGTGTGTATTATCGGTTCGAGCATTAAAATTGTATTTGCTATTACTTATGAATATATTATTTCAGCGGACATTAAATTTATTTGTTGTTTAAGTGGTTTTTGTCAAAAAAGACTAGGTCCATGGGTAGCAATCTACCGTTACAATGCATCGCATGGTCTATGGCGTCCGCTGACAAAGTGATAGACACAAATGCGGGTACACTTTCTACCTGGGCTAGAAAAAGCTGGTCAACCTGTGACAGACATCCACGCATGTCGACGGTCGATACCAAACAATCAATTTTAGTAGACTTTTGTGGTGGGGATAGCGGCCCCCTCCCGCTCGTGTGAAGTGTGGTGATTTTATTTACAGCGCAGGGGTTCGATGTTCAAATCTTGACGTAATTATTTTTGGTCGCGCTCGGGTGGGGATTTTCTATACTACCTCAGAGCAAATGCTGGTACGCATCTCGCCAAAGGATTTAGGACGCTAAAATGTATTGAGTATCTGGGGGTAACCATTCATCAATCTTAGCGCACTTCCTCACGCGACAGCTGTTGAAAAATAAATGCTAGATAACGGTACTTTCCTTAAACTCGCAGAGTCAAGGTAAAGGGTGGGGTGGGGGCTTGAATGACACCGCGCCTGGGTTTCCCCAAACACTGACAAGGTAAAGGGGGGGGGTGGGGTGGGGGCTTGAAAGACACAGCGTTGGATTTCCCCCGACCTTGTGATTTCGTAATTCAAGGTAGCGCTCTACGCTAGTGAAAGGGAAGTCCCTGCAGACCCTGTCATTCAATATAAGCCATTCATTGCGAGAGGTCCGTCGTGGAGGGAGAGCTACATTTCCCATCCAAATAAACAAGATGTATGTTCCCCAAATAAATAAATAAACTCCATAGTCCATCCCGATAATTAATAATTAATCATCAATTAACAATAATTAATTAGAAATCATCAATTAACAATAATTAATCATCAAGAACCAAAATGTTCGGGGACTGTAGGGGGGAGGGGGTTGTAGGAGACGGGGTTAAGGGGGAGGAAATTTCGTAATCAACGCAGGAGATTTCGTAATCAGCGGGGGAAATTTCGTAATCAACTGCAAACATGAACAGGGTCAATTACCTCGAGGTTTTGAGGTCCCAATCTATTCTTGTCTCAACTTGTCTTGTCAACCCGCCAAACAGGCGTCAGTCATCAGGGAAAACCCATTACCAAATAGGGGGAGTGGGGGACATTATTCAAGGTCATGTTGCAACACCAGGAAAACCCCTTGCCCAGGTCAATGACCTCAATTCTTGTCTCAACACGTTTTGTCGATCCAGCGACGGGTCTCGATGACGTCACCGGGTGATTGAGGCGAGAGGAGAGGGGGGAGGGGGAAAGTGCGCAACCGTGATGCGCAGTGGTCACTACCCGGTAAGTGGCCGACCAGCAAAGATACTCTCCATTCTACGCAGGACAGTCGTAGCGAGAGGTTCGTGCAGAGACGTATGCTCACCATCCAAATAAAATATACTCCAATGTCCTTCCCCATAACCCTTATATGAATATTTAATTAACAATCATTAATAATTAAGAAAAAAAAGACCCACACAAGTACCAACATGTTCAACGTGTGGTGGGGGTGTAGGGGAGGGGGTTGTAGGGGAGGGGGTTGTAGGGGAGGAAATTTCGTAATCAACTGGTGGAGATTTTGTAATCAGAGCGGAGGGGGTGGGGGTGGAGGGGGGAGGGAGGGGGGAGGTCTAATTATAGCAGCCAATCAGAGGCCAGATCTATTTATAGCGACCTATCAGAGAAAAGTAGGTCAGATTGTGCCAACTCATCACCCCATCTACTCGCGGTGCTAATAATAATAATAATAATAATAATAACACACAGCGTTGTGAAATAAGGAGGGAATGAGTACTTAAAGTGTGTCAAAAATTGGTTCTATAGTGAAGAACACTTGGATGTGGAGAAGGTAATTTATGGACTTAAATCTCCCCCCACCCCCCAAAAAAAAATTGGGACATTTTAATATGAAGCTTAAAGTTGGTTCTTGTATCAAACTTCAAATAACTTCTTGAAACGTTCAATTTTCAAAAATGTGCCCATCTAACGTTCGAGAAAAAACAAATCAGTTGAATAACACACTAAATAGCTTCTAGTTCATCCCCAACTCCAAAAAAATTCTGCATGAGGACTCTAGTAGTATCAAAATAAAAAAAATAAAAAATCGGGGCAGCACTATATTAAATAATTGTTAAAAAGAGTATAATTTTTTTTAAAACTCTCCTGATGAAGAACACTACAAATAGTTTATAGAAACATTCAATTATTTAACACTAACTGGGAGAAAGAAGGGTAGAATGTTCCTAAAAAAAATGTTATCGCTAGTTGCCCCCTTCCCCTCTTACACAAATAATTTCTACCACTACTGTATAAAATAACAATTTACTTATTTTTTCTTTGGGTTTAATAGTAAGTATTAACATGTCATAAAACTTACAACTTACTATATGGAACCCTCTCCCCCCGCTCCTCAAATATTAAATTATTCCTACGCCCTTGAAGATGTAAGACAATTTGTTTCCCGCGCTAAGGAAACACGAATCACATTTTGTTTAGTGTATATAAGGATGTCAACCGCGACATTTGATTATATTCTCAGTAAAGTCCTGGAGGTTTTAAAGAAGTAAAACCACCAACTGGAGAAAACCTGTGGCCTGGCAAATACTTCGGCCATCAGGAGCTCAACGTCCATCTTGTCAAGTCGAATCGCTGTTGAAGACAAACTACGATAGGGCCCCCATATCCGTGGAAAAATACGTTCCTAGAGCTACCGCGCTTACGTCAAACCACGGATAATACCGAACTATTATATAACGTGATATACATGTAACATACATAAATGGTAAAGTTTAATTGATAAATTATTCACAGTAAGACAATAACAACATTAAATAAAGTAATAACGTGTACTGTACACTATAGTGTAAATACTATTCTCAATTCATCTTGTTGCGATGATTGATCACATGATGATGATGATGATGATGATGATGATGGTGGTGATGGTGATATGATATCACAATAACCACGATGAGGAGATGAAGTGGGAGGATGATTTAGGCATTGTGATCTATAAACAATTCCACCAGATAGAAATATTTATCTACCAGATTAATATTTATCCAAGAGTCTTAACACCACCCCTAACTCGTATTCCCTTCCACACAACTTTAACTTATAACATAACCTAATGAACGAATCAAATGAACTTCGTATATGATAGCGTTATCGGTTCATACATAACGAGCAGTGCATCCATCGCCCACGTGATATGTGGACAATGGCACTCCTATAGGACGTGTTAATTGACCCCGGACCTGGGGTAAAACTGTGGAGCTGATGTTATTGAGAGAATTGTCACTGCTTTGATAATTAATACACGTTCAATCTCTGGATGAAAATTTAAGGCCCTGAAATGTCGAGAATAACTATTAAATTATAGCGTATGTAGAATTTAGTTTTTAATGACCTTGAAAGGAAATGATTTAAATAAAAAATGTATAACTGATGATTGTATTTTTCAAAATTATTGAGCTATTTAAGATATTATGTATATATATGTATATAAAATATTTTAATCAGACAACTTTAATACGTACTGTATTTAATATTTTGTGACAGTTTTGAGATAAAACGTTATTTTTTATCTAAAACATTTAACAAAAATAATAATTATACCGTGAAAATAATGACAGCCACCCTATGTAAATGTATCAGTTTTGATCCTTTCAAAACGGAACAAATAAAACTGTTTGTAAAATAAACGAGAAACAAACAATATTTCAATCATAGAAATATGGATTTTTAATTTTCTTTTTTTTGTGTGTGGGGGGAGAGATATGGAGAGGGGTACCAACTTCACTGACGTATTTTTGAACCCTCAGATACAATGGTTAAGAATAAAAGGGTGTCCTTTCTTTTTCTTACGTTCCTCGACCTTTTCAAATGGCATATACCTGACAGTCAGTAGCACAACTTCCTTATGATGGGAAGTAAAGCCATCGTCGATTGTGTGACGTAAAAAGAACCCTGGAAAGTATGTGAAAATATCTTTCCGGCACAAATTAGTAGGCCTCTTTGCTCTCGCTCATAGAAATTCTCGTGTGCTGATATTCTTAGTCGGTTCAGAAAGTGTATATTAAATTCCTCAAATAAAATACAATATAACAGACAGACGTAGAGAGCATATCATGCTCCAAGTTAAACCAAGTGTTAGCCCAAAACACCACGTGCTCCCCCCCTCCCGCCCTCCATGACTAGGTTGTTAGAGAGGTCCATGGGATCCCTGGTTAGATTCCCGGCAGTATACCGACCAATATATTTAAGGGGCTACCTCTAGTTTCTGTGGTCTAGTGGTAACAGCTCCTAGTTACAGTCACAGAGGTCCAGGGTTCGATCTCTAGCCTTCCCAGATTTATCTGCTAAGCAGTGGGTGTGGATCTGGGTCAACTCAGCCTCGTGAGGACTAATGAAGAGCTACTTGAATAAATAAGTCTTGGCTCCAGTCTAGAAAACTGAGATTAACAGCTCGAGGGTTGGTTATGCTGACCACATGACACCCTCTATTTCTAAAGTGTTGGCAATATCTTCACCAAACATCTGTCAGTATAGCTCGTTTGGGATGACGCCAAGGAGTTAAAGAACTAGGTATCTGCGATAGTGCCATTAGATTTGCGCTTAGGTTATTGCTAAAACCCTTAGAATGACAAAAGCTTGAATGAGCACAAGACTTTTCTATGAGCCTCTACATGTATATACTTGTAAATATGGTTTAGAAGTTAAAATTTTACTCTCTTAAAAAAAACCAAAGATCCACATATTTCATTTGGTCACTAAAAGAAAAATTCCCGGTAAACAAAAGGTAACTGGTAAAGAAGCGTCGAATAGATCTTAGTTAAGGCCGTAGTTGAGGGGGGGGGGAGTTGGAGTTCAACCCCCCCTTTTCGAAATCTAATTAACAAATATTATATTTATGGTTCAAAAATATAAAAAATTAAGGCAAAAATACAAATTAGGGTGTTGTTTTACCATAAAAAGCATTCAGAGAACTTTTAGAGGTGTTTAATATTTAGATTTTTTCAAGCCTTCGGCAGTTATGGTGCTTTGTTGCTATAAAAAAACACTTCAGATAGCTTTTAGAGGTTTTTAAATATTTGATTTTTTTTTAGCCTCGGCAGTTATGGGGTATATAAGCACTTCAGAGAGCTTCTAGAGGTGTTTAATATTAAAAATATTACCTTGCCTTCAGCAGTTAGGGGGTTATATTACCCATAAAAACCACTTCAAATAGCTTCTAGAGGTGTTTAATATTTAGAATTCTTTCTAGTCCCCGTCAATTGTGTAATATGACCACCAATCACTCCCCCCCCCCCCCCCCCGAAATTATTGCCTGGCCACGGCCTTGATCTTAGTGAATCGAATGATATCATTAAATAGAGCACCCACAACATATTGTATTGTCGTTATATTTTCCTCTTCCCCGTTTGTTCTGCTACTGCCGGACAGCTCCCACTAGGTTTCTGGGCCAGGATTCACTAACGAGTGCAATTCTGCTCCAGCGCAAATCTAGAAATGCCACAACTTTGCACCCAAGATACTTTCAAAGAGTAGCTTTATTATTTGCTTCATTTGCGTATTCACTGGCAAGATTATGGTGACGTCACCATAAACGTTATCAATTGCGCTCTTTTTGACCAATCCTTGTGAAGAATCTACTTTCAAAGTCAAGGCTACTTTTTTAAATCGCTAATGAAAATGACAGGAAATATAAAGACTTCTAAACATTTTGCTTATAAACTATTAACACAATTAGAAGCGGCCTCTTTTTGGGTGCTTTACGAAAACCATATTAGTTCATTATTTATCATTTATTAATAGTATTAGTTTAAAGCTTAAGTTCCATTAATAAAACATTTATAGAAACTTTAAAATTAATTTTAAAGCTATACTAACCGCCATATTTAGTGACGAGATGTATTTAGACTTGGTGGAATACAATCCAATTTGGATCTAGTCAAAGATTACACTGTTCGTAGTTTTGTTTTGTAATAATGCGAGAAATGCCATTGCTTTGTTTGAATGTGAAATTTCAACAATAAAAGGTAAGTAATTGCTTTGTTACCACTATCTGAATTGAAAGAAATTTTGTTCTTGGCAGACGTATGTTATTTTAATTTCTTTATTATTATTGGAGTACAGTCAACTAATTATTTTATTTTAAGCCATAACGATAGTATGGCACTATTTAAATTTATTGAAGTGACAATCATGATTTTAATAGTTGCTCCTAGGCTACTCTTGAGTGGTGGCAAATAAAAGACACAGCTTTGCTCTCAAATTGCGCCAGCATCTTTTTATGATAAGGGATTTGGGCATATCTTTCAAACTTGCACCGGCGCAAATATTTGCTCCCGTTAGTGACTCCAAACCCTGGAGTTAATAAATTCTTCTAGCACATTAACATTTGTCTTCGGATTACTTCTACTGCTCGATTAGTAAACATTATTGCAAGAGATCTGGGCGTGTTTAGTTTCGGGTGTACTGTCCTAGGTTATACTAGTTTTTGATTGATGTTTGATATGTTTGGAAAATGTATTTTAAATATTCCTGTATCGACCTTGATAGTCAACCTGAGTATTGGTCACTCCTACCTGTAAAATATTATTTTATTAATTAAGAGTTAGTTCAAACCCACTTCATTAACATAAATAACTGAGATAAAGATTGATACATAATTAATGTAAATGTGTCTACATTTAGACATCTATGCACCCACATATTTATATACATACATAATTATATAAATAGATACTGGGATAAAAGGATAACTAGATGGATAGAAAGATAGAAGGATAGACATATAGATATACATATACATGTATAAATAGATAAGTACATAGATAGCTAGCAAATAAATAAATTGATAGATAGAAAGATTGATATATAGAAGGATAGATAAATGTATAGATACGGATATATATGGATAGAAACATAGATAAATAGATGAATAGTTCCGGATTATGTGAACATAGATAGATACATAAATGGATAGGTCCAGATTATGTGTAGATAGCAACATAGAAAGATAAATGTATGGAAACATATATTATCACCAACACATTTTTATTAGTTCTCCAATAATGGCAATGCACCACCAGAAAGTAAGGCCGAAATTTGTTGTTCAAGGTCATCCAAATGCTAAAAGAAATATGAGAATTTCAAACGACCTAGTTGTTGATCAAAGCGGCTGCTGTCCTATAAACTACAAATTCTGATTCATTTGAAATATAGTGGTACACACGCAGTCTAATCCATCTTTGAGGGGCTTAGCAAAATCAATTTCACAGCAGCATCACTATCAAATTATAAACTGTATATCTCAACAAAAAAATTGTTTGGGCACGAAACGATGGAAACTTAATAGACCTTTAAACTTTGACATAATATTAAAAAATCAACATTACATTTTTTTTTAATGCCATAGTCATCGACAAATATTAATTGTTAAATATGTTTTACACAATTACTCACGATTAGTGTTAATAGATTTGAACGTCATGTCGATGTAATAAGATGTGAAGACGAGTTGGATGCTGGATGTGTCAAGATTTGAGCTTACTATTTCACAAATAATATTTAATAAAAATAATCAACTAGCAGAGTGCACTCAGATAGCCTTCTTAACAAACACTGAATTAGCGAGAGTATATCATTATTTTATTAAAAACATACAAAGTTCAAAAAAGAAAAAAAAAGTATCATAACCTAATTACATATTCCTATCTATCTAAACACAGATTGACCTAGACGATAACATGAAGACAAATATTGCTTCAACATGATTTTAAATATATATTCAATTCATCAAGTGCGATTGTAAATAGAAATAGAGGTCATTATTGGCACCAGAGGAGAGTGGTATTCTAATCAAGTATATGTGCATTATTTTATTGCAAAATTTAAATTTTATGTAACTTGATTTATTTTATCAAAATAACTAGTCAGAAAAATATGTAATTATTATAATTAATTATAGACTTTATTGTTTAAACTTATGTTATCGGTTCTTTATTTAATGATAAACTAAAATTGTTAAGATTAAAAAAATTTAAATATTATAAAATATTTTTAAAAAAGTGAGAATGTTGAATAGAATATTAAAATTTAAAACAAAAAGTGGATAATATTTATTGATTTTGACCTATTTTTTAGATTTTGAAACATTTTAGTAAGCTAGATTTTTAGAGGATAAAAATTTGCGTATTTTGGTTATGTTATAATGCTTATTTAACCATAATATATTTATTTGTACACACACATATATAAAGAAAGAACAAAAGTGTTTATTGTCTTCTAACATGTGTTTTATAAATATCTATATATCGTGATTTTAATTATATTTCGTTCAATTCGGCAAAACCCAGTGAATAAGATGTTTCCATCTGGTAGATACTATTAAAACTTTTTTTACTCGCCCACACCGATGGTCCCACGGCCTAGGACGTCAGAAAGGTTGAGGTTAGGATTTGGGCTGGGTGTCCTGGGCGTGGTTTCCCACATGTTATTTATCACTCGGTTTTATTTAACATCCTTCTCCAAGCTAACGCAAGTGTTTTTCCTGATATTCTCATCCCAACTAATTATAGTAACATATTAATAAACAATTTTAAATGGGTGTCCTTGTGGTCTTGGTATAAAGTGTCAAACTTCTGTGTTGGTGGTCCGGAGTTCAAGCCTAGGTCCCGGCACAGATTTATCTGATTGCCAAACCCTTTCTCCACGTCTGACAAGACGTGTATTAATCACAACTTGTGAATGTGTGGAGTGCCAGGCCTCCACCGTGGTTCGGATCCCACGTTAAACTGTAGGTCCTCCATTTCGTCTCACAATCACCCTACCATTACACATTAGACTAAGTGCGTGTAACCCGAACGGGTAGTAAGACGCGGTGCTATTAATAATAATAATAGTTTTAAATGTAGGGGAAAAATATATCCAGGCTTCACCTCAGATTATTAGTTTGGAGCAGAACGTTTTTAAATTAGTTTAATTTAATCAACATAACCTACAACCCACCTCTCATATGGTCTAACGTGGTCTCTTGCAGTAGACTAGACTGACGATGACGCGGATATCTAGGTTCGAATCTCATTCAGTTGTACTGCAGGCTTTTTTATTTTTTGCGAAATGGTTTTCCACTCTTCCCTAAGCAAATTCGTGTACACTTTCTATCAATATAATCTTACTAATTCCTAAAATAATTAGCGTAGTTAGTATGTAGGCGTATAGCCCGAAAGGGTAGTAAAAAAAGTGCTAAGAAAAACTCATAAATATGAAACTTGGCAGAAGTAATTGGGAGACTTTTTTTTATGATTACATAATATTACGTGTCAAATGCTGGTTTAAAGATTGTGCGTTTTCAGCCGATTGTGATGCTAAGAGGGTTCCCAAGAACTGTTCTTTTTCTATTTGTGTTGTTAAATAGAGCATATTTATTTACCAAAAAAAAAGATATTTCAATCTTAAATCCAAATAAATCTCACACTACTAATTTCACAAGGAAACGTCTTGCACTTGTAACTGTTACCAAAGTAGTTTTTTTATAATAATTCAATTTTTTTTATCATTGCCTTATACTACCCGTTCAGGCTGTTCACATGTGTACTAATTACTGTGTGTTGGGGATGGGAAATTATGAATTTAGAAGAAGTGTACCCACAATTGCGGGGAGAGAGGGTGGAAAACCACTCAGGAATTTACACCTTTAGAAAAACCGACCGGGATTTGAAACCCTATCTCCCAGTCATCAGCAGTTCGGTCTATTGTCAATCACCGAAGTGGGTAAATATCTAGAACTAAACATTTAAAAAAAATTGTGTGTGCCTACATCTGTTGAAGGAAATAACCAATGTGTGAACTACATAATCTCTTGGCCTAGATTAAGGGTCAACGCTAATCATCTCCAAATAGTAAAAAAAAAACAATGGAACAATATTTTAAGCTGTCCAAAGGGAGCAATCTCTTCAAAATTGCCATTATAATTCTTTTCTTTCATTTATTTGAGGTATTAATGTGTACTTTCTGAACCGATTGTTTATATCAGCACATGACTTAGTATAAAATTAACTTAAATCTATAACAGACACAACATCCAGCCCCACAACCGTTAATTTATTACTTTGAAAGAGGTAAGCCACATTTCACCAATTGTAAATTAACCTCAGAAGACAAGACACGCTACCGACCTTGCTAAGGTGTTGGGCAATCTAAGTTGTTATTATTATTATTATTATTAGCACCGCGTCTTACTACCCGTTCGGGTTGTACGCACTTACGCTAATGTGCAATGATAGGGTGATTGTGAGATTAAATGGAGGACCTACAGTTTAATGTGGAATCCGAACCACGGTGGAGGCCTGGCATTCCTCACATTCACAAGTTGTGATTAATACACATCTTGTCAGAGGTGAAGGAAGGGTTTGGAAATCAGATCAATCTGTGCCGGGACCGAGGATTGAACCCCGGACCCTCAGCACAGAGGTCTAACACCTTAACCCTAGACCACCAAGTCACCAATCTTAGTTATCAAATGCACCAAATTCTCAAGAATATGTTCAACGCCAGATTTGGGCCAAGAACAATTCAATAAATTGTAGACATTTTTAATGTCAACCTAATGAAATTCGCCGCTCTTTAAGGACGTTGCCTATTTGGGAGGTAAAGACAAGTCAAGATAATAAATTAATATGGGAAATCCTATGTTTTATTGGGTGAGTTTTAAAGATAAATAATAAAAACAATAAATTCGTTATAATTCTAGAAATGGTCCTACATTGTCACAAAACTCGCCTAATTTATAAGTATTTTTCTTTATTCGTATTTTTACTAAAGCGTCCATTGTTCTGACTATTTGTATTACTCACAAAAATTGACCATTAGGAATCTTCCTGCCAGGATGTCAACTAAATAATTCCGTGAAAGTATCTATCTAGAATAAGAAACAAAGAAAGGTAACTTTGAATAAAAGTCAATAATTTCCACCTGATTCGGTGGACACATGGTCTAAGAAGTCACACTCGCAATTAACTAAACTGCCAATGACAGGGATATCGGGGTTTGAATTCCGGTCACGTATTTTGAGGGTGGGTTTTCCTAAGTATATTTTCACTCTCCCTCTACGTAAAAATGACTACAGTTACTCTAAATTCAACCATCCTCATCTCTAAATCATTTATGTAATTATTACATATGCATATAAGCTGAAAATGGACCGAGAAAAAAAATCCAGGCGTGAATGGGTCAAGTGTTTCTACTCGTCAGTTGACGAGGGGAAGTGTTATCATAGCATAAACAAGATACCTCGCAGGATGAATTACTCAGTTTCTTCCTTCTCTATTTCGTACATTGGTGTTCCTAAGTGTGATGCTGGCTTATACTGCCTAGGTGCGTCAAGTAGAGATGCAAGGCCGTAGCTAGGGAGGGGGTTGGGGGTTCAAAACTCCCCCGAAATTTTATGAAAAAAAATATGGCTTTATTTATGATTCAAACAATATCAAAATTAAGGTACAAGTACATATTAGGGGGCTGTGCTACAATAAAAAACTCTTCAGATAGCTTATAGAGGTGTTTAATATATACAACTTTTTCTTGCCTTCGGCAGTTATCGTGCTTTGTTACCATAACAAAAATTTCAGATAGCTTCTAGAGGTGTTTAATATTAAAACGGGCATTTGGGTGATATGCCCACCAAACCCCCCTGGAAATTATTGGCTGGCTACGGCCTTTTAAAGATGTAACCACCTTAGTGAAATATCTTAAAAACCAGTAAACCCTTGCGAAACTTCCGCACATTCAACCTTCCCCCCCCCCCCCAAAAAAAATGTCTTCTACAAAAATATTGTTTTATTTTTCTTTTAACTTAAATTTTAAACAAACAATGTGTTTTAACGTAAACTGAGTATGCAATGTCAGAATTCGGTAAAAAAAAATATTATCTACTGATACATTATTCATCTATGTAGGCTTTGTATTAGTTGAGAAAAAGAGATTTTGAAAAAACAGAAATAATATATAGGATCACTAAGTAATCAATGACGTTAATTTTATACAGGCCTACTGCATTGACCTATACTAAACACACTTCACTTTACTCCTGTATTCATTTAGTACCTACTTTCTCTACAAGTATTTCTGTTTCCCATCCCCGTACCCAAATAATCCATCTTGGTTTCCATAGAAGTTATATAGCTCGTTGACACACCATTCATATCAAATATGTTAGTAAGAAATTTGACAAAAAAGAAAAAAAAAAGCACAATAGATTAATGACCCACTTCAGTGGACGAATGATCTAAGGCGTCATTCTAGTGTTAGATTGGCCTGCTGATTGGGAGATCAGGGTTTGAATCCTAGTCGGATCAACTTAGGGTGTTTATTTCTAGATTATGGTAATCCACCTCTAAAATGCTTCCTTCCACATCCCTGCCCCATTAGAGTAGTTCTGATAAATACGTATCACCACAAAAGGTAATGAGACGCGCTGATAAAAAAAATTAATACAAATATTTACACACATTTAGTAACTACTGTACCTTCGTTTACCCTCAAGGGAAGCAATCTTACCTTTAAAGATTTCACTATGGTTTCGTTTATAAGAGAGAATCATAGTGTAATATGTCAAGGTTGGACTGCTATATTTCAGGGTAAATGGTATATACTGTATGCTAGAAATACTACCTTTAATTACACTATGGTATGGTTTAAAAGTCATAGGGCTGTATGCAAGAACTTGACTAAGTGGATACTTTGTTGACACTAGCGTGGGTTTGCTTGCGTCATCATAGGTTAAAAGGTGGAGCAATAGTTCGCTTGGGACCACACTATTGGTCCACTAAGCATTCACTAACGTTCTTGCATACTGCCCATAGTTTTAGCTGCTATCTTTCAGGGTAGACATAGGACCAGTTTCATAGTCAGATTTAGTACGCCTCAAGTGCGGCGCTATACTAAATACAAGACGTCACCAACCTGAAATTGAATGGAATGGGCCAGTTTCATATGCGAAACTGGCCCATTCCATTTTAGTCTAGGTAGGTGTCGTCCTGTATTTAGTATCGACTCGCACTTTAGTCGTACTAAATCTATGAAACTGGTCCTTAGTGTACATAAGGTTGAATATTAATTACAAATATACATTATAATAATATTTTGACCAGTGAAATTAAACATCTTATAAGTTATAAATATATGTGATATTTAATCCTACGCAATTTGTATGTGAAAATGTATATCTTATTACTAATACATGCATACGGCACTTAAGACAGGCTAGGTTCCAGACTACTGTCGTAATTTTAAAATCGTCGCAAGTCAAAACTGTAGTTTTTTTTGTTTTTTTTCACTTATTGATATAAGTACTGCAATCGTCATAAAATAACTAACTGTTGTAAACCGTCAATAGTACATTTGTAACTACAATAAAAACTGTAGGTTTTATATTTGTAAAAAGGTTAAGTACACAAATCACTGAATACTGATGCGAGAGTTAGCGTTATGTCGATAAGGTGTCATATCTGTGAAGTTAACGCCTCAAGCTTGGGGCATCAGTGGAAAAAGCGTCGTAAGTGCGAAGCGTCGTAAGTGCGAAGCGTCGTAAGTGCGAAGCGTCGTAAGCCCAAGGGTCACCAGTCGGGGTATGCCTGAAAATATATTATTTTAGTCCTAACCAACTCTGCATGAACATTGTTTTTACTGCTTATGCCTAAATGTAGCTATTTAAACTTCAACCACTTTTGTATGAAAAACTTTTATTTTTCTAGTACCTCATTTTACTACCCATTCAGATTATATCTTTGTGTAATAATTCCATTAATGTGTTAAGGATTAAAAAAGTCGAATATATATTAAGTGTACCTGCATTTGCATGGAGAAAGTTGGACAAGATATAAAATATATGTCACATTCCAAAAGTAATAGTCCAAAAAATTTCCGTCCCTTAGCTATCAAGTCAGATTTATAGCCACTAAGATGGTTTTCAAACTGTCTAATGTAAATCAGTTTCCCTCACCCCCCCTCCCCCCAACCTAAAAAAATATTTAAAAATCTGATTTTTGTTTAGTTATAGTAAATTGCACCTATGTACAAATTTTTAATCTATAAGGTATCAGGATATGCCTTAAAAGATAAATACATGTGATAATGTTGGAAGCTGTGTTTTTATACATATAAGGGTTGATTTCTCCCCAACTGTTCTTTAAATTTTCTTTTCCAAAAACTTAATCTGTATAAATATTTAAAGAATTGGGTGGCGTGGGCCACGTGACGGTCCAAAATTTACAATTGATAAAAACTTTTTTTTCACACACACACACGAACGCAGGCTGTCCGCCTGGACACAGCCCCAGCCTGGAGGTGTCACGAAACACCGGAACTAGGTCCCAGTGGAGCCAGTCTCAGACTTGCTCAAGAACATTCGATCCCCGTCGCCAGACTACCTCCTGGGTCAACCATAACCGGCAGGGGGATCCACTGCCATCTCTGATGCGTCTGTGAACCAGAGCTTGAGCGTCGTAATCACAGATTCCCCTTACAATTGGATTAGGACTAGCCAGCGCTCGTGAAAATAATATTTATATTATTAGTAAAAAGTAAGTTTTCTGTTTTATTCCATGTGTCTTAATAATTATTACAAATAAACTTAATAAATTTGTTTTTCACAAATGTTTTATTTTTAGGGTGCTCTTGAGATACAGGGAGTTTAATTAATTTTTATAATAAAATGAAATTATTTAAAAATCCATGACAAGGCTATCTTATAATATAACGCCCTTAGGATTTTTTTAAAAATATAATAGATTCCTTCTGACGTATTTAAATTACTATAACTTCAAATTATCACCAAGCCTGTTAGTACATTCTCTTGGTATTATTGGGAACTATATTTAGTGGTACACAAAGCATATAAAAGGTAGCAGCACCAACAAAGTTCCACTAGAGTAACCTCGACATAATGAGTACTCCGAGTATGCCATTGTGGGGGTATGACGTCAGAGCCTACAATGCTTTTCTTATAGAGAAAACAGAATTTTACATGTTAATTACGCATGTATTTGGAACTAAAATTATACAACGAATGTTTATGTAATCATAAAAGCTTAAAATATACGAATTATAAAGTGACAGTTCATAAAAATTACACAACTTTAAGTAATTACCAACTAATAATGGCAAGTTTTGGCGGCAATTCAAAATCTAAGTAAGAGGCCTTCCAAAATAATTTTAAGGAAATATTATTCGTCATTTAAGCTAAATACTTTTCTAATCAAAACTAACTATTATGTAATAGTTTCATAATAATAAATATTGGTACACTATTACATGTTTCATCTACCAAAATGTATTATTAGTTTGTTTTTAATTAAACTTCAGCAATCAAATAAAGTGTATGCGACTTGTGAAATTGTGAGCCTTATTTGTGTGGGAGGGATGTTTGGGAAGGGGAGGGTATAGATTAAATGACTTTTTTTAGGTTAAAACCCCTTCCTCTTTTATCTCACAGCTGTAGCTCTGTGACCAAAAGGGGGGAGGTGGTGTAAAATAAGAAAAAAATATATTGCTCTCACCTGCCCAAATGGAAGGTCATATAAATGGTCAGTTTGCACCATTATTACTGTGGGACAGTCCCTTAAAATTCTTGCATGACGTAATTTTTAGAAGGAGGCTTTTGCCAACTCTCCATAGGGATATTTCTGTATTTTACAATTTATGGAGGATATAGAGGTAATTTCTTCGCCGATATTCTTAAATGGGCCAACCGTAATTCTGAAATGTTTTTGGTAAGAGAGATTCTTTCACTCTAATAGGGGGGCTTACGCCCCCCAGGCATAACACATTTAAAATTGGAGATGAGATTTCTTAGATAAATTGTTTGCGTTGGACACACTTTCAATATAAAAGTGTTATCTGAGAAAATTTAAATTTGGGGGGGGGGGGGGGCGGAGGCGGCTCATGTGCCTCCGGGAACAGCTCCTCATGATAAAGATGGGATTTTTTTTGTTAACATCGTTTGGGATGGACACACTTTCAATAGAGAAGTGTTGTCTAAGAAAATCTTACTTTTGAGTGGCTTATGCCTCCCCCCCCACCCCAGGAACGACAACTCATTTAAAAATTATGTAGATAGGATTTCTTCACTAAAATTGTTTGTGATGGACACACTTTCAATAGATAGTTGTTTTATTAAGGAATTCAACTTTGGGGATTTATATCCCCTAGCCACTACTTTTCACCAAAAAATTATTGGTATTATATTTATTCACTAGCATTTTTATGGTTGGACACACCTACGATATAAGATTTATATGACTTTAGAACACTGGTAAACCAGAACATAGGGGCGTTGAGGCTGAAATATATCCGTTGCTTAGTTGAGTGGAACTTTTCCTTATGCATATAACTTTTTTTTTTTTTGCTTCTTTTTTAGTTCAAATCGATTCTACGTGTTTTGATGTTTGAAATAATGTACGGCTGATAATATTTTTGGCATTTTAAGAAAGACATGGCTTAAAATGTAACGGTTAAGACGTACTAGACCCGTTGTCTAAGTTAATAGGGTCCAAAATTAGAGGACTCATCAGTGATTTATGCTGATTAGTTTTAATAGGCCTCGGCCATGTACATTTTTTAATTACTTATATAGCCTACTTTAGGTTAGTTTACCTCAGACAGGCCTACGGTATTAATGCAAATCCAACCTTAATTATTATTATTATTATTAGCCCCGCGTCTTACTACCCGTTCGGGTTATACGCACTTACGCTAATGTGTGATGGTAGGGTGATTGTGAGATGAAATGGAGGACCTACAGTTTAACGTGGGATCCGAACCACGGTGGAGGCCTGGCATTCCTCACATTCACAAGTTGTGATTAATACACATCTTGTCAGAGGTTCAGAGGTGAAGGAAGGGTTTGGCAATCAGATACATCTGTGCCGGGACCGAGGATTGAACCCCGGACCCCCAGCACAGAAGTCTGACACCTGACCCCTAGACCACCAGGTCACCGATAACCAACCTTAATAACTGTCTCAAGATAATTTGGTTATGTTTCTTATTCGAAATCTCTTAAGAAAATTAATAAAAAAATATGCATTACACAGCACAATATATTTGTGCCATTTTGTTAGTTTTAACACTTGGTCACAAAGATGTAGAGTTCCCATTATATTATATTAAGTTAAATATAAAATGATTCACGCACTAATCAGCATAATAAAATTTCAAAACTATTATCTTGCACTATCACAGCACTACAAATGTGTGACATTTTGCCTCTATAATATATTAAATTTAAATAAAAGATTAGATATAAAATAATTCAGGAAATTACTGAACACAATTAAACTGAAAAACAATCTTGCAAAAGTGGAAACGAGATTTACAATAACAGGGCCAAACCGAGATGAGCCAAGTTGAGCCGAATCGCGTACACCCTCAAAATGGTGGTTCATTTTTTTATCTCTCTTGCCTGGTTGGATATTAGCACTGCCATATTGAAGAACGGCTAGCTTGTACTCATCAAGGAACGCTTCAAGTTTATTCTAACCTCCAGAACACTTTCATTATTCATTTTGTTAATCAATTGAAGTGGTGATGTTTAAGATTTGATAATAAACTTTAACTTTTTTATCATTTACAACTTTTAGGACACTGTTTAAATAGTTAAAAAAGCAATAAATAAAATACATAGTTTATACATATTTTTATCCAAAGATTTTTCAACAAATATTTTTAACTTTCACGAAGGGTACACCCTACCCAGCTCTCTTGAACTAGGTCCATCCAGTCCATCTCATTACAGCCTATCCCTATCTTGATATTGTTCTATCCAGTCCATCTCATTACAGCCTATCCCTATCTTGATATTGTTCTATCCAGTCCATCTCACTATAGCCTATCCCTATCTTGATATTGTTCTATCTAGTTCATCTCATTACAGCCTATCCCTATCTTGAGATTGTTCTATCTAGTCCATCTCATTACAGCCTATCCCTATCTTGATATTGTTCTATCCAGTCCATCTCATTACAGCCTATCCCTATCTTGATATTGTTCTTTCCAGTCCATCTCATTACAGCCTATCTCTATCTTGAGATTGTTCTATCCAGTCCATCTCATTACAGCCTATCCCTATCTTGATATTGTTCTATCCAGTCCATCTCATTACAGCCTATCCCTATCTTGAGATTGTTATATCCAGTCCATCTCATTACAGCCTATCCCTATCTTGATATTGTTCTATCCAGTCCATCTCATTACAACCTATCCCAATCTTGATATTGTTCTATCCAGTCCATCTCATTATAGCCTATCCCAATCTTGAGATTGTTCTATCTAGTCCATCTCATTACAGCCTATCCCTATCTTGAGATTGTTCTATCCAGTCCATCTCATTACGGCCTTTCCCCAACTTGAGCTAACTCTATTCAGTCCACATAAAATACAGTCAATTGTATTAAATGAGAAGGTAATAAATTTAAATAAATTCAAGTAATTTCAATTATTGAGATATTGTAATTTAAATTATTGAGATATTGTAATTTCAACATGAAAGTGAAAGTAGAATTTGTTGTCCAGGAGAACACCTAAATCAGTAATATAGAGTGAGCAAACTATGTTATCATTGACCAATTATCGATAAGAAAAAAATAGAGTTTTCTTGGTAAAAGATATATAGAGATAAATACAATAATATAAAACTATCTAAATATTAATATTAAAAATATTTAATTCTGAACACCTCATTTGAATGTCTAGTTATAGGTATACTAAATTTCAGCCCCATACATTAGAGATTTACCTTAAAAATGGTATGCTTATAGCATACGATAGCAAGTTTCCTTATAGCTCGTGAACTGTGATGATTTGAAATCATTGAATAAGTATTTATATATTATAATAATTTTAATGGTATTGTATAACCCGATTGGGTAGTAAGACGTTGTACCAAAAAAAATGGTCGAATGACCTTAAAGAAAGAAAGTACAAAACAATTATAGGAGTTTGGTATTCGTCCTTTGTTTTCACTGGGTCAGGCCAAATTAATATTATTCTCTCATTCATCAATCGAAACAATTGGAAATTTCTAGTATTTACACACGACTAAAAAAAAAACCAACAAATATTTATACACATTAGTTTTACTTCCAGAGAAGGATGCAATGAAAGCTTTGAAATTTTGATGTAAAAAAACGTATTCATACTAGAAGTGTGTGAATCTTCAAAAAACTTTACTTCACTTCGAGTATTCGTCAGATTTGGCTTTGATTAGAAAGTATAAAATTCCGGATCTGGCAATAAGGATGGTTAACAATAAAAATGTCAAGTTTAAAAAAAACTCAATTTTGGTCGTTATGTGTATCATAATTTAATACTTACAATAGAAAATCTAGAGTAATTAAACTTCATGCCGTGATAGAACTTAATTTATCAGCCTATGACATAATATTTTAGTTACGTATACAATGTTTGCTATATAGCTATGCAACACTTTTTTTAACATTAAACATTTTAAAAAATAGAGAAAAAATATCTGCGTTTGTGTGGAGGTATAGTGGAAAACCATTTTTGGAAAAACTACCTCTAGTATACCCAACCAGAATTCGAACCCCTATCTTCCTGTCATCGGGAGTCTAGTCTACTGAGAAAGTAATGCCTTAAGACCATGCGGCCACCAAATCATGTTAGTTGGATGTTGACTCACAGTTTCATTGGACAATATCGCTGTAGAAGGCGACGCTATCAATCACTCGATATTTTGGTGGGTCAGAGGACAGGATTCGTCTTGGCATAGACCTGAAGATGGAAAATTATTTGTAATTTTAAAACTTATATTAAATTGTTTTCATAGTTTAACTCGACAAACAGGTTAATACATCTCAGAGTAGTTGGATGTATATGGACTATTGCAAAGAATGAAGTATCGAAATAAACAAAGTCACAAAGATGAGAGTGTAAAAGGGTTTTGACAACAACCAAAACCGTAAAAACTATTTATAAAATTTAACCCAAATTGTTCAAATATTTGAAACAAATTTTCAAAAATAAGTTATAGGTAAACTACACTAAAATGATTTGTAATTTATAAAAATAAAAATGATAAACTAATCCCAGATACCCATTTTGTACTCAATCTTTAAGGTCAATTTCAAAAACCGTCATTTTTTATAATTTGTTATAACTAAACAACCATTAAATTAATTTATTTTACAAAAATAAAGATACATTAATCATTATGTGAAATAGTCCTCTTGATACCAATTTTGAACAA
This sequence comes from Timema podura, assembly GCA_033556935.1. NCBI lineage: Eukaryota > Metazoa > Arthropoda > Insecta > Phasmatodea > Timematidae > Timema > Timema podura. The sequence continues at coordinate 109,351,256 of JAVRXN010000010.1, forward strand.
AATAAGTATATATATTTTCAAAAATATTCAAAATTTATCAAAATCAATCTTCATTAAACTATTAAAGTTTTTTTATTTGAAATATCAATATATCTAATCATTTATTATGCAAAAAGCTTAACAGATACCCATTTTGAACCAAATCGTTGAAGCGATTTTCTTTAAAATTCCGATTATTTTAATTAGTCATGAGTAAACTAACAATAAATAAATGTATAGGTACCACAAAAGTTTGTATACATTGCTATTTGTCTTGTCAAACATATACCAATTCTGAAACAAGTCGTTAGGGCAATTTTTAAATTAGTTTATGAAAAATCAGTCAACGCCCGTAAATAAGTTTTTACCCCTAAACAAGTAGGCCTGTACAGCTTTATTTTCCTTTCCTTCATTTAAGGTATTTAACGTGCACTTTCTGTAAACGACTGACTTTATCAGCACACTACTTCTAGATTAACTTAAATCTATAATAAACAACATCCAGACCCCTGCCGTTAATTCATCACTGTGAAAGGAGAAACCCTCATTTCAGCAAATATAAAATTTTCGACCATGTCAGCTACCAAACCCGGGAACCTTAGCTCAGTAGACAGAAGCTACCTGCTGAACTAAGGTGTCAGACATTTGGCTTGCCAAACAATTTCAAGATATCTATTTGAAACCAAATAGTTATAATATTTAAAGTTATTGAAAAACTAGTCATCAGTAAAATACCCAATAACTAGTTTTCACCCAACAAACGAGTGGTTATACAGTTTTATTTTTCATGTACAACACTTCCAAGATACACATTTGGAACCAAATCTTGTTAAAGCAATTTGTAAAATATTTCTGGATTTTTAATAATCAGGAAGCAGCACCCATACATTTTACCTCAAAAACAAGTTAACAATGTTATTTGTCATACCATACAAGCTCAGAATAAACATTTTAAACAAAATCGCAAGACATTTTTGAAACAATTCGAATTTTCAAAAATGTCTTCTTATTTAAAAACCCTTCCAACGAATTTTTACCCAAAAAATTATGATACAGTAATATTGGTCATGTCAAATAAATCTTATATATGTATTTTTATCAAAATCATTAAATTATTTTCGAAATTTTTTTTTTAAATTAATCACTCAAACTACCCATAATTTAAAGTCAAAGCTCAGAATAATTTTTTAAT